>JBBBDQ010001946.1:115000-715000 GCA_037127315.1 Ascarosepion bandense
TTTGTACAAACAGTTCCCGTTATGTAAAATCCTAAGTTTATTGGCCTGAAGAGAGTCCCTTTATGACTCGAAGCACGTGTAACAACAAAGATATCATTATGGACATGATGGTCGGATTTTGATGAAAATTTTAGGATTAATTTATAATTGATTGAAATCATTTTTGTAGAAATTATTTTAGAAAATCTTGGTAAAAATATTTTTTACATATGTTACTCAGCTGCCACCAATTAATTTCCGGAAATGTCTAGAAATTCACCATCCATTCCCAATAAATCTAATATTAATTTAATTCTGGTTTCATTGGGGAATACTGTCTTTTTTTCTTCAAAATTAGTTCATTTTTAGAAAATCTGCTCTGAACTGCGAAAACAGAAATGCAATAAAACTGCCAGTTTTTATTTAGATGAACTTTTAATTGTTTTTATAAACGATAGAAATAAAAGATATCATAGTCTGAAAAGAAAAAAATTCAATGAATAATGAATTTTTACAAGAATTGTTTTCATTTTTATTATTTTCTTATTATTATAAGAAAATAATAAAAATGAAAATAATTGAAATCAAATTTTATATTTTAATTTCTAATTTCCAAATTTTGTTAAAAAGAAAGTAATTGAGAAATTCACAATTTGTGGAGGTACCTAAAACGAATTATGAAAAATAGACATTAAAAATAAAAATTAATAAATGCAATAACATTCTATAAATTATTAAACTACCTCTGCCGTTATATAATTTCATTCTGTTATTGGATTTAAAGTTTTAAAGGAAAGTTATATATTATTTTAATTTTTATTTTTCATAAAACGTTTTCAAACGTAAGGCCATAAAACTAAAGTAACTAAAATTCTATAAAATATTAGATAATTGCTGAAAATATTGTGTCAAATATTTAATTTTTATTTTTCCAAGATTTTTTAAAACCGAAAATTGGCTTTTGATTACAAAATATGTTGACTGATGAAATATGGGTGAAAGATTGAAACGTTTTTTAAACCTAAAAAATTCTAGATTTCGATCAATATTATTTTGGTTTGAAATACATTAGTGTAAAAAACACACACATTAAAATGTAAAATTTAAAAAAGCTAGAATATGTAATTCTTTAAACGACTCATGCCTCTTGTGTCTATATGAAACAACTTTAAATTATTAAATTTCTTAAGAATAAACATCTATTAAATAAAGGTAACGAAATAAATGTTATATGCAAACATGGAAAATTGTTCACTTTTAATATGGTTAAAAAGATTCTTCTTAAAAATTGCAAATGTTTATTAACATCTGATAAAATATTCATGAAATCGGATAAAACAACCAATTTCTATAAACTAACACTAAAGAAACGCCATACTCTGATTATAAAAAATTATTAAAATATATAAAAAAGTGATGAAAGAAATTAAAACATCTGATAAAATATTCATGAAATCGGATAAAACAACCAATTTCTATAAACTAACACTAAAGAAACGCCATACTCTGATTATAAAAAATTATTAAAATATATAAAAAAGTGATGAAAGAAATTAAAACATCTGATAAAATATTCATGAAATCGGATAAAACAACCAATTTCTATAAACTAACACTAAAGAAACGCCATACTCTGATTATAAAAAATTATTAAAATATATAAAAAAGTGATGAAAGAAATTAAAACATCTGATAAAATATTCATGAAATCGGATAAAACAACCAATTTCTATAAAGTAACACCAAAGAAACGCCATACTCTGATTATAAAAAATTATTAAAATATATAAAAAGTGATGAAAGAAATTAAAACATTTGATAAAATATTCATGAAATCGGATAAAACAACCAATTTCTATAAATTAACACCAAAGGAATGCCATACTCTGATTATAAAAAATTTAACAAAAAAAAAAAAAAAAAATATCAAAAAGTTCATAAGAATATGGATAATTTAGTTGATAATATAATTACTTCTAGGAAAAAAAATATAAACAATCGATATTATTATCTTTATTAAGACATCTTCGAAAAATAGAAATATTCTTTTCTAAAACTTTTTTGGGAAATAAAGCTGATTTAAAGTAAAATTAACTGGATTTACAAGTAGTAATTCCTAATTTAAGTTTAGAATAAAATAGCATTTTTAACCCAACAGTAACTGCATTGACGTTAACAGCCTGATGACAGACTGAACTCCAGAGACTTTATTTTTAGAACATAAGTAATCGCAGCAGATTGTTAAAGTAACACACTCTCAGTGATACAAATAGACTAGCTTAGACTCTTAAACAAAGAATTCCAGTGAGTCTACAATTTTGTAAGGATCAGTCTAGTACTTTTATAACAGACATTACGACGAGTAGCCTAAGCAACGCTTAATAATATAACCGATAGAAAGCGAGTTATAACAGTGGCGACGAGGAATCGAAACTCATAAAAGCTATAACAGTCGTGGCGAGAATATTGATAATCAAACTGAATATAACAGTTAGGAAAATACTTGTTGCTTTTTCATTACTTGCTTTTTTAAAAGTGCCCTTCAAATTACCCACAAAACTTTCAGCTTGTCAGTTTGACCTTGGGTGATACGTCGAGGTAAATAATACGTTTAATCGGGAACTTTATAAAATTGTTTAAATTCTTAAGCAGTTGATTGAGTACCGTTATCCGAAACTATAACATTCGGAATTTAATATATTGCAAAGTGTTCATATAAGAATTTCACTAAAACTGTGGAAGTTGTTGTTTTTGTACTTACAAATTTCAGGCCACTTAGTAAAGCTATTCACCACCATTAGATAATATGATCCATTCATTGAAACTAGAAATCTTTGTGCAATCTTGAACACAAAGGATCTTTGTTTGGCTGAAGTTGTAATTTTGTGGTAGGTAATTTTTTCGGCAAAGATATAAGAATAATCAAGAATCTCTACTGGCAGCAAACGGCCTGCATACGGACAGGTAACGACCTCAGTAGATACACAAAGATAGAAAAAGGCGTAAGACAAGGATGTGTCTTTTCACCGGATTTGTTCAACCTATACAGCGAGAATATTTTGAGGCCCCTAGATGACACACCAGGATTTATTATTGGAGGCCACAACCTGAACAACATAAGATACGCGGACGATACAGTACTGATTGCGGACACGGAAAGGAAACTGCAAGATCTCATACAGAAAGTAGCAGTGGAGAGTGACAAGAAAGGACTACAAATAAACTTTAAGAAAACTGAGTGCATGGTCATCAGCAAAAGATACAACCCAAAATGCCAAATACAGGTGGGGGATAACAGAATCAAACAAGTCCAAGAATTTAAGTACCTAGGAAGTGTTCTAACAGAAGATGGAAAGTGCGACACGGAGATCCGAAGGCGAATTGGCATGGCAAAGGACGCGTTCCAGAAGATGAGCAAAATACTAACACACAGGAAGATCTCAATAGAAACGAAGAAAAGAGTGCTAGACTGCTACGTGATGTCAGTTCTTCAGTACGGCTGTGAATGCTGGACAATATCATCGAAAATGAGGACAAAACTGGAAGCGGCCGAAATGTGGTTCTACAGAAGGGTGCTACGGATATCGTGGACTGAGCATACAAGCAACGACGAAGTGTTAGAAAGAATGGCAACAAAAGGAAATTGATGCTGAGCATCAGGAAGAGACAACTGAAGTTCCTGGGACACGCAATGAGGAAGGAGAGCCTGGAGAACCTGATACTGACTGGACAGATAGAAGGAAGGAGAGATAGAGGAAGGCAGCGGATAACATATCTGCAGAGTCTGATCAGGTGGATGACGGAACGGGGGTTGCCAGGAGCAACAGGAGCAAACATACTAAGAGCCACAAGGGATAGAGAGACGTGGAGATCCATGATCGCCTACGTCCTGAAGGGACAGGGCACATAGAAGAAGAAGAAGAATTTTACAGTCAAAACACCACCTCCTCAGGCTTTTACTAATTTACTATTGTAATGATCAATACTAGTTTATTTTTCTCACTTTCTTTTCTAAATTTTTTCGAAATAAAATATACTTTTATTTTTTTCAGCAAAAAAAGACAATAAAGTCACTAAGACTGTGTTAATGAACACCAGAAAAAGAAAACCGTTATTAAGGAGAGAGAACAATAAACGAAGGGAAATTTAGAAAACAAAGGTTAATGATTGACATTGCATTTAAACTCTTGATTTCAATTAAACAATTATTCTAAATTAAATCTAACTGCCAATTAAGACAGAAAAGTTAACGAATCTAATTATATAAAATAATTCAAACCAAACGTCACTCTTAATTTATTTGACAACAGCGGTAATCGTTTTGTGTTTATTTACAGGGATATTCACTCTGTACAACGCCCAGGATCCACCCGAGTTGCAGAGTAATAGGGACGTGTGGGTAATATAACTGTTAATCCTGGAGTTGAACAGG
Organism: Ascarosepion bandense; assembly: GCA_037127315.1. NCBI lineage: Eukaryota > Metazoa > Mollusca > Cephalopoda > Sepiida > Sepiidae > Ascarosepion > Ascarosepion bandense. The sequence continues at coordinate 119,412 of JBBBDQ010001946.1, forward strand.
CCAAGATTATAGAGATAAGGAAAGCACTCACTTGGGAGTTGTTTCACAGAACAGCGGTTTGTAGGTAGCAGCTGCTCAAGTGAAACTTAGATCTCAAATATAGAAAATGAAGGGAAAAGGACGGTTCGCTACAGCGTGCTTAAAATGGTCGGTCTAAACTTTAAAGTTTAAAACTGGTAGCGTTTTGAGGGGATTATTTTATATGAATGAGGTATTTTTTGGTTAATTAAATTTTAACGAAAAATATTTTCAATGTTTACATAACACTGCTAATTCGTCTCTACAGTTCAATAGTTCGCCATTGTTGGGGTACTTTAGAAAATGTAGCTTTTCACTTAAGAATAAAGGGCAGATGTCGTTAAGCGAGTTGCAGGTTCTAAACCGTAATGTATAAAACTTGCACCTTTACAATAGTCAGAAATAAACAAATACCGTGGAGTCACAACAGAGAGAATACTGAAGTTATTAAAGCCAATAGATAAAATTAATATGGATCAGTTAAAAGACAAATTATAGTAAATAGTTTAGTTATGGTAAACTGGTCAGTAGGGATCAGTACTTTGCTGGTCGTTGTTGCGGTGGTAGTGGTTGTATGGAAAATAAAAAATAGAGAGAGAAAAGGAATAACGAAATCGCGGTGGACGAACAGCAGAGGAAGTGCTACCTTGTGTCTGTCATTATGTAGTTTGCTTTCGATTATAGTCGTTCACACAATCGAATAGGATTAGCAGCGCAAACTGCCGCCGATTCTAGAGGAGTGGATGACATCAAACTAAAAGATAGTGGGGACGTAGCCAAAGCTAAGGCTGATCTGGCCTCCTTTCATATCATAAAAATCAAGCTGTGGTAATTAGTCCTCGTTTAAAGAGAATGTCCTTTACTGAATCATTTTGCCTGGTGCTAAAATCGGAAACAATATACTGATTCTTTCTATATCAAGAACGATCACGCTCTGGCAATTAGGTTTCTTTTAAAGAGGATGTCCTTCGTGGAATCAGTATATTGCCTGGTAGTAAAATTGCAATCGTATTTGCCTCCTTACATATCAAGACAACATTCAATCCTAGAGTTTTTATAAATTTTTGATTTGTTGATTTTAGCTTATCGTATGGTCCGCATACCCGCATTCCGTTCCAGAAAATGGTATTGAAAGATTTTCATGCAGGACATCCTGGTAGGAACCGAATGAAGAGCCTAATGAGGAGTTACGTTTTTTGGCCGAAAATGGGTACAGATATTGGGAACATGGTGGAAAATGCAAGGGCTGTGCCCTAGGAGCTAAATCACCGCCAATAACACACAAACCTTGGCCGAAAACGGATCGACCCTGGTCAAGTGTCCATATTTACTACGCTAGTCCTGTTGATGGACTACACCATTTGGTAGTTGTGGACAGTTATTAGAAGTGGCCTAAAGTTTTTCAATGCAAGAGACCAACGACAAGAAACGCAATATATGATTTACATGAGCTATTTGCTCGGTTCGTCGTTGGAGACTGTGTAGTGAGCGACAACGGGACACAATTCACTTCGGGAGAATTTAAAGAGTTCTGCCTGACATTTCAGGTTGAACACATTAAAACCCCTCAATATCATCCAAGGTCAAATGGCCTGGCATAGCGTATTGTAGACACCCTAAAGAGGGCTGTAAAATAAGCGTCGGGCATAATTATTATAATAATAATTATTTTTCTTCCTAATATTTTAACTACAGTTAGTGTATGTTTCAATGATTTATTTCAAGATATATTTTCACACACACACACACACACACACACACACACACACACACACACACACACACACACACATATATATATATATATCAGTTTCTGTCGCACATCTTTATTCCGATTTTAGCTGTCGTGTTCAACAACTGGTTCCGGCAGAGGTCCATCCCCAATCGATTCACCAGGGGTGTGATCACGCTGTTGAGAAAAGGCAAGGATGTAGGGAAGGTGTTAGAGGGTTACCGGCCCATAACTCTGCTATATACAGAGTCAAAGATTTTGGCCAAGATCTTGCAAAATCGTTTGCAATTAGTTGCCGAGTCTTTGTTGGGACCTGACCAGACTTCTGCTGTGAAGGGCCGAACACTTCAGAGCAACCTGCATCTGATACGCACGATTATAGAGGGGATAAAAGACGACGAAGAAGTCTAAGGCATTTGATAGCGTTGACCATCGTTACTTGGCTGCTGTCCTGCAGGTCGATGGATTCGAAACCAACTTCCGCCGCTGGATTAGCCTCCTGTATTAATCCTCCACGGCTTTGGTACAGGTAAACGGAAAGTTGTCGGGCGTTCTGGCGCTGTGTAGGTCGGTCCGACAGGGTTGTCCACTGTCGCCCCTACTTTATGCTTTAGCGTTGGAACCCCTCCTTCATCGGCTGAGGAACAGGGCAGCCCTACGTGGAATCGCTGTCCCTGGTGGTGTTCAAGCCAGAGTTTCCACGTACGTTGATGCCATTACTATTTTCGTGACATCGAGGTGGTACCGACGGCACTTAAACGAGACGAACAGGTGACTGGGGCCAAGATTAACCGCAACAAGTTGTCCGGCTTGCGATTAGGTGCCTGGAAGGGTGTTACCCTCCCGGGCCCCTTCAACTGTCCGCATTCTTGGAGTGTGAATCTAACAAAATGCCAGCAAAAAGAAAAAAGAAAGAAAAACAATCTAATACAGGGCCATCTGAAAAAGTAAAGAAGAGAAAAACAATCTAACACAGGGCCAGCAAAAAGAAAAAAAGAAAAAGAAAAACAAACAATCTAATACAGGGCCAGCTGAAAAAGTAAAAGAGAGACAAACAATCTAACACAGTGCCAGCAACATTTAAAAAGAAAAAAGAGAAACAAACAATCTAATACAGGGCCAGCAAAAAAAAAGAAAAAAAGAAACAATCAATCGAATACAGGGCCAGCTGAAAAAGAAACAGAGAGACAATCTAACACAATGCCAGCAAAAATAAAAAAGGAAAAAGAGAAACAAATAATCTAATACAAGGCCAGCTGAAAAAGAAACAGAGAGACAAACAATCTAACACAGGGCCAGCAAAAAGAAAAAAGAAAAAGAAAAACAAACAATCTAATACAAGGCCAGCTGAAAAAGTAAAAGAGAGACAAACAATCTAACACAGTGCCAGCAACAATTAAAAAGAAAAAAGAGAAACAAACAATCTAATACAGGGCCAGCAAAAAGAAAAGAAAAAAAGAAACAATCAATCGAATACAAGGTCAGTTGAAAAAGAAACAGAGAAACAATCTAACACAGGGCCAGCAAAAAGAAAAAAGAAAAGAGAAACAAACAATCTAATACAGGGCCAGTTGAAAAAGTAAAGGAGAGAAAAACAATCTAACACTGGGCCAGCAAAAATTAAAAAGTAAAAGAGAAAAAACAATCTAATACAGGGCCAGTTGAAAAAGAAACAGAGAAACAAACAATCTAACAAAGTGCCAGCAAAAAGAAAAAAGAAAAAAGAGAAACAATCAATCTAATACAGGGCCAGCTGAAAAAGAAACAGAAAGACAATCTATCACAGGTCCTGCAAAAAGAAAAAAGAAAAAAGAAAAACAATCTAATACGGACCAGTTGAACAAGAAACAGAGACAAACAATCAAACACAGGGCCAGCAAAATAAAAAAGAAAGAGAGAAACAAACAATCTAATACAGGGCCATCTGAAAAAGAAACAGAGAGACAAAAAATCTAACACAGGGCCAACAAAAAGAAAAAAGAAAAAAGAGAAACAAACAATCTAAAACGGACCAGTTGAAGAAGAAACAGAGACAAACAATCTAACACAGGGCCAGCAAAATAAAAAAGAAAGTGAGAAACCAACTTTCTAATACAGGGCCAGCTGAAAAAGAAACAGAGAGACAAAAATCTAACACAGGGCCAACAAAAATAAAAAAGAAGAAAGAGAAACAAACAATCTAATACAGGGTCAGCTAAAAAAGAATCAGAGAAACAAAAAATCCACTAATCAAAGAGATTTCTGCCATGTTGAAAAAAAAGAAAAAGAAGAAAAGCAATTGTTTAATTAAGCATGAAATTTTAAAATTAAGCAAAAACTGACTTACTAGAAAGTAGCAGTGGAGAGTGACAAGAAGGGACTACAAATAAACTTTAAGAAAACTGAGTGCATGGTCATCAGCAAAAGATACAACCCAAAATGCCAAATACAGGTGGGGGATAACAGAATCAAACAAGTCCAAGAATTTAAGTACCTAGGAAGTGTTCTAACAGGAGATGGAAAGTGCGACACGGAGATCCGAAGGCGAATTGGCATGGCAAAGGACGCGTTCCAGAAGATGAGCAAAATACTAACACACAGGAAGATCTCAATAGAAACGAAGAAAAGAGTGCTAGACTGCTACGTGATGTCAGTTCTTCAGTACGGCTGTGAATGCTGGACAATATCATCGAAAATGAGGACAAAACTGGAAGCGGCCGAAATGTGGTTCTACAGAATGATGCTACGGATATCGTGGACTGAGCATACAAGCAACGACGAAGTGTTAGAAAGAATGGCAACAAAAAGGAAATTGATGCTGAGCATCAGGAAGAGACAACTGAAGTTCCTGGGACATGCAATGAGGAAGGAGAGCCTGGAGAACCTGATACTGACTGGTCAGATAGAAGGAAGGAGAGACAGAGGAAGGCAGCGGATAACATATTTGCAGGGTCTGATCAGGTGGATGACGGAACGGGGGTTGCCAGGAGCAACAGGAGCAAACATACTAAGAGCCACAAGGGATAGGGAGACGTGGAGATCCATGATCGCCTACGTCCTGAAGGGACAGGGCACATAGAAGAAGAAGAAGTAATTGTCTTTGCCCTAAAAAAAATCCATAAATTTATTCACGGAAGAATATTTGTATTGCAGACGCATCATAAACCGGTGTGAGCGATTAATAGGTTAAAAAATGATTTACCGACTCGTCCGGCTAACAGATTGCAACGATGAGAAACCATTCTTCTAAATTAAGACTTTATAATGAAGTTCTTGCCGTCATGTAGACGGATTGTCCAAACTGATTCTTATGAACAATAAACCCTTCAATGACACAGTCATTGCTGCTTTACAGTCTGAGGCAAAGATTTAAAATTTTTTGTGCAATACTGAGCGGGAGCTACCGGTAACGTTGAGGGAAATATCTGGATGACAAATTCATTATTGAAATGAAAATAACTAATGCAAAAGACTCTCAAGTTCATGCAATATGTGACGAAATTCTCATGTACAGTGAAAGAGTAGTTGACATTTTAGCATTACACAAAATTCTTCTGAAAAGAATTTTCATGAAGGACACTTATACATTCAAAATAAAGAGCGTAATGAAAAGCTGTTTAGAGACATTGGAACTTTGGTAGAATCGTGTAAAAGCTGTTCTATAGCGGCTAAGACACCGTCAAATAAGTTTAATCCATTGCCAGAAGCTGACTGTTTATGGTCATGTCTTCATAATGATTTTGCTGGTCTAATGAATGGATCATACGATCTTATTGTAGGAGACAACTTTTTGAAATAGCTAAATATTTTCAGATGTAACAGATCAAACACGCAAGTAGTAATGCTATTTTTACACGAACATTTTGCGATGTTTGGAATTCCAGACTCGATTTTTTCTGATAATGGTATACAATTTACATCGAGAGAGTTCACTGAATTTTGTAGGATGTTTGTTTTTAATCTCGTCTGGCGTAAATAAACAACAGCCCAACCCGGCCTTAAGCAAGGTCTACGTGATATTTTTGGCTAAGCTTAAGAACCTCCACTTTAATTGACTTGTTCTAGTGAGGAGGTGGTAAACACACAGAGGCATTATACTGACTAGTACTTCCCTAGCAGTGTATCTACTTCACGCAGCGTTGAGCCCTGTCTGTATTTGTTGATATACTTTTCTTACTAAAGTCAGTTTTGGTGATTGCTATCTATCTATCTATCTATCTATCTATCTATCTATCTATCTATCTATCTATCTATATACGTTTGCAAAGTACAAAAATGGAAGAGTTAGCATTAATGACTATTCGAATTCATTTTATCAGGACTCTATCGTAAAACCGAAACGGATTTTATCTATCAACCTGAGGAAGATGTAATATTTGCATCGTATTTCCGCAGATACGAAGACATTTAAAAGACGGACTGGGTAAATTGGTCGGACCCAAAAACTCATTATTCCTAAGCCCGGTTACGATCTCATAAGGCTAACAGATTTCAACGATGTGCAACCATTTTTCTAAATTATTGCATTTAAATTCCTGGAGGTTGTAGCCGTCAGGAAAGCACGTATATAAAAGGGAGTTCCACAGATGGGAAGCGCTAGCAAAGAAGCTGATGGAGTAGAATTGTCGCCTGCATTTGGTTAATCTAACTGTAAATGATTGACACTTTGTTGCCAGTCTGGTTGCCCGAGTAAATTTTTGTGGAGGAGTCACCAGTTGCCTGATTTCGTCAGAGCAGAAGCCATGAAAATATTTATAGAAGAGACAGAGGGAAGCCACATCCCATGAGAAAATGATTAGAATAGTGCATCCAGATTGGGACCAATGACATTACAGATTCTCCTTTGGAGCCTGTCAAGAACACTGAGACGAACAGCAGGTGCGCCTGACCAGATATGACAACAGTATTCCATGCACGGTCGGATGGTTGATTTTTATATGTGCAAAATGGATTCAGGCGTGAAAAACTTCCTGGCCCGACACAGTGACCCCACCTTTATAGCAGTGGATTTAGATATTGATTCAATGTAGTGATTCGACTTGAGGCCGGAAGATAGGGTAAGGCTGAGGGGGCACAGTGTATTGCTCTCAGGGAGACTTGCTTGGTTCATGCTTATGGGTGGCAGGAGAGATTGCCTGTGATGGTTGACAAATGTTAGTTTCGTTTTAAAAGCATTAAAATTTACGAGCCACTTCTTACCCCAATCCACTAGTGAGTGGAGGTCCTTATCAAGACCAGGAGCAAGGTTGTTTTTGTCCGCCTCACCAGATTTCTTACTGATGCGGGGGTAAATGGTGGTGTCATCTGCGTAGATGCCTACTTGGGATTTGGTCACGTCTAGGAGATCATTTATGAAAATGAGAAAGAGCGTCGGGCCTAAGATAGAACTCTTGGGGACACCAGCGTTCGTGCAGTAGGATGTGGAGGCATGCTCATTCAAGACGACATTCATTATGCGGTTAGATAGGAAAGATTGGATCAGATCAAGCAATCGTCCAGTGATACCATAACCCTGAAGCTTGCGCAGAAGGGCAGCGTGCCAAACTCTATCAAAACTCTTGGAGATATCCAGGGCAACAGCACAAGCATGGCCGGACTTATCTAGAGGCCTGGTATCTGTACTCCGTGATGGTCGTTAGCATATTGGGAGTAGACCTGGCAAAGCGGAATCCATACTGTGTGTCTGAGAACAGTTTATCAGTAGGAAGATGTTTAACTATCTCGGCATTGATAATAGCCTCGAACACTTCTCCGAAAATTATTAGGAAGCTGATGAGCGATAATTGGATCGGTCCGAGGGTTCCCCTGAGTTCTTAAACACAGGAACCTCAGAAGGAATTTTCCAGCAGACAGGAAAACAAGAAACAGAAAGGCAGTAATTAAAGAGTTTAGAGATAACAGAGAATAGTTCAGGGGCACATTTCTTCAGGACAATGACAGGGATTCTATCACCTCCGCTCGCCTTATGGGGGTCAAGCTTTGATGTTATCTTATATAGCAGAGACGGAATGATGTAAACATATTTCAGTTGAGCCTCAGTTCTAGGAGGAAAGTCGAGTGCGGGTACTCCTCACGAGTCAAATGTGGAGTTTGATGAGAATCTGCAAGCAAAGCACTCGGCATTGTCCATAGGTATCGTGAGGATCTCAAACTTATTGATTAAGGGAGGGGTTGAGGATTTGCTGTTGTTCAGCACACGTTTGCACAGCCGCCAATAGTCTTTGGAGCCGAACTTGCGGTCAGCTATGCACTGCCTCATTCTCTCAGCAAACAGCAGCTTGACGATATTCAGGATCCTCTTACACTCATTACGAACAGGGCCGAATAGGCTCCTATTGTGGTCAGTTGAGTGGAAATACCCGAAGCCGAAGCAAAAGGAAAGTCGATCAGAACTAGATGACAAGCAATGAGTGTAGCTCGCATAACAATTTGGAGTTTACTGAAAAAAAAGCACGAAACTACTAAGACGAAACATTTCGAAATCTGTGGAAAAATTATAAACAAAATGAAGACAAGAAAGATGAATATGAGAGAATAACAAGCCATTTTAAAAACGAGGAAAATAATTGAAAAGCGCTATTAGACAAACCTTGAGTAAAGCCAATACAGCAATTTGGTTTGTGCTAAAAGAAAAGAAAAACAAGAAAATACTATGAAGAAACAATGGGAAATCTGTAGGAAAACAAAAAACAAAATGAAGACAAGACAGATGACTGTGAGAGTATAACAAGCCTATTTATAACCGAGAAAAATAATTGACAAGAGCCATTAGACAAATATGGAGTATAGCCAACACAACAATTTGGAGTGTGTTGAAAAACAAAGAAACTACTAAGAAGAAACATTGCGAAATCTGTGATAAAATGATAAGCCAACATGAAAACAAAATGATTTGTGTGAATGGACAGCAGTAATAGAAAACTTTATTTAGGAGATTGAACAATAAAAGAACAGGAATTTAGAAAACAAAAGAACTGAATTGTTTATTGTTTATCACACCATCATTTTATATAAATCTAATTGCCGACTACGACAGAAAAATTTACAAATCTCTTAATATTAAATAATTCTAGCCAAACATCATCCTTACTTTACTTGACAACAGCGTTAATGACTTGATGTTTTTACAAAGATGTTTACGATTAGAATAGATGAACGAAAATGGAATCTAAAATTAAACAGATTAAGCAATATATCATACATTTTAGCTAATCGTGCGTTAGGGGTTTGAAAAACAGAAATACGATAAGAATTAATCAATACAAAATCTATAAATAAATTTATTTAACTATATACGATAGAAGTTATTTAATCATGTATGTGTGGTTTGAGAAAAAAACGAATTAAGATAAAGATGAATTAATTAAAACGGAATATATTATTAAACTTATAAACGATATGTGTTCATTCATCGTGCGTTATTGGTTTGAGAAAAAGAATTACGATTAGGCTGGATTAATTAAAATGAATTCTACAATGAAATATATTTAGCTATATACGACATATGTTAATCCTGAGTGATTGTTTTAAAAAAACAATTACGATTAGAATGGATTAATCAAATCAGAATCTATAATTAAACTAATTTAGTTATATATCATATATGTTAGCTAATCGTGCATTAGTGTTTTGAAAAAAGAATTACGATGAGGATTAATAAAAACATATTTATAATTAAAATTATTTTGCGATATACGATATAAATTATTTAATCTTGCATGAATGGTTTGAGAAAAAAGAATTAAGATTTAGATAGATTAATCAAAACGGAATATATTATCAAATTATTTAGCAATATAAGATATATGTTAATAATTTGTTCGTGAGTGATTTCAGAACAAAATAATTACGACTAGGATTGAGTAAAAAAAACGGAATATATAATTAATGTATTTAACTATATACGATTTATAGTTATATAGTATCTAATCTCGTGCGTAATGTTGCGTAGAAGTGTATTTGTATTATCCAGCAAAAATGCAAGTTGACTGAAAAAAGTAAAATATATATTATTGCATTGAAGGAATGTAACTATGTGTTGTGTTTTGATAACCAGCTTAGCCAAGGTCAGATAATGCAAACCTCGAAATTGGTTTGTAAACAATGTGCTTGGAACATGACGTGGGTAAAAATATATTAGCGATATATAAATCGGAAAACAGTTGTGTAGTAGCAGCAGTAGAAGTCAAGCAATAGCGAAATTGGGCTCTACCCGACTGGCTCTCTCGTATGCGTGTGTACTGACGCTTCGAACCGACCACCTTCCATTCAACAGCCGACGTCACCATAAAACGAGTAAAGAAAATGTTGTATGCCTTATTTATATATACATGTTACAGTCGTAATTTTATCAGCGTAAAAAAGACACACAATTTCATAAGAGGAAAGATAACAAGTTTTGGGTCCAACTTTTAATATTATCCGTCGAACTGGTATTCGTATACAACATACGTACAAATTGACGAGCGGTAACTTTGAAAAAAAAAACTCTTTGATCGACTCTGGTTACAACGTTACAGAAAAAAAAGAAGAAAGAAAGAGAAAAAAACTAGACAGTCCTGATAAAGGTATCAAGTCAAAGTGGTGACGTTTTTCGTTTGTCAATGTGTGTTCTGCACATGTTTTTTTATAAGGAATGTTGCAAGTTTAGACAAAATATACGAATAATGAAACAACATACATTTTGCAGCTGTTTGCAGAGTCTGAATGATTTGAAGAGGTGAATGATCTTTTTCGGACATATTAGGAAAGTTAGTGAATTCATACAAAAGAATTAAAGTTGAAAAAATGAAGATAAAGTAATAGTCAGAAGAAGTGGTGTAGAAGGAACAGATAAAATCATTGTAAAATGTGGAAACATCTTTCGGACACTTCTCGTCGTTAAGTCCATTTTTGGCACCAACCAGTTGTAAGCCGGTGTAAGCCATCATTGGAATTTCATCTTATCGCCACTTTGTTAGAAAGAACATTAGAAAAGCACCGGTAGTTCTTTGAAGTCGATTTTGGGTATTATAAGGACTACAGGAAAAGAAAGTTAGACATGATTGGAATGATTTTTTATGGATTAGGATGTTGGAGAAGAGAATGTCGCTCGGAAAAGGAGATTAGACTAGCTTCCTTATGGCAATGTGCATAGTAGTTTGAAAAAAGTTTAGGTGAGTTGTTTACAGTAAGGTGGGTCCATTTCTAGACTAAGTTAGTTGGGATCTTATAACTATGACAAGTGCGACTAATCCTCCTATCGAAGCGCATGCCAGAATCATCAGATACAATCACACCTTAGGTAGTTTTCTGTGTTTTTTTATTCCTCTAGTTTGGTTGTTGTTTTTTACTTTGGCAAATTCAAAATGGCATGTACTGCAACTAATGGAAACTCTAGCAGACGTGCGTATGATGTATGTGAGGTCAAATACCCGATGGCAGTTTGTGAATTAAAGACAGTTTGGTTTGGTTTAGTTTGGTTTGATTTGTTTTACGACATTTCAACCGCAATTGGTTTATTTAATGTCAAAAATACTTCTGCATCGTATGAACTGAATATATATTCTTTGTAAGAAATCACTTTGTAGACTAGGTTTTCTTGGCGCATTATTGTAAAGAGGCTTTTGTCGGGAATCAGGTACATTTTTGGTGTGTATTTTTTTCTCAAAAATATATATGACTGACATTTTTTCTTTCCGAATGTATTGCTGCTAATATATATATATATTTTATATCTATAATCATAATTAAAATCTTTATAATATATAATGATCCACTATCATCTCGAGTAGAAAAGAATGTAATTATGACCTTTAAATTGCTTGGATTGAAGTTAGAAATTTCCTCCAATTTAGAAATAGTGAACTTCTTAGATATTACTTTAAATTTGTCAAACAATATATTAAAACCCTACCAAAAAACAAAAAAACAAAAAAAAACAAAAACAAAAATAAATGAAACCCCAACCTACATAAATGTTTACTCTAACCATCCCAACAAATAATTAAACAAATCCCTACCATTGTAAGTGTTAGGATGAACAAATTATCATCTAATAGAAATATATTCAATGAAAATGAGAGCCCTTACAACATCGCTCTCAAAAAAGTGGTTTCAAACAGGAATTAAAATACGCACAACCCCACAAAGGTACCGGAACAAATAAACCCAGAAATAGAAATTCCCACTTTCTGTTAACTATCTAATATCAATATCGGGCAACACTTTTTGAAACTGATCAACAAACATTTTAAACAGAACAACCCACTAAGTAAGATTCTCAATAGGAAAACATTAAAAATTTGTTATTCCCCCACTAGCAACATTAATAACGTCATCAATTCACACACAAAAAGCATACTGAATAAATTTTATAACAATCAAAAAACAGATAACAGAGTAAAAACAAATGCCCAGTTAGAAGCATATGTCGATCCCAAAAGGTAATTTACTAGGCAACCATTTATCCTAGTTTACACAGAAACGAGAAAAAAGTAAGTATAGGAATTTCCGCCAGACCATGGAAACAACGCCTATATAACCATAAGCAATCTTTGTCTAAATACCACCTTAAATATCAAACGGCTCTCTCAAACCATTTCTGGGAATTAAAAGAGAGAAATATCTCCCCCACAGATTGAATGAAAGATTATGGGTAAATCTCAAACATCCAAAAGCTTAAGAAACAGATGCAATTTATGCTTAGACGAAAAGATTAGAATTATCAAATTTAGAAGAAGCTAGCCAATTATTAAATCAAAGTAATGAAATATTCTTCAAATGCCTTCATAAAAAATAAATTTAAACTATCTAAACACATAGAATCTTAGAAGTACCCCGTCCGTTACACTTGCGGATTCATTCATATCTTACGTTGATCATTCATTGGAGGATTTTACGGACTAACGATGTAAAGGTGAAAATCTACCATGTAATGGGTAGACATACCAGTATGTGTATGCAACAACTCTATATTATGGATGTATAAAGTTAAAAATGTCCTATCTTTCACTGTGTGATTGTAAATGTATTTTGATATAATTATTTTAATATAAATATTTCACATGTATAAGGGTGCACCTAACTGTAAGGTTATATATAGGGTTATTCCGTGTATATGGGTACACCAAATTATGTGCATATTCCCAAGTATAATTATGGTTGCATGTATTATTATATGTATATGTATGTATATTACGTGTATGTGGGTGCACATAATTATAAGTATATTTTATCTAATCATATAAGTTTTTCGTTTATAAGTGAACACCTGATTATATGTTGGTTGTGTTAATCTTGGATTAAGGACGTAGTCGATTGTACGCTCCTGAATTGATTATACCCTCATGTTATGATCATGTTACTCATATATGTACAGGCTGATATCGAAATCCGAATGAAATATGCCGGCATATGTATGTAATTTTTGTTATGATGTATGAAATATGAAATATATCACCTCGTTTGGGGGTGAAAAATGGACATGTATATGTATACAAGCTTACATTTTTTCTGATAGATACACGTATTAGCTAGCACGGAAATTAAAGAAGATTAACGAAACTGGTTATAAACAACCGACAATTTGAAATGATTTATTTAAACATTATTTTTGAAACAATACTCGTATTTAAGTAGATATTCTGTTTATAATCAAACAGTATTATATATTTATTTCTACCCGCCTGATTATTTTACGATAAATTTTTGTTATGAAAATAGGTGTCATTTGGCAGGATTCTAAACTGCGACCCCTATCCGCATAAAGGGAGCCAAGACTAAGACGCACCAGATCACATGGAAGAAAACTTTATTCTGGGAATTTTACCGAATGAAACTAATAGTGTGTGGTTTGATGAAATGAGCTAATTTAGTTCATAGAAATTAATAATCATTTATAACCCATCTAAATGATGTATTGAGTTTTCCTTTATAAATATTATATTGCTCTGGATAACATCCATTGAGATCTCTATACAGATATAACAATTAATATTTTATATTAAGTAGATTTTGGTGTATTTTCCTCACCGTTCACGGACTTTATATATATATATATATATATATATATCTGTTTTCCCAGACAGATCTGTTTCGCCGTATCACAGCTCATCAGTACGGTTAGACTCCGATTGCTTTTTTGCCCAGGATTGAAACCCGACTGAAATGGCGTCAGTAGGCGACTCTACCCCTGGGCTAATTCATTTCACTGAATGAGCGATACGTACACGCCAGAGTAGCTACTGTTTATCAAAGTCTACTATTTTTCCAAAGTGCTCAATCAGGGTGTGAGAGTGTAAATATTGTCTATTTGGAGACAGATCTGCTTTGCCGTATCACAGTTAATCAGTACGGTTAGACTCCGATTTACCCAGGAATGAAACCCGACCGAAATGGCGTCAGTCGGCGACTCTACCCCTGGGCTATGGGCGTTCGGTGGAAGTAGGCAGATTTTTTAGCGCATATTATTATACGCGCCCAAATAGCTAGAGCGCTCTAATTCAATTCACTGAATAAGCGATGCGTGCACGCCAGAGTTGCTACTGTTTATCAAAGTCTACTATTTTTCCAGAGTGCTGGATATATATATATATATATATATATATATATATATATATGTCTGTATATATAACGAAATTATATGGGAACTAGAATTAACCGACAATTTAAATTTTTAGTTGTTTAACATTAAAAAAGTAATAATCTCAAACAAATAAAAATTCATATATATATATATATATATATATATATATTGTTAAATGTAACAGCCAATGAATGTTTATTATGTTTAATCATGAGTTCTTCTAAACAATGTATTTTGGTTTTAATTTCTGGACAAACATATAGACAAACACTTGAATGTTCATTTATTACGCTGGTTCTAAGCTTTGAGCTCACATGAGCCATCTTAAGATTGGTTGTTCGGGCGTTAACATAAAAATATCCGCTATCAAAGTTAATTTTTTCTAGTGTTAACATAAAACATTGCTATGCAACGATAACAATAACCGAGCAGCAGACGCAGTTTGAAAATTAATAATGCAGTTCTATGATGACACACCACATGAGAGACCGAAATTTTAACAACAGAACCATATTTCTAAATGCAGTGTAATGTGTTGTGATAGGTTAAAATGTGAATTTATTGAATGTCGGTTGCTTTGATTTTATGTAGATAGCCTCCGAAATGTAAGGATTCTTTTTACTGTGTGTATGTGTGAGTATTATTGTGTTATCGACTAAAATCTGTCTAATATTACGTACATGGCTATCTACGTAATATTGTTAATATTATGTAAATTGTTACACAAAAATGTTTTCTTTGCTTACGAGAAAAAATGCAAATAATAACTTCTAAGACCAATGTAATAAAATGACTCCTTACTGCCACCCGACTCATTCGACGATTTTACCTTTGAGCAATGTGCGCTCGGTAGAGTAAGTTGGACTTTAGCATGTTATATACATTTTTTTTAATCATTTCACTCCGAGCAAGGCGGAAATGCCACTGATGTGCAGGGGCTACACAAGTGTAAAACGATTAATTAGAAGAGCGTGAAGAGGAATAAGAAGCAGTTAGAAAGGAGCAATAGAAAGATGAGAATGCAGGTGTGATGACAGTTTTAAGGTGGAGAGGAAGGAAAGGATTTACGGGGTGGGGAAAGAGCTAGGGTCAAGTGGTTAATAGATGAGTATTGACATTGCATTGAAATTCCTGGAGGTTGTAGCCGTCAGGAAAGCAAGAATATGAGAGCGAGTTCCACAGGTGAGAAGTGCGAGAGAAGAAGCTGCAGGATTAGAATTGTTGTCTGCATTTGGCTAACCTAACTGAGAATGGGTGGGACCCAGTTGCCAATCTGGTTGCACGAGTAAACACCTGTTGAGGAGGCAACAGTGACTTAAGTTCGTCCGAGCAGAAGCCATGAAAATATTTATAGAACAGACAATGAGAGGCCACATTACGTCGGTGGGGAAGTGGCTGTAGTCGAGCCGCCAAGTCAGCATTACTGATTCTCCTTTGGAACCTGTCGAGAACACTGAGGTGCACGGCAGGGGCGCCTGACCATATATGGCAGCAGTACTCCATGCACGGACGAATGGTTGACTTGTATATATGCAGGATAGATTCAGGCGGGAAAAAAATCCTGGCCCGACAAAGTGACCCAACCTTCTTAGCAGTGGATTTAGCTATGGACTCGATGTAGTGGTTCCATTTGAGATCAGAAGAGCGAGGCGGGAGAGGTTGCCTGTGTTGATTGACAGACAACAACTTGGTCTTAGACGCATTGGAATCGTCAGGGCTAGGCTAACAATTTAGATAAAAAACGCAAATAAATAAAGCTATATTTATTTACGTTTTTTATCTAAATTGTTAGCGTAGCCATGACGATCAGTCGTGTGAAACCGCAGTCGGTGTTGGCTCATTTTTAGATTTAGTATTCTGTATTTTTGCTCAACTTTCGTACTTTCGTTTAGAGCACTTTTCTGTTAAGGTTTTCATTTTGTTTTTTTTTTCCTTTCAAACAAGCTCTTGACACATTGTTCTTGTGCTTGGTTTATTTTTTTTTTCTTCCCCTTTATTTAACCTGCAAGGTAGTCCTCGTTGAGTTAATTGACGATTTAATTTATTTACTGATAGGTTAGCGTTGGTTTTTCGGACATTAGTCTTTAATAATTAGTGCTACTTTATTGTAATTACGTATTTTAACATATATATGTTCTTAGTTCCTGTAAAACAGCCCTTGGCAATGGAAGATATACATGGAGGCATAATAGTGTTTTGGATGAGTTGGTCAGAATTAGAAAGAAATATATGAAGGCTGAGTCATCGAATTCAACCCAGAAATTTGTTGCAGAGGGCAAAAGGTATGGCGGTTCTAAGCAAACAAGCAAATATCAAGCTATACCCGGAAACAATCTCCTTAGTTCTGGTGGCATTTGGGAGGTATCTGCAGACCTTCCTGGTTGGCGTAATGATTACCCCAAAATAATATCAAGTAAAGGTCTGCAACCAGATATTGTTCTTCTATCAAGGGCGAATTACAAAATCATCCTGGTTGAATTAACAGTACCATATGAAAGCAGGATGGAACAAAGCCACGATTATAAAACTAATGAATACGAAAATCTTAAATCAGAGCTAATAAAGGAGGGGTATAATGTAAGTGTTAGAGCAGTGGAAATTGGAGCAAGTGGTTTCGTTGCAGCCACTCTGTACTAATGTCTGGGTCAAATTGGAATCAAAGGGCGTAATAGGACCAAAAGTATGAAACTAATAGAAATCACTGAAAATAGTTCTATGTTGATATGGAAGAAAAGAAATATTCCATGGAGTGTTTCAGCGAACATGACGGCATGACATGATTGATTGTGAGTGCGTAATGAGGTTCACTTTGCATTCTCAGAACGCAAGGTTTGCCGTTTCTCGTTTTTTGTAAAGTAATTTCGCCGTTAGACATTTGAACAAGTATAACTACACATGTATTTTGTTATAATGGGGTCTCACATCAGTGAGGAGGGCCCGTGAGCAAGTGAAACCGTTGAGAGGAAGGCCCCGAAACGGTGCACATTCTCTTCTGATGACCCCAATTAAAATATAAATTCAAAAGGACAAAAGTTCAATGAATTCATATGCAGTAAAGAAGTTCGGTGGAATTGTTATTGGTAAGAGGAGCATTTTATATTCAGCTCGCTTTAGGTGAGTGTCAATTACTTTCTAGTAATTTCCTTCTTATATACACACACACACACACACACACACACACACACACATATATATATATATATATATATATATATATATATATATATATAACCCTATTTCCAGATGGCTAGTATTAATATTTTATTGATTTATTAAATGACAAGAAATTTCTTTGAAATTGAATAAAATTGTCGGGAAAAGCGAACGAATTGATTGAATCTGTTAAGGTGAACCATAAACACAATAGCGTTGCCCAGTTTTGACGAATGCATGTGTTTTGGTCAAATTGAAATGTGACAATTTCCTGTATTCGGCCATCGGTTGTTGTGATAAACGAGCAATAGAGACGGAAAATTTCTTCCCTTCAGCGGTGAAGGGCCGAAGGCTCAGTCAAAATGGATAATTAATATTATTTTAATTTCGAGCTTGTAACACTTACAAAAATATGAAAATTGAATTTGCCATAGTTAACTTTAACCCCCCCCCCCCGGTTTTCAATAACATCGAGGTAGATAACGGAATTACTGATTTTGAAGATGATAAATCTGAAAGCGCCAAGCTACAAACTGGCTGAGCAAAAGACATCACACCGGAGAAAATTACTACAACGAGTGTTAATGTGAGGTTACCAAACTTATGGGAGTCTTGAGCCGATCTTATAGAGATATAATAAAATACCAGCCAGCTCATTGGTGCGTCATGTGCATTAAAACCTGCTTGTAAACGGTATATATATATATATATATATATATATATATATATATATATATATATATATAATGGATAAGGAACGAAGAAAAATTTGACAAGGTTCAAAACATTAATTTAAAACAGTGCTCGATATAAAATAGGGCTGTGAATATTTATTATAAATTATAGTTTAGAACATGTACAAATTATTATCTACTAGAAAGCGTACATTTTGTCTCGACATTGAAATGACAATGAAATCATCAGGCAGTGTGGAAAGGAATGGAAATTCTTTTTCTTATATTTGGCGAATTGTATGTATGTGAGATGTAGGTAGGTTGTGAGATAACAGTTGTAAGTTGTCAGTTAGAATTTGAATGAAATGAGGGAAGAGGTAGGGGATAGAATTGATTAATGGACGTGTCGAAAATTCCATAGACAGACTTAACATTAGAAGAGATTGTATGGTTCTTTACAGCTTAATGCCTAGTTCTTTGGGTTTAATAAAAGGGGAAAATAAGAAAATGTATATGGGGTGGGGTGGAGTAGGAGTGGATGCGATAAGGGGGAATAGAGATTGCTATTTTGTGAACATAACTTTATTAGTGAATTATATGACTACAAATATATTTGTATTTAAACCTAGTTTTTATAATTATTCTATTTTTGCATATTTAACCTTAATTTAAAATTTAGGAAACGTCTTTTTTATATAAAACTTTAAATTAAATGACAGTTTGTGGTATGAAATAAGTTAAATTTGAGGTAAGAGTTTTTTTAATATTATAAAGGTTTATCGCTTCTAGGGATCCTAACTTTGGCTTTTGTAGTTTTTAGCATGATTGTAAAGTTAGTTCTTCAGTGTGTTCGCAGTTTAATGTGGTTTCATGCCTCTGGTTTAATAGTATGTTGGTATTCATGTATTTAATGACTTCCATTTTTTTAAGACAAAGAAAACATGGTTCATTTATCAATTTAGATGCTCTGGTCTGTTTGAGGATTTTCCATTTAACTTTAGGTGTTTTATTTTCGTTTTTTAACTTCCAAAAATATTTAAAAAGTGATGTCATGTTTTGCTTGTCCTTGTTATTGAAGGATGATAGGTGATTCCATAAGATTTTTTCAAAAATGTTCATTTTGTTTCCGATATATATTTTAGTATCCTTAGGATTCTCCATAGATGAAATCGAACACATATATACCAGGAATTTAAGCATTTATTAGGTATAGGGCATTAGTTCGGGTTTCTACAGTAACAAAGATTATTATTATAGGGCAGACTGGCATGAGTGTTGGAGTTATTTTTGTTGTATGCTTTTGATATTTTATTGTTATGTAATTTAATTATTTTTTCTAAACTGTTGGAGTAGATATAATTGAATTTTATTGTATTCCGATTGAAAATTTTCCTTAAAGGGTTATTTTTAGATCTATGCTTATCAATTAGCTTAAGCAATTTATGTCCCAGTTTAAAATTAACTAACTGATTAAATGGAGGGTTATACCATATGATTTTCCCGTTTTTCTTTTTTCTTTTTGGGCTTCTACATTTTTCCACAAAGTTAATCTTCGAAGATTGATAGCCGCTGTCTCTAAGAAGTTTATCATGAATTGTTTTGTGTTTATCGGATATTTCTTTGTAACACTGCAGGCCGGCTGGCACCCCTCAGGCCAGATCCTGGTCAAAACGGCACCAGATGTGACGCCTCACGCCGGCTGGCCGTCTGTCTAATGTGACGATCGTTCTCGCCGACGGTCGTGACGTTCCAAGTTGTGACACTGCCATTCGGTTGTACGGTTGGTTTGGTCGCTGTTGCTGGTCGTGATGTCGCCACAAAAGCTGGATTACAGGACGTCTTTTGCAACAACGGGCCACTGTCCCACGTTGTAATTAGATCCCAGAGGTCTCGTCTTGCAATCTTAATAGTCGTCCCTTTTAGCCAGTCCGGACAATGGTGTACACTTGTGGTTTGAAAAAAATTACGGCACCCACCAAAAAATTAATAAAATAAATGAACGAAGTCGAACACGCCTGGAGAGTTACATAAAATGTCTTTATATAAAGAAAAAACAATGTATTTCTTTTCCCAAGAATACAGTTATCGAAAATGATATTTACAACGGAGAGAGAAAGTTCGCTGAAGCATCATAGCTTCTAATCCTTAATAAATAATCTTGTTTAAGTTTCGTTAAGTTTGAGATCTCTTCAAATTTTCACTAAAGTCTTTTCACGTATTCTCTATAGTCAGTATCGTCACTTTTCTATGTAACTTCTAAAACAGCAAAGTTCTTTCGGGTTCTTGACGGAATCTGACGGAATGTGTGGAATCGGAGGCGCTGGTGATGTTGACGGCGGTGGCTCTCTGCCCGAAATCTCTACAAACTCCGACTCAAACTGTCACCCAACTGAACTTTTCGTGTCAAGCATCTATTTCTATAACCAATTTCGATCCTCTCTGGGGATCCGGCCGGCTCACAGTCTTCGACCAATGAAATCGGTCTTCGCCCACTCAATTTGCGGAAAGTTTTAGCTCGACCAATGAGATTATGCCAACTCACATCGTACCTCGATTCACCTCGGGTTATTACGGACTGCTGTGTTCACCAGCGGCCTTGGCCTTCGGGTGACCTTATCAAATCACTCTGACACTTATTTTGTCTACGCGTTTTCAGATTAGCGGAATCGACATTTCATCTCCAAAAGAAGGGAAATTTATATGAACATGAAAGGAGCAAAAATTATACAAACATAAATGACGAGAAATGTATATTTTTTCAAAATAACTTTATGCTCCCGGGTTTTAGAAGTACTTGAAAAATAATAAATTTTTTTTTCTCAGCTCACATCGCGTCACGCAATAGAACTCTAATAACATTGCCAGTATCGATTTCTCTCTCCGTTATTTTAAAACCAATCAAAGGAAAATATCCTCGCAAGAGAATTGAAAGTATCACCGCGGAAGATAGTGTCACATGTTTATTTGAGGAGTGTATGCTTATGCGGCGTTCAACTGATGATGGAATATGTTTGATAACGGATAGTGGGTGATTAGAATTGGGGTAAATACAGATTGGGTTAGCATTATTTTTCATGTAAGGTTAAAAAAAAAGACGCATGCCCTGAGCTGGAAAAAAACGTGATCATCACGAGAACAAGTGACAGCAAGTCATCAAGTGGAAGGTAAGACGCTATAATGTTCGATCCTGTGGTTGCAAAACACCGGAATGAATTATTGTTGCCTTATCGAATTTTCTAAATTTCTCTCGATCTTTGATAGGTAGCATGGCGGACCATGAGTCAGAGAAATCGGATAGGGTTGAGATAGAAGAGAAAATATGGGAGCAGCGAGAATTATCGTAGATGTCAAAAACTGTTAGTAGGTTAGAAGAAAAAGTAAAAGAAAAACGAATAAATTTGCCGTTTCCTGAGACAAATCCCCAGAACCGATTGGTCAATCCTTTAACCAATCAGCGACAATCTGATTTAATAAAAACCTCAAGAGGGAAAGGAGTTTTTGCACAGCTGTACTGATCTTTCATGAGTATTTGTCTCGACCCACATTTTCGGAACTCGAATGAAGATAAAATTTAGAAAAACAAAAAAAAAAAACGCGCCCTAGTTCAGTGGGCGTTGGCATGCGTACCATACGGTGAGCTAAAATAAACAAATTCAAAATTTGTATAAACTTGAATGTTGAGAAACAAGTGACTTGTTATCGGTCCAGACTGAATATACATTTCACTCGACATGAACACTAGATCTTAACGCGAGAACTTTGTTGATTTAAATAGCCAACACAAGGCCCCGATCAGAACATCTCCGGTATATATGATATCATATTCCTTGTATCCATAGTATCAAGGTAAGAAACATATTCTTTTAACTTACAGAACAAGATAAATATAGAAAATGATCAATTACGAGTGTTGTTTTTATGTCTTACAAAAATAAATGAAAGTATTACCATCAATGTTGGTTTAAAAATCCATTGATAATTTAACAATATCAAAATAGAAATATGACTTGAATTAACCAAAAATACTTTCTTCCTTAGTTTATTTTAAAAAAAACTAAATCTAACAATTCAAGGCCAAACCAGATATTCTTCATTCAATCAAGTTGTTGGCAATAAATATACAAATTTTTTTTCCCACAAATCTAAAGTCGGCTTGAATATGATATAATACGGAATAAAGCACCATATGCTTTTAAGCTGTTTATCTCAGATATTTTTGCGACTGGATTCATCTACGTCGCTGCGTGCTGCTGGTGTAAGAAGATTTTTGCCTCAGCCTAGGCCAAGATCCGGGCAGAAGAAAGACAACCTTTTCGTTTGGTTGCTGTTCACGAACTGTGTAATAACTAGATCTTAGGTCGCTATCTGGAGTGATAACACGAAGCTACCGTCATGTAAATACGTGTCTTACCTCGACAAAGGGAAACGAACGCTTTTTGTATCCTAACAATTTTATCCACAACACAATATCCTACCCACAATGCATCATTGACCTGTATATATAAAATGTCGAGTAAAAACACAACGCATAAGACCCGATCATTGTATTTAGTAAGACAAATACTGTTGCCTCCGGGTGTTAAGTTCAATGTCAATTTATATATATATATATATATATATATAGAGAGAGAGAGAGAGAGAGAGCGAGAGCGAGAGAGAATGGAACAGTGGAATCATTTGATGTAACTATAAGATGCTATGACAAGATATGACCATTGACTATTAAAAATATATACACTATAGATAATAATATGGTTAATAATATGGGTAATGAAATTATATAGAATTTTATGACTATTGAAATTATATAAGATTATACAGAGACAATGGACCCTAAGAAATTTCAGTAGAAAATCATAAAATTATAATCATTTTTAAAGAAATATTGGATCCTAATGACGACAAGCGCGCATAAGGACAAATGGAAAAGACATTTTGTATATGGTTGGAGGTTTCAAAAATATATTCAACACCTATCATATGCTTTTATACATTTATTTGGTTGGGAGATTTACCACCATACTAGACACTTATCATATCATTTGATACATATACATGGCTGGGGTTCAATACTATATTATAAACCTATAATATTATTTGATAGTTGTACCTGGTTGAAGGTTTCAACACTTTAATAAAGATCTAGCATATATGATATATTTAATTGGTTGGGAATTTCAGCACTATACTCGTCAACAAATCATATTCCTTGCATTTATCTGATTGGGAGTGTCAGCATTATACTAGGTACCTATCATATGATTTGATACATTTACCTGGCTGAGGGTTCCAGCACTATACTAGATACCTTTAATATTATTTCATGCATTTTATTAGCTGTGGGTTTTATTACTATTAAAAGAAATTATCATATCATTTGGTTTCCTTGGCTTGAGGCTTTAGCAATATACTTGTCATCTATGAATCCCTTTATATTTTTATCTGGAGTGTCTTGAACACGACACTAATCAACTATTATATGATGTACTAAATTTTCTTGGTTAGAGAACACCCGACTCTAAAATAGTCACCTATCATATGGATGGAAAAATAGCATAGGTTCTCACTGGCGGTTAACATTTTGGAAGCGTTAAAATTAACGAACCATTTCTTATAAGTGTATCGATTTCTTTCCATTGAAGTCGGTCAGATAATGAGGCTGAGAAGGAGTGTATTGATTTCTGGAAGTTTAGCGTGATCCTTGCTGATGACAGTTTCTACCTTGTGGGTAATGTTTTGGAATCATTAAAATTTACAAGCCATTTCTTACTCCAGTCCACAACAGATTAGAGGTTCTTTTTAAGAGCAGCAAGGTTGACATTGTCTGCCTTAAAAGGTTTCGGATTAAGATGGGAGAAAATAGTGATGTCATCTTCATATATGTTTATTTGGGAACTGATTACATGAAAAAGATCATTGATGAAAACAAGAAAAAGCGTTTGATCTTGGGGAGAGCCTTAGTGGACTCATCTATTGAGACAGGGGTAAATAGTGATGTCATTTGCACAGATGCTTATTTGGGAACTGATTACATCAAGAAAATCATTGATGAAGATCAGGAAAATTGTTGAATATTTAAGAAAAACTTGAATTACTCAACGATTGAAACGGAAGTAAATAGTGATCTCATATGGATAGATGCTTATTTAGTATCTGATTACATGAAGAAAATCATTGATGAAGATCAGGAAAAGCGTTGAACCTTGGAGAGAGCCTTGAGGGACTCAACTAGTGAAACGGGAGTAAATAGTCATGCCATTTGGATAAATACTTATTTGGGAATTGATTACACCAAGAAAATCATTGATAAAAATCAGGAAAAGCTTTAGAAAGAAGATAGAGCCTTGAAAGACTCAGCTATTGAGACGGGAGTAAATAGTGATGTCATTTGCATAGATGCTTATTTGGGAACTGATTACACCAAGAAAATCATTGATGAAAATCAGGAAAAGCGTTAGATATACGATAGAGCCTTGAAAGACTCAGCTATTGAGACGGGAGTAAATAGTGATGTCATTTGCATAAATGCTTATTAGGGAACTGATTACACCAAGAAAATCATTGATGAAAATCAGAAAAAGCGTTAAATATACGACAGAGCCTTGAAAGACTCAGCTATTGAGACGGGAATAAATAGTGATGTCATTTGCATAGATGTTTATTTGGGAACTGATTACACCAAGAAAATCATTGATGAAAATCAGGAAAAGCGTTAGATATACGATAGAGCCTTGAAAGTGTCAGCTATTGAGACGGGAGTAAATAGTGATGTCATTTGCATAGATGCTTATTTGGGAACTGATTACACCAAGAAAATCATTGATGAAAATCAGGAAAAGCGTTAGATATACGATAGAGCCTTGAAAGACTCAGCTATTGAGACGGGAGTAAATAGTGATGTCATTTGCATAGATGCTTATTTGGGAACTGATTACACCAAGAAAATCATTGATGAAAACCAGGAAAAGCGTTAGATATACGATAGAGCCTTAAAAGTGTCAGCTATTGAAACGGGAGTAAATATTGATGTCATTTGCATAGATGCTTATTTGGGAACTGAATACACCAAGAAAATCATTGATGAAAATCAGGAAAAGCGTTAGATATACGACAAAGCCTTGAAAGACTCAGCTATTGAGACGGGAGTAAATAGTGATGTCATTTGCAAAGATGTTTATTTGGGAACTGATTACACCAAGAAAATCATTGATGAAAATCAGGAAAAGCGTTAGATATACGATAGAGCCTTGAAAGACTCAGCTATTGAGACGGGAGTAAATAGTGATGTCATTTGCATAGATGTTTATTTGGGAACTGATTACACCAAGAAAATCATTGATGAAAATCAGGAAAAGCGTTAGATATACGATAGAGCCTTGAAAGACTCAGCTATTGAGACGGGAATTAAATAGTGATGTCATTTGCATAGATGTTTATTTGGGAACTGATTACACCAAGAAAATCATTGATGAAAATCAGGAAAAGCGTTAGATATACGATAGAGCCTTGAAAGACTCAGCTATTGAGACGGGAGTAAATAGTGATGTCATTTGCATAGATGTTTATTTGGGAACTGATTACACCAAGAAAATCATTGATGAAAATCAGGAAAAGCGTTAGATATACGATAGAGCCTTGAAAGACTCAGCTATTGAAACGGGAGTAAATAGTGATGTCATTTGCATAGATGCTTATTTGGGAACTGATTACACCAAGAAAATCATTGATGAAAATCAGGAAAAGCGTTAGATATACGATAGAGCCTTGAAAGTGCCAGCTATTTAGACGGGAGTAAATAGTGATGTCATTTGCATAGATGTTTATTTGGGAACTGATTACACCAAGAAAATCATTGATGAAAATCAGGAAAAGCGTTAGATATACGATAGAGACTTGAAAGTGTCAGCTATTGAGACGGGAGTAAATAGTGATATCATTTGCATAGATGTTTATTTGGGAACTGATTACACCAAGAAAATCATTGATGAAAATCAGGAAAAGCGTTAGATATACGATAGAGCCTTGAAAGTGTCAGCTATTGAGACGGGAGTAAATAGTGATGTCATTTGCATAGATGTTTATTTGGGAACTGATTACACCAAGAAAATCATTGATGAAAATCAGGAAAAGCGTTAGATATACGATAGAGCCTTGAAAGTGTCAGCTATTGAGACGGGAGTAAATAGTGATGTCATTTGCATTGATGTTTATTTGGGAACTGATTACACCAAGAAAATCATTGATGAAAATCAGGAAAAGCGTTAGATATACGATAGAGCCTTGAAAGACTCAGCTATTGAGACGGGAATTAAATAGTGATGTCATTTGCATAGATGTTTATTTGGGAACTGATTACACGAAGAAAATCATTGATGAAAATCAGGAAAAGCGTTAGATATACGATAGAGCCTTGAAAGACTCAGCTATTGAGACGGGAGTAAATAGTGATGTCATTTGCATAGATGTTTATTTGGCAACTGATTACACCAAGAAAATCATTGATGAAAATCAGGAAAAGCGTTAGATATACGATAGAGCCTTGAAAGACTCAGCTATTGAGACGGGAGTAAATAGTGATGTCATTTGCATAGATGCTTATTTGGGAACTGATTACACCAAGAAAATCATTGATGAAAATCAGGAAAAGCGTTAGATATACGATAGAGACTAGAAAGACTCAGCTATTGAGACGGGAGTAAATAGTGATGTCATTTGCATAGAAGCTTATTTGGGAACTGATTACATCAAGAAAATCATTGATGAAAATCAGGAAAAGCGTTATATATACGATAGAGCCTTGAAAGTGTCAGCTATTGAGACGGGAGTAAATAGTGATGTCATTTGCATTGATGTTTATTTGGGAACTGATTACACCAAGAAAATCATTGATGAAAATCAGGAAAAGCGTTAGATATACGATAGAGCCTTGAAAGACTCAGCTATTGAGACGGGAATTAAATAGTGATGTCATTTGCATAGATGTTTATTTGGGAACTGATTACACGAAGAAAATCATTGATGAAAATCAGGAAAAGCGTTAGATATACGATAGAGCCTTGAAAGACTCAGCTATTGAGACGGGAGTAAATAGTGATGTCATTTGCATAGATGTTTATTTGGCAACTGATTACACCAAGAAAATCATTGATGAAAATCAGGAAAAGCGTTAGATATACGATAGAGCCTTGAAAGACTCAGCTATTGAGACGGGAGTAAATAGTGATGTCATTTGCATAGATGCTTATTTGGGAACTGATTACACCAAGAAAATCATTGATGAAAATCAGGAAAAGCGTTAGATATACGATAGAGACTTGAAAGACTCAGCTATTGAGACGGGAGTAAATAGTGATGTCATTTGCATAGAAGCTTATTTGGGAACTGATTACATCAAGAAAATCATTGATGAAAATCAGGAAAAGCGTTATATATACGATAGAGCCTTGAAAGTGTCAGCTATTGAGACGGGAGTAAATAGTGATGTCATTTGCATAGATGTTTATTTGGGAACTGATTACACCAAGAAAATCATTGATGAAAATCAGGAAAAGCGTTAGATATACGATAGAGCCTTGAAAGACTCAGCTATTGAGACGGGAGTAAATAGTGATGTCATTTGCATAGATGTTTATTTGGGAACTGATTACACCAAGAAAATCATTGATGAAAATCAGGAAAAGCGTTAGATATACGATAGAGCCTTGAAAGACTCAGCTATTGAGACGGGAGTAAATAGTGATGTCATTTGCATAGATGCTTATTTGGGAACTGATTACACCAAGAAAATCATTGATGAAAATCAGGAAAAGCGTTAGATATACGATAGAGCCTTGAAAGACTCAGCTATTGAGACGGGAGTAAATAGTGATGTCATTTGCATAGATGCTTATTTGGGAACTGATTACACCAAGAAAATCATTGATGAAAATCAGGAAAAGTGTTAGATATACGATAGAGCCTTGAAAGACTCAGCTATTGAGACGGGAGTAAATAGTGATGTCATTTGCATAGATGCTTATTTGGGAACTGATTACACCAAGAAAATCATTGATGAAAATCAGGAAAAGCGTTAGATATACGATAGAGCCTTGAAAGACTCAGCTATTGAGACGGGAGTAAATAGTGATGTCATTTGCATAGATGTTTATTTGGGAACTGATTACACCAAGAAAATCATTGATGAAAATCAGGAAAAGCGTTAGATATACGATAGAGCCTTGAAAGACTCAGCTATTGAAACGGGAGTAAATAGTGATGTCATTTGCATAGATGCTTATTTGGGAACTGATTACACCAAGAAAATCATTGATGAAAATCAGGAAAAGCGTTAGATATAAGATAGAGCCTTGAAAGTGCCAGCTATTTAGACGGGAGTAAATAGTGATGTCATTTGCATAGATGTTTATTTGGGAACTGATTACACCAAGAAAATCATTGATGAAAATCAGGAAAAGCGTTAGATATACGATAGAGACTTGAAAGTGTCAGCTATTGAGACGGGAGTAAATAGTGATATCATTTGCATAGATGTTTATTTGGGAACTGATTACACCAAGAAAATCATTGATGAAAATCAGGAAAAGCGTTAGATATACGATAGAGCCTTGAAAGTGTCAGCTATTGAGACGGGAGTAAATAGTGATGTCATTTGCATAGATGTTTATTTGGGAACTGATTACACCAAGAAAATCATTGATGAAAATCAGGAAAAGCGTTAGATATACGATAGAGCCTTGAAAGTGTCAGCTATTGAGACGGGAGTAAATAGTGATGTCATTTGCATTGATGTTTATTTGGCAACTGATTACACCAAGAAAATCATTGATGAAAATCAGGAAAAGCGTTAGATATACGATAGAGCCTTGAAAGACTCAGCTATTGAGACGGGAGTAAATAGTGATGTCATTTGCATAGATGCTTATTTGGGAACTGATTACACCAAGAAAATCATTGATGAAAATCAGGAAAAGCGTTAGATATACGATAGAGACTTGAAAGACTCAGCTATTGAGACGGGAGTAAATAGTGATGTCATTTGCATAGAAGCTTATTTGGGAACTGATTACATCAAGAAAATCATTGATGAAAATCAGGAAAAGCGTTATATATACGATAGAGCCTTGAAAGTGTCAGCTATTGAGACGGGAGTAAATAGTGATGTCATTTGCATAGATGTTTATTTGGGAACTGATTACACCAAGAAAATCATTGATGAAAATCAGGAAAAGCGTTAGATACTGATAGAGCCTTTATGACTCAGCTATTGAGACGGGAGTAAAGAGTGATGTCATTTGCATAGATGCTTATTTGGGAACTGATTACACCAAGAAAATCATTGATGAAAATCAGGAAAAGCGTTAGATATACGATAGAGCCTTGAAAGACTCAGCTATTGAGACGGAGTAAATAGTGATGTCATTTGCATAGATGTTTGGGAACTGATTACACCAAGAAAATCATTGATGAAAATCAGGAAAAGCGTTAGATATACGATAGAGCCTTGAAAGACTCAGCCATTAGATGGACAAATAAAGATGTCATTTGCATAGATGCTTATTTGGGAACTGATTACACCAAGAAAATCATTGATGAAAATCAGGAAAAGCAAGGATATACGATAGAGCCTTGAAAGACTCAGCTATTGAGACGGGAGTAAATAGTGATGTCATTTGCATAGATGCTTATTTGGGAACTGATTACACTAAGAAAATCATTGATGAAAATCAGGAAAAGGCGCTAGATATACGATAGAGCCTTGAAAGACTCAGCTATTGAGACGGGAGTAAATAGTGATGTCATTTGCATAGATGTTTATTTGGGAACTGATTACACCAAGAAAATCATTGATGAAAATCAGGAAAAGCAAGATATACGATAGAGCCTTGAAAGACTCAGCTATTGAGACGGGAGTAAATAGTGATGTCATTTGCATAGATGTTTGGGAACTGACACCACAGGGAATCATTGATGAAAATCAGGAAAAGCGTTAGATATACGATAGAGCCTTGAAAGACTCAGCTATTGAGACGGGAGTAAATAGTGATGTCATTTGCATAGATGCTGATTGGGAACTGATTACACCAAGAAAATCATTGATGAAAATCAGGAAAAGCGTTAGATATACGATAGAGCCTTGAAAGACTCAGCTATTGAGACGGGAGTAAATAGTGATGTCATTTGCATGGATGTTTATTTGGAACTGATTACACCAAGAAAATCATTGATGAAAATCAGGAAAAGCGTTAGATATACGATAGAGCCTTGAAAGTGTCAGCTATTGAGACGGGAGTAAATAGTGATATCATTTGCATAGATGCTTTTTATTTGGGAACTGATTACACTAAGAAAATCATTGATGAAAATCAGGAAAAGCGTTAGAGGATACGATAGAGCCTTGAAGACTCAGCTATTGAGACGGGAGTAAATAGTGATGTCATTTGCATAGATGTTTATTTGGGAACTGATTACACCAAGAAAATCATTGATGAAAATCAGGAAAAGCGTTAGATATACGATAGCCTTGA
This sequence comes from Ascarosepion bandense, assembly GCA_037127315.1. Lineage (NCBI taxonomy): Eukaryota > Metazoa > Mollusca > Cephalopoda > Sepiida > Sepiidae > Ascarosepion > Ascarosepion bandense. The sequence continues at coordinate 150,057 of JBBBDQ010001946.1, forward strand.
AAGACTCAGCTATTGAGACGGGAGTAAATAGTGATGTCATTTGCATAGATGCTTATTTGGGAACTGATTACACCAAGAAATCATTGATGAAAATCAGGAAAAGGCGGATATACGATAGAGCCTTGAAAGACTCAGCTATTGAGACGGAAGTAAATAGTGATGTCGTTTGTATAGATGCCGATTTTGGGAATTGATTGGCACCAAGAAAATCATTGATGAAAATCAGGAAAGCGTTAGATATACGATATTCTTGAAAGACCTGAAGCTATTGAGACGGGAGTAAATAGTGATGTCATTTGCATAGATGCTTATTTGGGAACTGATTACACCAAGAAAATCATTGATGAAAATCAGGGAAAAGCGTTAGATATAAGATAGAGCCTTGAAAGTGTCAGCTATTGAGACGGGAGTAAATAGTGATGTCATTTGCATAGATGTTTATTTGGGAACTGATTACACCAAGAAAATCATTGATGAAAATCAGGAAAAGCGTTAGATATACGATAGAGCCTTGAAAGACTCAGCTATTGAGACGGGAGTAAATAGTGATGTCATTTGCATAGATGTTTATTTGGGAACTGATTACACCAAGAAAATCATTGATGAAAATCAGGAAACGCGTTAGATATACGATAGAGCCTTGAAAGACTCAGCTATTGAGACGGGAGTAAATAGTGATGTCGTTTGCATAGATGCTTATTTGGGAACTGATTACACCAAGAAAATCACTTGATGAAAATCAGGAAAAGCGTTAGATATACGATAGAGCCTTGAAAGACTCAGCTATTGAGACGGGAGTAAATAGTGATGTCATTTGCATAGATGCTTATTTGGGAACTGATTACACCAAGAAAATCATTGATGAAAATCAGGAAAAGCGTTAGATATACGATAGAGCCTTGAAAGTGTCAGCTATTGAGACGGGAGTAAATAGTGATGTCATTTGCATAGATGTTTATTTGGGAACTGATTACACCAAGAAAATCATTGATGAAAATCAGGAAAAGCGTTAGATATACGATAGAGCCTTGAAAGACTCAGCTATTGAGACGGGAGTAAATAGTGATGTCATTTGCATAGATGCTTATTTGGGAACTGATTACACCAAGAAAATCATTGATGAAAATCAGGAAAAGCGTTAGATATACGATAGAGCCTTGAAAGACTCAGCTATTGAGACGGGAGTAAATAGTGATGTCATTTGCATAGATGCTTATTTGGGAACTGATTACACCAAGAAAATCATTGATGAAAATCAGGAAAAGCGTTAGATATACGATAGAGCCTTGAAAGACTCAGCTATTGAGACGGGAGTAAATAGTGATGTCATTTGCATAGATGCTTATTTGGGAACTGATTACACCAAGAAAATCACTGATGAAAATCAGGAAAAGCGTTAGATATACGATAGAGCCTTGAAAGTGTCAGCTATTGAGACGGGAGTAAATAATGATGTCATTTGCATAGATGTTTATTTGGGAACTGATTACATCAAGAAAATCATTGATTAAGATCAGGAAAATCGTTGGACCTAAGAGAGAACCTTGAGGAACACCCGCTTTCGTATTATAAGATCTAGAAGCATACTCGGTCAATACGAACTTCATTACGCGATGTGATGGGAAATATTAGATGTAATCGAACCAACGCCCAGTTGTACTATCTCCCTATAGCTTACGCAGAAGGCCAGCATGCGAAGCCCTATCAAAAGCTTTTGAGTTATTCCGGGCAACATCTTCAGCTTCGTCGTATTACGAGACTGCTATATGTATTAGGCGATGGTCGTTAGCATATCAGCGTTAGATCTGTTAGATTGGAAGCCATACTGTTTGTCAAAGAATATGCTGATAAATGTTAGCCTATGTTCGGCTGGTTCTTGAAAATGACCTCCTTTTGTAGGAATTCACATTATTATTTTATTTCATTACATTTTTTAAACCCTTTTGATGTGTGTGATAATTTCACATTTCAAGGGATATAATGAGAATAAAATCCTTACTTTGCAGATAAGTGGAAGGTGGTCGCTTCCACAGTCGGCACTTAGATTTTGCATTAAACCACTGCGTTTCTGAATGTTTTTTTATGGTTATATAATCGATTTGGTCTTTCGTTTTGCCTCTTGTGCTTCTTTACGTCGATAAACCTCTTGAGGGTTCTTGAAACCAGATGTTGGTTTTCTCCTGATCTTTAGCTTTACATTACTGAACCCATCTTTTACCCCGGTCTTTGCGGATTCCTAATCCAAAGTTGCCAGTTGTCTCCCATTTTCTCTTCTTGCCTGCTTTGGCATTCAAGTCTTCCATTATGATTCAAATTTCTTTGGTTTTACACTGAGACTTGGCATTGTCAAAAGTGGAGTAGAAAGATTCTATTTCTTCCTCAGTGCATTGGGTTGTTAACGTATAGACTTCTGCAATTGCTATATTGAAGGGTCTACCTTTCAGTAGAGACCAAGAGATCTCTATCCGAGAAGTGTTAGTATCCCAGAAGGCATTTCTTCATTTCTTCGTCCAGTTTTAAGCCGACTTCTTTTTCATTATTTTACCTCCTGCATATATGGTTATGTGATTATCAATGCTGAGATCTCAATGGTTTCGCCATCTAGTTTAACATATGCACAGAATTTTTATGTTCAATCTGTTCATTTCCTGCTTGATATTCTCAAGTTGACAACAGTTGTTCAGCGTCTTGACGTTCCATGATCATAGGGTAATTTTTTGTTTGTTGTGCACAGTCGCAGGGTAACGGCCCCAAGACAACAGTTGCTCATGTCGTTCTTTTCCGGGCGACGGACAAATTTCAGAAAAACGCGTCCCCTTTACGCCATTGGTGCTAAGTAACCCCCTTAACGCCGTTGGGTTTTATATGCATATTTTGTAAAGCCATGACTGTACACAGGAATGATAGTGAACTGGTATGCCGTTGCCGTCTCTACGGTGATTAATCAGGACACTACATTTAGTTAGCTGGCCGTTGACACCTTTTGAGTTCTTTTGCCCTTTGTAGGCTTAATTTTTGTCTTACAGCAAAAAACAAAAAATCAAAAAACAAAAAACGAACGAGTAGAAACAGGAAGGGGGATGAAAGAATGTAAAAATTTAGTACGTATAAATCCGAATGACCACTCATATAGGGTAACATAATCCAGATTCCCCAGATTAGTAATTCATTAACTTAACAAAAAAAGCTTAAAAGATTTTTTGCTTTTTCATAAATATTTCAAAGACATCAAACTTTTTCAACTTTTTGCTGACACGACAGCAACTAATCTTGAATCAATATAAATATATATATATATATATATATATATATATATATATATATATATATAAGGAGCCAGAGAGAGAAAGAGAGAGAAAAGGAGAAGCAGACAACAACAGGGAGAAAGTGGGTAGCTACTAGGCTATGCAAAATATTTACATTAAATGCTCAATATTAAATTTTAATTTCAACATTAATTCATTTTAGCTAAAACCTACTGAAAAAATCTGAAAGGGAAATATTAAACAAGACAAAATATTGAACATTGGTGAAACGAATGTTTTTTAAACTATTCTAAACTGGCAATACGGAACACCGTCTGCAAAAGCAAAGATTAGTATTTCGCTACCAGTAGACAAAAAAGCGTAATATTTTCTTTGAATGTTATGAATATCTCAAATATATGCCTTTTTCAATCTTTTGCTAGCACAGCAGCAACTAAAATTAAATTAATATATATATATATATATATATATATACAGAAGGACCCACAGAGAGAGAGAGAGAGAGAGACAGACAGACAGACAGACAGACAGACAGACAGAAAGAAAGAAAGACAGACAGACAGACAGACAGACAGACAGAGAACGAGAGTAAAAAACAGATAGCAAAAGGGAGAGGGGTAGAAATACTAGGCTATGCAAAATTTTACTTAACTCAACATTAAATTTTAATTTCAACATTCATTTAAACTATTAAAAAATAAAGGGAAATATTAAACATTGGTGAAACGAATGTTTTTTTTTAAACAAGACTAAACTGGCAAAACGGAACACTGTCTGCAAAAGTAAAGATTAGTATTTCGCTATTAGTAGACAAAAAATGCTTAAAATTTTGTTTGATATTTTATAAATATCTCAGAAGCATCAAAACTTTTTTGGTCCTTTGGTAACACGACAACAACTAATATTGAATCAATATATATATATATATATATATATATATATATATATATATATAGAAGGACCCAGACAGAGAGGGAAAGAGAGAGAATTTTTTAAAATATCCCAAAGACATCATAACTTTTGCGATTTTGTGTCAGTTGTTTGCATTAACGAAGAGATTATAAAAATTTTATCTTTCATTTGATAGAAAATCAAATGTTAGTCCAAACCAGTTAGTATTTACGATGAAAATTAATCGACGACTTTATTTAAATGAAATATTAGGTTTTCCACGTCATTCCTAGTCTTGCAAAATATATTTTAATTACCTTTCAACCCTCTCACTCACCAATACCGACATATACACACATACACATACAACTGTAGAGCATGTGCGTTAACACGTGAGTCTTTTTGTCAGATGGATAAGTTTTAATAGCAACTGAGCGAAAGGTTTCACTGTATTTATTAAATTTGACTTATTTTTCTCGTATGCGTAAAGTGTTGTAGAATTAATGGAGACGGTTACAGAAAATATGGAGCTACGGTTGTCGCTTCGGAGTCGACAAATGGTTCTTTAAGATAACCGAGTTGACTTTGCCAACTGGGGATGTGCGTTGTGGTGTAGTGGATATCAGCTCGAAACAAGGAATTGGTAGGATTGAGTTTAGATTTCAGTTGTATTTTCAAAATTCTTACCCTTTCAAATGGTTTGACTCAGCTTCTTCCTACAGCTATGGGTGAATTAGTAGGACAGATTATGTTCTATAGCCTTTGTTGGCAACCAGTCTACCGCAGTGAACACTTTTTAATACAACGTTGTACTAGTCTACTTTTATTAGACTCAAAAACTAAGTAATTAAACAATATATATATATATATATATATATAATTTATAAAATAAATATGTTATAATATCACTAGAACAGCGGCCATTAGTGTCGAAACAAAATAGCTACTTTTGTAGTGATATGACAACATCTTTATGTCATAAATTCTAAATAAATATTATTCGTACTACTTAGTTTTGAGCACTTTTTAAGAATAGTGTTACTTTGGGTACGGAATCTAATTCCATCCATATCTACCCTATATTTGGACATATATATATATATATATATATATATATATATATATATATGTGCATAGATAATATAAATAATATGAAAAGCAACGTATATGCAGCAACAAAAATACGAGATTGGAGTAGATAGATTAAACTAACGCCCGGTTTAGACTCCACCCACGGCTTTTGAACAGGTGAAGAGGCTCGTCCCTTCTTCCTTGTTTAGAATGTGGTGTCCGGCTTTCTCTTTTCCAATCTTTTCACTCTTACGTAGCCCCCTGCACATCAGTGGCGTTACAGCCTTGCTCGGTGTGACATGATTAAAAAGATATATAAAATGAACATATATATATGGAAATTATATGAAAAGCACCGTATATGCAGCAACAAAAATACTGGAATATAAAATGAACATAAAATAAAAACATAAAATCTACAAAATACATATAAAATGCAAAAAATGTCTCCATACATTCAAACATATAACAGGCAAAAGTAACGCCCATACATAAAACTTATAAACATATAGACAAACAAATAATACATGCATAAACGATACATGCGAAAGTATGCATATATATATATATATACAGAAGGACCCAGAGAGAGAGACAGACAGTCAGATAGAAAGACAGACAAACAGACAGAAAGAGAGAATAAAACAGCCAGCAAAACCGAGAGAAGTAGAAATACTACGCTATGCAAAATTTTACTTTAAAAAATCAATATTAAATTTTAATTGTTACATTAATTCATTTCAACTTGAAACTATTAAAAATCATGGGAAATATTAAACAAGACAAAGTATTGAACATTGGTGAAACGAATGTTTTTTAAAATAGTTTAAACTGGCAATACGGCACACCGTCTGCAAAAGCAAAGATTAGTATTTCGTTACCAGTAAACAAAAAAAGCTTAAAATTTTCTTTGATTTTCATGAATATCTCAAAGACATCATACCTTTTTGACCTTGTGTCAGTTGTTTGCATTAACGAAGAGTTTATTAAAATTTTATCTTTCTTTTGAGAGAGAATCAAATGTTAGTCCAAACCAGTGAGTGTTTACAATGCAAATTGATTGATGACTTCTTTTTATGGAATATTGGGTTTTTCCACGTCATTCCTCGTCTGGCTAAATAAATTTTAATTACCTTTCAACCATCTCACTTACCCATACCAATATACACATACACGAACTGATATATACGAACATACACATACAACTGTAGAGGATGTGCGTTAATATGTGTGTGTTTTTGTCAGGTGGATAAGTTTTAATAGCAATTGAGCGAATGGTTTCATTGTATTGATTAAATTTGACCTTATTCTGCTCGTACGCGTGAAGTTCATTGGGATTAATGCAAGCGGTTACAGCAAATATAGAGTCATAGTCGCTGCTTCTGAGTCGACTAATATTTTTTTAAGATAACTGGGATGATTGTGCTGAGGATTTGCGTTGGGATGCAGCGGTTATCAGATCGAAACAAGGAATCGGAGAGCCGAGTTTGGATTTCAGTTGTATTTTCAAAATTGCTTCTCCCTACAGCTATGGGTTAAATAGCAGGACAGATTATGTTCTATAGTTTTGGTTGGCAACCAGTCTACCGCAGAAAATAACGGCAATCTACTGCGGGAAAATCTTTTGCCCGTTCAGTCATGTCTCTTTCGAAACATGGTCGCTCACGGATGGCACATAACTGACTGATGCCAACTGAGTAGTGAGTTCGATCCTGACTGACTCCCAAATGAAGCTTCGTTTATCAAATGGGAACAAGAAACAGCATCGATAAAGGTTCTTTTTTCCTTTATATGACATTTGGTTTCAAAATTAGTTGATCGCGTCTCTCTACAGCTTCCTAGATTTTTTTTTTACTCTGACTAACTTATAACCTTTAAAATTCCTTTTTTCTCTAGATATGTGCGACGGGGTTTTATAAAAAAACTAGGGGTAGTAAATATTACAAAACATTATTTCAAATTTACACTTTTTAAACAATCGCATAAACCACTTTGCAATGTGTGAAATGAACTGCAACACCAAATCTTTACCCGTCTTTTAAGTGTTGGTTTCTACTTCGTTTTGCTTGACTGCTTTCAAGTTAAATCTAATGTTTTCATTGTTTTGCCAATATGTGGGTGTGGCTACTAGATTTGCATCTTATTATTTTTCCTTCTTTTATTTTAATGTTATTTTCAATTCTCATATTTATTTCTTTTTAAAATTCTTCTCATTTTTCTGTTGTGTTGTAATTTCTAGACAGTCTGGAAGCCTAAATCTTTAACCCGCCTTCTTGGCAAAGTGGGTAACAGCCAGTTTTACAGAGTGTGTAGAAACACTGTCTCGTTTGAATAATTTATTTAGCTAAATATTTCTGGTTTGTGAATTATAAAACGTCCTAGAAACTAAAATAATTCTACACCTTTTTCTTGACATTGTAACAAATTTTGAACTGACATGTAATCGTCACGATATTTCACTTGACGGAGTTTGAGTTTTGTTTAACGGCATACCAACATCTATGGGTTATTTAATGCCAAAAAGGTATAATTTTAAAATATTTTCTTTAATGTTTGGTTATAGTAAGAAGGTTGATTTAAACAGATTTTGATTAAATTTAAATATTTTTTTTACTTTTATTTAAAAAAAAAAGAAATCTCCTAGTTTTGTATTAAAAATCTATTGCTAGTAATAATTTTTTCCCTTCAATTATGAATTATGGCAGCAATTTTTTTCCATCAAAAATGTGTTATGGTAATGTTTTTCCTTCAAAAATGTAGATTTTTCTTTAAATGTCTAATTTTAAGTATATTTTTCTAAAACGTTTATTTTCATGCTTTCATAGTGTTTTGACCACTGTTTAGGTGGGGATAACTATTTGGCCATAGCAGGGACCCTAACAGGTGATACCATGCCAGATCAGATTGGATCAGGGAATAATAGCAATTAAATGGTAGTTCCATGATTCTCACAACCTCCCAATAAGAAGCTTTGCTGCCGGATGCAATTTACCGTCATACACAGGACCCTATATATTTTGAAGATCTATGCCTAATTTCAAAGTAATTTGGTTTTTATTTAAAGAGTTTCATTGAAGATGGTTGACAAGGTACTAATGTTAAACTTTTTTATTTAAAAAACATTTATATATGCGTGTATATATATATATATATATATATATATATATATATAATATGCGTGTAAATATATATATATATAAAACATAGATTTAAAGTATGCTATATATTTAATATATGCTATATATTGACCACGATAGATAGATAGATAGATAGATAGATAGATAGATAGATAGATAGATAGATATGGCCCAATGTGAGTGTTTGCGTTAATAATCAAATATTGCACAACATAAAATAACTGAGTTAAAGTTCATACTAAAAATAATTCTTTATAACTCTAAATAATAGTCAAGCATAAGCTAAGAACTTTTTTTAATCATTTCATTCCAAGCAATTAGGTATGTCCGTTGTGGTTCAGTGGATATCGACTCGGAACGACAAATCAGAGCGATGATTTCGAATTCCAGTAGACATTCTTTGCATTCATTTACGCACAAATACCCTTGGAAAAGGTATTAATCCGTCTCTTTCCTCCAGTTATAGGTTAAATAATAGGACAGATTAGGTTTTATAGCCTTCGCTAACAACCAGTTTACTTGTAGAGTTTTTACTGACCTTTTTGTTTAATTGTAGTTTTATTGTGAACACTATTGGTTGTCGTAATCTCATCTGACACAGTGTATATATCCCCTTCGATGGGGATGTGAGGCAATCTTAAAATTTGAATGTTGTCCAGAATAAATCTCGATATTTTTATCGAAAAATATCTTAGTTCTGAAAATGTCAGATTTTTCTGCTTGACATACGACTCTGTAACCATAACAAACTTATCCCAATTAATTTACATCTTTCGAAGTAACATGAAAATTCACCTTACAGTAAAATCTTTTTCATAATTTTCTTGAAACTTAACGACGTTAATCAGAAAGTCTAGGAAAAAAAACTGAAGTGTAAATGAGTTGCTTTATGTTTGTGAATTTAATAGTAACAGTGTAAGCGTACTCTCCCAGTAGCTTTCTCTAGAAAATAAAAAAAGTACGTAAGAATTCTGAAAAATAAAAAAATAGGAATAGACCATACTTCAAATCTTCGAGATTATAAAAAGAAACAGCAAACAAGGCCAAGGAAAGGCACAGAATATAGACACAAAAATTAGGAAAAAATAAAGTTAAGTAAATGATAAACTGCTTTACGAAAAGTGTGAAGAGATATTGTGGAACTCTGTTTTGGCCTCTTGTTTCCCAATTATGTTTAATATTTTTTTTAAATATAGATGCAAGATCCTTCGTTAGATTGTTTTTTATTTCACGTTCTTTTATATCCTTTCGCTTTAATAGTAGTTTTTTATACTCTCGGACATTCAGGAAAATTATATATATATATTTGTAACATACAACATGTATTAGCACGTGCAATACCCTGTCTTCATCAGCCGCCGACAAGGGGTGATGTTACGGTTTCGGTGGCTATGGCGGGACCGCTACTCCTGGCGCCACCAGCAGCGTTTGCCACAAGGTACCTCGGTCCTTTTTACAGGAAAAGCAGAGATCTATATCTATGTATCCCAACAATTTGAGGTTTGTTTCATTTGGAAGAAGGTCGTATGTAGATCGAAGAAAAAAAAATATCGTCAATGGTTCCATCGCGATTAACGAGTTCCAAGAAAGTTTAATCGGCTCTATATCATTCCAGGTTGTCCACTTACACTGTTTAGCTTGAGTAACAGCAGTGGCTATTTTATGCTCCTCTTCGAACATTTTAACTTCTTCCATTACCATGCGCCTCTTTCCCTTTGGTTTCTCCTTAGAGAAGAACTTGTGCGTTGTGTTTCCCAGTCAAACCCGATCATTTTGAGTCACACCCATGATATCTCTGACTCGTAGGCTGGTTTCCGCTTCTTGGGTTGCCTCTACAGCGGACCACTTTGTACCAGATTTAATCTCTGGATGCACTCTCTTAATGCAATCATCAGCCGAGTCCCTCATCATCATGTGTAGGCGTACCTTCCCAACCTTGAATTCCTCCACTAATGAGTGTATAGGGAGCTGCAGATGTCCGGAGTTGGCATATAGCCCCACTTTCGAAAAACAAGAAGGAACTCCAAGCCTCTTTCGTATTTATTGATCACTTGCTCAATGCGCTCAATACGAGAGAGTGCAATTTCATACATCTGCAAAGGCCACAAAAGGCGGGCTAATAGGCAATGTTGGTAACACCACGCTTTCATTTTACCGGGCAGATAGGTTCTATCGATCAAAATTAGACCCTTTAAAGCTGCTTTCCGAAACTCTGTACCCCGATGTCGATCAGTCAGAGGGATTTCATACATCCGTCCGAGGCTTTTCACTGGCATTTCTTTTACTGTTGGTATTGTTTTATCACCAATTCTGAAGTGAATTCCCTTGACAGACCCTCGAACTAATGACAGGCTTCAACTTTTCTCGGGCTTGGCCTTCATTCTTGCCCATGTGAAGAGATCATGATATTATTGTAATAGGTCATCAGCAGCAATTTTAGAAGGGACGAGAATGGTGATATCATCCATAAAAGCCCTAGAAGGGGGAAGGACCAGTTGTTCATTAGTCATTTCTCCCTCGGCTGTGCTTGATGTGCCTCGTAAAATTAACTCCATGACCAAAACGAAAAGAAGCGAGGAAATTACACAGCCCATCATGATGCTGATCTCAAGTGGTTGCCATTTGGTAGTGTAACCATTGACGGTGAATTTCATAAAAGCTGAGTTAAAATACTTTATTATGATTTCTCTAATCTACTAGGGAATTTGAAAAACTCAAGGGCCATTCCTATCAAATTATGTGGGACTGACCCATATGCATTGGCAAGATCAAGCCATACTACATGGAGTTCTGTTTTATTTCTTTTGGTTGATAGTATGGAATTCCATATCATCTGTGCATGCTCCAGACAACCAGGGAAGCCAGACATCCCAGCCTTTTGAACAGATGTGTTTATGTACTTGTTTTCTAGAAGAAAATGTCATTCGACGAGTGATGACTTCAAAAAATATTTTCCCCTCTACATTTAGGAGGGATATGGGGCGAAACTTGGAAATGCCTTTTGAGTTCATTTCTTTAGCCAAACACCATTCTTGGGTACAATATTCTGCTTCCAGATCCGCTGGAGTAAGCTAGTGAGTTTCCTAAGAACGCCTGGGCAGTTTATATATATATATATAGTGGGGGATGGTGTTTAATTGTAATAATATTTAGGCCTAAATTTGCTGTTATTCAGTGATTTTACTGATGAAATGTAGTTTTGTAAGCAGGAGTTTTATTGTAAAGTGCTCAATTTTGGGTTGGAAACCGAGTGTTATGAAGAACAAAAATATTTGGCTTTAACAAAGCATGTTCATACCGACTTCGAAGTTTTGTGAGTACACTGTTATGATATTCTCACTCGGAAAACCAGCACCGACGAGTGATTGCATAATAGCGGTGTCCTCACAAACCTTTGAAGTCGGAATGAATCTGCTCAGATAAAGTTTTATATTCTTTATGCTGATTTCATTTAGTAATTTTTCCATTCTGTGAACAACATAATAGCTAACTTTTCCTCCTGGCATAATCTTCATACATTGCCACCATTGTATGATTTGGCTATTTTAACTATACTCCAAGTTTTATCAGAGTCTTTTCCATTTTTCCATTTTAATTTCTACATGTGGTTGACCAGTTTGGTACACTTTTTGAGGTTTTTTATTTTAAATGTAGATATATGATGATTCCTTCTGATTTTAAAACTGTCTTTGGTAGACCCTAAATATGTTTGTCTTTGTTCATCTATGTCATGTGCCTTGTGCTTTGTAAATAAGCCTTTCTCATTATGTGGGCATTGTTTTTGTCTCTACATTTACCTTCCTTGTTAATTATGTTATTTTTTACTTTGTTATTTATTTTTCTGGCATTTTATTTTTTCATGCAATTTTTTAATTTTTTTATGTAATTTTTTAATTTACTATTGTAATTTTTTAAATTACTAGTACAGCTAAAAATTAATTTTGTTGAAATTCTATTGAAAATTTTGTTTAATTCTGAGTATTTTTGGGAGTGTTTATTAATTAATTTTACAAAATATTTGTCCTATTTTGAATTTTACTTTAAAGTTAAACGGTGGGTTGAACCAAATGATGTTGCGATTATTATTATTATTTTTCGTTTGTTTGTTTAGCTGAAGTTTGTATTCTAAATTTGTTTTTATGGCCAGATTCCTTTAAGGCATCTTCAGAATCATTTTCTTATCATCAAAGATTGTTAGAAGAATATTTTGATCCTCTGTGTTCTATTCCTTAATGGATGTTTTTGTTTATGCTAGTTAGATTTTGTTTTTAATGTACTTTAAAGTTGTGTTTGTTTTCGTATATGGAGAGAAACTGCCAGTTTGTACATTAAATTCTACATCTAAATATTGGATTACCTTCTTATTTGTTTCAGCTAATATTTCAAATTCTAGATCTTTAAAGAGTGTGAAAGCATTTTTCTTATTCTATCATTCTCGCTTTTATCATTAATCCGTCATCTTTGTATAATTCATGGTTGTCTATGTGGATTATTTCATTAATTTCACTTAGAATGTGTTGTTACAAGAGACAAAAAGTTGTTTTCCTTTGACTAACCCTCTAAAAACTAAAAATAGATATTCACGAGAACAGGAAAGTGTCAGTGGATTTGACGAGATATCGTTAGACGGGAAAGTCAATCACCCTTTTTGTTCCCGGACAGCCAAATTAGAAGGTCATACATATTCTAGCTCGTAAAATCATCATGAGATAATTGCTAAACTTTATATTTTATTTCAGGTAGCAAAACCCTTCTAAACGTTTTTCATATAAGTAAACATGTATGTATATTTCAAGTGTTTTATTATAAAGACTTTTGTGGATTATTGAACTTTTTCATATGTTTATGTTGTGAATTATTCATTTTATGAATAAAACCAATTATATATATATATTCGCGGACAATATATTTTAATGACCCTGACGACCCAAAAGAAAAAAGGAACATAATTTAATAGCTACCACACACAAATACATACACGAACGCACAAATGGAACGAGATCAACATGTGACGGCTCTCCAAAAAATAACCATCAAAATACCGAAACTCATGCAGACTAACATTACCAGTTACTTTACAATAATTGAATCCCAATTCTATTTAAGAAATATAACATCTCACACCACAAAATGTTACAATATCCTTGCATTGATACCGGCGGAAATTCAGTGGCTTGCAAAAGTCTACATCACCTTTGAAAATTTATATATTTGTATAATTGAACAGGGAACAACTTATTTTCTCAATTCCTATGATTTTATATCGAAGGAAAGTGTGATGGATCTACTTATTATTTTACAAACATTTGAAATTAAAAATGTGTTGTTTCCTGCTAAATTATAGAAAATATATAAATTTTCAACGCGGGTGTAGATTTTGTAAGTCACTAGTAGTAGCTAAGATTCCTGGCAGCGTTCGGAGTACGCACAATTAAGACAAACTAAAACAAACCATAATAGATTCACACTAAAAAAAAAAAAAAATTCACACGAGCAAACCAACCAGAGATGCTAGAGAAATAACATCTCCCTCTGTCATTACAAGTCAACCATCAGTTTATGTACAACAAATTCTATCAAGGTTAGAAATAAGCAACGAAATAGTATTGCACAATTTTTTTCAGGCGTTGCCGGTATCGATAAGTCCTACGCTAAGCCAAGTAAAAAAGATTTAAGTCCGACCAGACTGGGACAGTTGGTGGATGAATTAATGCCTTTATTACAAATCAACCATCAGTTTATGTACAACAAATTCTATCAAGGTTAGAAATAAGCAACGAAATAGTATTGCACAATTTTTTTCAGGCGTTGCCGGTATCGATAAGTCCTACGCTAGCCAAGTAAAAAAGACTTAAGCCCGACCAGACTGGGACAATTGGTGGATGAATTAATGCCTTTATTACAAGGCACTACTAGAACAACCACGTCCAACCACATCTAGACAAAAAGAGTGCGTAAAACTTCAACAATACCGTACGTTCTCAAACCTTTACAAAATAGACTGGTGCAGAAGATATGAATGTCACACATATATTATGCAGACGCGGCACCCACATGTAAGCATTGGTGCAAGTGGTGGAACAAATAAAAAGTAGCAGCCAAGTTCGTGTCTACCTTCACCAGCTCAAAGTGAAACTGGAAACTACTTGGACGGACGACGACTTCCCCCACCCAAATCCGCCATTATTACAAGACACCATCAATTTTGGGCACAAACAAATTTTCTTTCATAAGATACCGGCGCCAGATTTTCTCTCATTTCACATTGACACGTTCAGGTTTTAGCTACGAATCCATCACCAGTGACTCTGACGACGGTTACTGGGTCTGAAATACGCTGCTACGAGCAGCATAAAGCCGAAAAAAGCTTCCCGACCCTTTGCCGAGCTTTTCTTTAGACGTTTGTAGTAGCGGATATCCAGTAACCCCTAGTAGGATTCGACTTATAAATAATTTCGGATTACTAAACAGATTGCCGACAGAAAATGATTGTCGACCCCACAAAAGAATGTTCAAAGAAACTGAAAATATTTAATAACTCTATCAACTGGATCACAAATAATAATATGCCCGAATTATTTAAAGGTTTGATAAAAAAAGAAGTATCCAAAACTTGTATCTCCGCATATCAACCCAGCTAGTACGTATGCGGGAGTATACCACAGAATCAATGCAGGTATCCATTCAACAATGTTGCTAAGGTCAGACGGCTCTCAGAAGAGAAAACCCTGGCAGTGAAGAAGGAATTTTCTAGACTACAGAAAAATGGTATTATTACTCCTTCGGACAGTAAATGGGCCAGCTCACGATACGTGTTTAGGAAACCTGATGGAAGCCTCAAATGCTGTAGTGACTACCGCACATTAAACAGTATCACAAAACGTGATAAATACCCTATACTAAATATTAACTCAATTGCCGATTAACCAGCCAACGAGATTCAATAAAATTGACCTAATATCAGCATCCCATGAAATTAATGATATCAATTGCCGATTAACCAGCCAACGAGATTCAGTAAAATTGACCTAATATCAGCATCCCATGAAATTAATGATATAAAAATATATGAAAACAGCGCGTATTTCTTCTCTTGGTTTACATAAATATATTATAACATGACAATAAATGTGCCCCTGCACTCTACTCTGTCCTCTCTAAATTCTATAACTACTGCCTCTCTGCTTTCTGTTTTCCTGCATGCTGGAAGTCCTATTCTGTCATTGCTGTATTTAAGAACTCTGGTGAACCCTCGGACCCATCCAAGTATTGTCCTATCAGCCTTCTACTTATTTTCGGGAAGGTGTTCAAGGCCATTATTAATGCTGAAATAGTTCAGCATCTTACTGCCCCTAAACTTTTCTCAGACAGGCAGTATGGCTTCTGCTTTGCCAGGTACACGGCCGACATGCTAACGACCATTACGGAGTACATGTTTCAGGCCCTTGAGGAGTCCGGCGAAGCTCGTAGTGTTGCTCTGAACATCTCCAGGGCTTTTGAAAGGGTTTGGCATGGCTACGGGGTTACGGTATTACCGGACGATTGCATGATCTGATCCAATATTTCCTACATAACCGCATAATGAAGGCCGTCCTGAATGGGCATGCCTCCACACCCTACTGTACAAACGCTGGTGTCCCTCAGGGCTCTATCCTAGTTCCGACGCTCTTCCTTATTTATATAAATGACCTCCCAGACGAGATCAAGAGCCAGGTAAGCATCTACGCAGATGACACCACAATTTACTCCAGCACCAGTAAGAATCCGGGCGTGACGGACAAACATAATCTTGCTGTTGAACTTGAGAGGGATCTACACTCTGTGGTGAATTGGGGTAAGAAGTGGTTTGTAAATTTCAATGCGTCTAAGACTAAGCTGCTGTCTGTCAGTCATCACAGGCAACTTCTCTTGCCTCCCATAATCATGGTCCAAGCGAGTCTCCCCGAAAGCAGTACTCTGCGCCTCCTCGGCCTTACCCTCTCCTCTGATTTCAAGTGGACCCACTACATTGAGTCAAGAGCGAAATCTACTGCTAGGAAGGTTGGGTCACTGTGTCGGGCCAGGAAGTTTTTTCCACCTGAAACCATCCTGCATATATACATATTAACAATTCGTCCGTGCATGGAGTATTGCTGCCATATATAGTCAGGTGCCCCCGCTGTTCATCTCCGTGTTCTTGACAGGCTCCAAATGAGAATCAGTAATGTGATAGGTACCGACTTGGCGGCTCGACTAGAGCCACTTTCCCACCGACGAGATGAGGCTTTCCTTTGTCTGTTCTATAAATACTTCCATGGCTTATGTTCCAACGAGCTTGAGTCACTGGTGCCACCGTTACAGGTGTTTACTCGTGCAACCAGACTGGCAACTGAGTCTCACCCATTCACAGATCAACCAAATGCAGACGACAATTCTACTAAAGCTTCTTTTCCTGCACTTCCTGCCTGTGGAACTCGCTTCCTTATTCTTGCTTTCTTAACAACTACAACCTCCAGGAATTTAAATGCAAGGTCAATATCATCTCTTAACTACTTAACCCTAGTTCTTTCGACACTGTCCTGTAGATCATTTCCTTTCTCTCACCATCGCAACTGTCATCATAACTGTATTACCATCCTTCTCTTGCTCCTCTCTAACTAGTTCGTCCTTTTCCTCATTCTCCTTTAATTCTTTTACTGTTATGTAGCCCCCTGCACATCAGTATCGTTCCCGCCTTGCTCGGGGTGATTTGCTTATATATATATATATATATATATATATATATATATATATATATATGTATCAAGGGTTCTCGTTGGCTTTAATTTTAAGGGAAATAAGGAAAAGGACAAGGCAAAATAAATTACTTACAATGCTGGGAGATGATGGAACTCGTTTAAAAATCAATTTATTGAAAAAAAACACATAAAATGTAAGGGGGTGGTGTATACATGTAATTCCACAAGAGTGTTTAAAAGTGAAAAAATGTTACACTCACAGACTCACCAGCAATTGTAAGGAGCGTAAAAACCGATCTTTCTGTCTGCACAGGCTCGGCTGTTGAATTTTCAAGCAAATTGCTTCCAAAATACGAAGATTATGTGTAGACCGAGCGTTGTGCAAGACAGTAAACCAGCTGCCCTCATATGCCGAGGCACACAATTGATTGTCCAAAAGATGTCGGCCAATAGCGGAATCCAGAACAGATTGTGTTGTTCTTATAGGTCTGTGAGAGCCACTGGAACGTATATTAGCGGGGATGTGTTGTGAAACCCGCGTCTCCAACCTCAGATCGGTTCGTCCTATGTATGCTGCATCACAACAGCATTTAAATTTATAAACAATTGAACTTTTTCGAAAATAGGAAAACATATCTTTACTGAAGGAAGGAAACACAGGTCTAGTCTGAAAAACAACACGTAACTGCATCGCAAAATAACAGGACGAAACACATGCCGATGCTCTGTTGGTTACAGTTTGACATCTTCTGCCAAGCCTGGGTATTTTCAGATACAAGGGACAGCGGCTAGGTCCTTCAACCTTAGGTTCTTTATAACGTTTGATCTTGCGATCAATTACCCGTTTCACCTCATTAACCGGGTACCCGTTGCTTTCGAAAATCTCCTGCAAGCGAATTAATTCGCTTTCTAAACATCCAGGAGAAAAAATATTCAAGGCACGGTGAACCAAGGTTTTTATCAGACCTATTTTACGAGACTTAGGGACAAACGACTTCCAATTAATGTACAAACAAGTAAAAGTTGGTTTGCGAAAAACAGAAGTCGCGAAAGCACCGTCCCGCCGCTGAACAAGGCCATCTAAAAATGGGAGACATCCATCCCTTTCAATCTCCATTGTAAACTGAAGGGAATGATGTAAAGAATTTAACTGAACTAAAAAATGTTCAGCATCAATGGCGCTGTCAAATAAAGAGAAGGTATCATCAACAGATCACTTGGTTTAACAACTAATGGTGCCCTAGAAATGATAGGACAGAAAAAATAGTTGCATTTCTGAAAGACCTTACAGAATGCCTTTAATCAGCCATAAGCTTTTTAAAATCATTGCATTATCACAAAACAGACATTGTGTGCCAGGTCTTTGCGATTTAAAAATGTTTAGGATATTGTTGTGAAGGTCATAAATTGGAGAGAGAATATGGTGACCATGCATATTTAGCTGAGACTTAATAATAATAAAAAGTACTTGCCTTACAAAAAGAAGTGGCGATATTTCTAGAAAACAAACGTGTAGATAATGAGAATAATTAATATTTTTGAGATCCTGGTTGGCTTGCAACTTTAGCAATTATTGTGGATATTGTGACTCATATAAATAATTTAAATTTACAACTTCAACGTCAAACTCAGCGCGAAAATGAAATGTATTGTTGCCTTTGATAAAAGCCACAGTGGTGAGAACATCAACTTCGAAATAAAAATTAGACACATTTTTCTATCATTTCAGGTAAAGAAACCACAGAATTCAGAAAACATTTGTGAATATAATCCAAGATTTGAGAAATGAATTTGTATCACGTTTCGATGATTTTCGTTTGCATGCAAATCCGTTCAAATTTTTGGCGCTACCATTTGATGCGGAGTTGGAGGCAGTATGAGAAAGTTTTCAAATGGTATTGATTGATACGTACTATGGCGACTTCTTGAGATTCAAATTTCATTCTAATGATGTGACGAAAGACATGACGTTCCTTGGAATTTGAAACGAGTGCGAACCTATCTTGCCTGCAAGGTAATAACAAAGAAGAAATATGACTGCTATTGAAGACACAATCTATGCGCATCTATCTCATCCAAAACTAGACGATATTTGCAGACAAACAAATTTCGACCGTCTTGGAATGGCATAAAAAACGGGATGCCACCAGCGTTGCGAGGTATGTTTTTTCGGCGGACTGCGTGTGTTAGATTTGGACGTGCGGATTAGCAGTCAGACTGACAAAGAGGAATTTGGGAGCGGGTTAGTTGGTGTCTGTTTCACAATTGCCAAGTGTAACGGTCGAGAATGGGAGACGCGAAATCCATTTCCTTGAGATGACTGAAAATAAAGAAAAGCAGCTGGCCTGTCGGCAAGCGTTGCATTTCAATTTTTGACCCCCACTCATTTTCATATTTTTTCCTACAAAAGATTTTTCATGAATTGACTTTTCTGCAAATAAATTTATTGAAAAAAAAAACACATAAATTGTAAGGGGGTGGTGTACACATATAATTCCACAAGAGTGTTTAAAAGTGAAAAAATGTTACACTCACAGACTCACCAGCAATTGTAAGGAGCGTAAAAACCGATCTTTCTGTCTGCACAGGCTCGGCTGTTGAATTTTCAAGCAAATTGCTTCCAAAATACGAAGATTATGTGTAGACCGAGCGCTGTGCAAGACAGTAAACCAGCTGCCCTCATCTGCCGAGGCACACACTTGATTGTCCAAAAGATGTCGACCAATAGCGGAATCCAGAACATATTGTGTTGTTCTTTTAGGTCTGAGAGAGCCACTGGAAGGTATATTAGCAGGGACGTGTTGTGAAACCCGCGTTGCATTTCAGTT
Organism: Ascarosepion bandense; assembly: GCA_037127315.1. Lineage (NCBI taxonomy): Eukaryota > Metazoa > Mollusca > Cephalopoda > Sepiida > Sepiidae > Ascarosepion > Ascarosepion bandense. The sequence goes on from JBBBDQ010001946.1 coordinate 169,967, forward strand.
TTTGACCCCCACTCATTTTCATATTTTTTCCTACAAAAGATGTTTCATGAATTGACTTTTCTGCAAAATATATATTTCACCAAGTGGGAAGTATAGTAACTTAGTGAATCACGCAAAAATATGGCATCGTTATTTAGAAGGACTTATCAGTGTGAGGAATTATTTTCCAAATTGAAACAACCAAAGAGCAATTTCAGAAGAAGATTAACTGATAATCCTCCTGATAATATCTTGCGTTTGCCACAAACAAGTTTAAAGACAAATACACAAAGGCTTTCAAAGAGCAACAAATATAATTTTGAACTGCTATATATTTTAAAGTTTTTTTAAACAAATGCTGTCAATGATGACTCAAATTGAATAAACGTTTTTTAATTTCTACATTCATCATCAGTTAATACAAATTATTTATATGTATTTAACACTTGTCATTGAATTTTAGCACAAGTAATTTTCAATAATTGCTCGTTTATGGCCTTCGTTCATCGCGTTTTACATCATGAACAGTCTATAAGGATCATGGAAGCAAAGAAGTAGCCTGCCCCTGCTCTAGTCTTCAGTATGGCCTTGTTAAGGAATTGGTGTAATATGAATCTACAAAGGGCCGATATTAGGTTGAGGAGAAAACAATGAATGAATTATTTTTTTGCGTTAGTCTTGTTATGGTGTAAACGTAAGATAGAACTATGGTTTCTCTGCATTTCTTTAGTCTACTCAGGTGATTGCTAAAGTGTTAATATAATACGAATCTACTAATGTTGGCGACACGTGAAATTTATTTGAATCCTCGTCGCCAAGTTGTAGAGTACAACATAAAATATCTTGCGTTGAATGTAACTACAAATGTCGGTCCCTTAGGTTGGACGTACTAATGGAAACTTTGTATTATCACGTGGTAACGCAGAGCAAATTTGCCATGTCGCTGACTCGTATTTTCTCTATCTTCTGACTAATCGCTACACTGTTACTTATATCAGGAGGGAGAGACTATTATCCCGAGACAGGTGAGTTTGCCATAACAACCAATCTCGATAATAATCCGTGGATAACACTATGATTTCTTTGCGTTCCTCTAGTCTTCATTTTGGTCTTGTTAAGATGTTAGTGAAGTACGTATTTATTAATGTCAATGATAATCCGAGGAAAGTACGATGATCTCATTTTTTATCCCTGTCTTCATTTTGGTCTTGTCATGATGTTAGGGAAGCACGTATCAACTAATGCCGATAATAAGCTGTTGTGGATCTTCGTTGCCAATTTGTTGTGGCAAATCTTAACGCAAATATTCGTCGTCAGTTTGTTGTGGAGTATTTGTGGTAAAACTTCGCTGCTAAATTGTAGTGACCGGTACTGGACGGAAGTAAGACACGGAAAACAGAAGATAGGTTCAGAACAGTGTATTTGTATTACAAGAACATACGTACAAGGTAAGTGTTAGTAATAAGTAAACAGAAATAAGTAAGTTCGAACGGTACAGTTACGCTGTTTATTGCTTGAATGATAGCTGATTTTAACTGCGTACTAGCTGAACTTAACTACCGTCAACTAGTATTTAGTTGCCTTCCCGCTTAAGACAAAATGTGGCACAAGACTACTTTAATGTGGGCAATCCGGGCCATATAGCCAGGGTAAACATTTCTGACATTTTTCTCAGACAAGACTCTACCCTTCGGCGGAGCCTCAACTGGGTTATTACTCTCTGTCCGAAGACAGAGAGTTCGACAATGCGCTGCGCAGACTGCTAACAGGAAGCTATGCAGGTAATTATATAGTAAGAGGAGGAGTTCATTCCTCGTAGAAGGTCACCATAACATACGCCTAGGAGAGCAATATGATTTTTTGTGATTCTCTTGTTTTCTCATTGTTTCTTGTTATTAGCAAAGCACGCATTTACTAATACCGATTACCATCCTTGGGGAGCACTATGACATAGTTATGTATCCTTAGACTTCTCTTTGGTCTTGTTAAGGTGTTAGGTTAGCATGCATATGATAAGACTGGGGAGAGAGAGTTCATCTCTTTTCGTTTCTTCAGTATTCCGTTTGGTCTTCTAAAGTTCTTAATGTAGCACATAAACCTTGCTACCATTCCAATAAATTTATTCCTCTGGATATTAATCAGTCCAAAGCTTTTATGGATGATAATTTTAATATTCCATGAAAAACTAAAAGGAATTATTTCAGTAATTTTCTATGGAGAACAATTATGACTTTTCTAAAATTGTTATTTCTCCAAAATTGTGCAAAAGGTAACTTCTGTTGTATTTTTATGCTCTGTATTTTATATTGCTTTTCTCCCTTATCAAGGACTTACGAAAGGTAGCTGTTAAGCATTGCTACCAATTTTCTTCTAAAATACACAGTAACATTTAGGGCTTATTCAGTCGTATTATTCAAAAGTTAGAAAATAGGTATGTGCCGAATGGAAGTGTTATAAAGTACTTCCAAAATCACTGGAATTTAACAAAGAATCATCAAAGTTAGTGAATCGAACCGGTAAAATATTTGTTGTAACCATGGGAAGCTATAACGGAACATCTGTAACAGGTAAGAATATATGCCTTGCAAACACTAGAACTATTAATACAGAAGGGCATTGTATTATAGAGAAGCAACGAGTTCAGGCCAAAAAGTTAGATTTTTCAGAAACAACTTTAAAACTTTACAGATATATGTATATATTATTTATACAAATTACATTATTCGCACTGTTATAGAAAAATCAAGCGTAGCTGACTTAGCTGACGTCATATAGATAGAACAGGAAGATCACCGCTCCCAATGAGATAAACTTAAAATAAAAGACAGAGAAAATCACTGTAAAATACGAAAATTAAGGAATCAGTGCATATGCAAAGCCTGAAAAGATCTCCTATGTTGCCCAAACATAGAAATGAATACAATATGAGAACCAGTAATAGCGAGTAATAGAGAAAAACAATAATAACAACAAAACTCTAATACAAGCTCTGGCAAAAATAGTTACTGAAACATTAGGATTGTAAGTCCGAAAGATTCATACACCAATGTCCTTAAGGACAAAAGGCTTAGTGTATAAAAAGTTGACTGAATCCAGTGATTTCACTAAAATAGTTCTGCGTTCAAAACCTGTCTTTTAAGGGTATAGTTAAAAGAAGGTAACTAATGCTATGATATCTGGAATAATCAGGATTCGTGAAAATAAAATATTCTAGGCCGGTGGATGAAATAAGAGTTCAATTCATGATGTCAATCATCTGAAGAAAGACGGAGAGATAAATGACCGAAACGTCGTGAATATGGCCACGAACATAAAAACAACAGTCCAAACCATGTAAGTAGTTTAAATAATAGCAATACCTTATCTCAGAAATATAGAAAGGTATATATATATATATATATATATATATATATATATATATATATATATTTACTAGACGGAAACTAAATAAAACCAAATCTTTACAAGATTTCCTTTCAACAATCAATTCACCAAAATCAAATAAACTATATTTCAATAAAAAAGTTAAAGCCAAAGATAATAAACACAAATTATACAAAATACTAAATACAATATTACAAAAATATTATAATATATATTTAGATACAAAATAAAGTTGTCAGGAACATACATACCTTATATCTCTTTCACTCTCTCTGATTATATATATCAGTATATATGATAAAATAAAATTTTATTGCAGGCTTTATCTGTTATACAAAGCACAAAACAAAACGAAATAATAAGCTGCCTACCAGAGATAGAGCAAATGTAAAAATAAAAATCAGCAAGAGGAAAAACGAGACATTTAAATGTTAGCCAATTCAAAAATCAAAAGTAAACCATAAATGATAAGTGAATCATTTTTTATTTGGGTTTACTGCACGCCATTTGCCATATATGGGACATTTGTTTCTCTTTGAAAGGAATAAATTGTTTCCAAGATTGGAAAAGCTTTCCAACGCGACTCTAAAACCGTGTCGTTCAAAACGGTCATGATTTTTGGAATCATGGTCGTGAATATTAAAAGACCGATTTTGACATACGCCGACATATTTAGGGTAATTCTTTGAAAAGAATATGCGCAACTTGCCAAAATATAGACACCGAAAATTAATTTGATAAAAGCCTTAGCAATTTCATACCTAATCGGATGGTGTATCCGAACAATCCTTTCAAACAATTTGCGATATATGAACCGTTCGCCTAAACGAATGTAAACAAAATCCTTGCACACGTTCTGCGCCAAAGTCACCGAAATTTTCTGCAGTGAAAGATAAGTTTCAGAAATCGATTTCGCAATAGAAACCAAGAAAAGTACAAACATTAACAATAAAAGAACTAAAGTAATGGCTTCTGGCTTAGCAATCAGAGCGATTATAATATAAATAAGATAAGAACTCAGTAATTGAAAAGTTGTTAAAAAGAGATAAGCGTTAAAAAGAAAGAGGAAAAGGTAGACAGGTAATGATAATAGAAAAAGCAGAATTCCTAAAATTCTGAACTTTTTGTTCCTGAGGAGAGGGTAAATATAACAGAGGGTGTAACTGTGTGGAATTGCTTTACAAATCAGAAGCTGTGGGCAGCCATAATAAAAGATACAGAGCAACAATTCGCAGATACAAATAAAAAAAGATACGAAGATGCAGAGACAAGTGACAAAAACGCCTATCAATTGATAAATCGCATGGGAATTAGTGAAAGTATTATAAACTTTTTTACAACGGTCAAACCATTGTTTGATAACCGCAAACCAAAACGAGGGATTTAAAGCAGTCAACAGACTTGATTTAAGAAGAGCGCGGAGTAAGTCATAATCTTGCAAGTTGAAGATATTTAAACCGCCAAAACGCTGCAAGAGTTGGATATCTTGAACAAGGAATGTACATGTTTTTCTTTGGTGTAGGATACTATATGCTATGGTCTGGCAGAAACGACCTGGAATATTAATAACAATCAACCCCAAAATGGCAAAAGCTGAAAACCAAACAAAAGGTCCACCGAGAAAGTAGTCAGTGTTTTCTGCGCTTTTTTTGTAACCAAACATAAGTGACCTGTAACCAAGTGGGACGTTATTGTCGAGATAAGATTGTAGTTTTTCTTTGATTGTAGCATTCTCGAACAACAAATCTGCCAAAAGAATAAAGACACATGCAAAAACGCTCAAAGACCTTCGGATTCTTGACGCAAAAGCCGACTTTTTCTCGAAGAGCAACACTTTCTTGATGAAAATCAATGCACTAAAATATGGCGTACATTCATTTAGCCAATTGGATTCAATTCCAAATGGGGGAAGATATTGTTCGATATTTTCATCACTCGTACTTAACGAACGAATCTCATGGAATGGTCTCCTACGGCGAGTGAGTTTGGCTTCCGAAATAAACCCCAAGAGTATAGGGAAAATCGCAAATAAAAATGCACCTACATAATTCTGGATGTCGACCACGATGGATGGGTTAATAATTTGTCCTCTGCATAAATCGATGGAATTATTATAATTCATGTGCTTATAATCTTTCACTAGGCAACAATATCGTAGGAGAATCTCTCGATTAATTCCCAAACGTTGATAAGCATCGAAACTAGAATTCGACAGGTGTTTTCTGTTGTTAATATCGTAACAGATGTAAGCTGAAGCCTTTTTGTCTGGAAGTTTTGCTGTTGAAACAACTTTTATTAGTTGACTAAAAACAAGTCGAAGAAAATGCAATCTTGACACACTTCTTTCATCACAGGATTTGGACACATTCATATTCACCGTTAAACTGTATGTATATTCTTTTAAGATGTAAACTGAAAGGAATTCAAAGTCATACGGTGTATCCATATAAACCGGTAAGCCATGTTCTCCATCGTACAACCACATAAATTCATTCGGATTTGCAAAATGATTATCCGGTTTTGATTTGGTTAATTCCTCGGCTTGTTTGGAGTCGTATTGAATTCGAAAGAAAATAACCTTCTTCCCTTTTTCGAGGCTCTCATTGAAAAGTTTCATTGAATATTTCGAGACATTGACGATGCACTCATGTGGCTCTACAACTTGCACTTTCATTGGTTGTTCGCATAGAACACGTGACAAGAAGAGAGATAAATAAATTGCAATTCTTAAGAATGCCATATTTTATCGAGTTCAATGGCTTTTTCCAACACCTGCAAAAAATAAGAACAAAGTAATTAAACTCACAAATAAACATAGTCTTCGAAAAATATGACTTTAATTATTAATTCTATTTGTTTGAAACATTTTCAAGTTGTACGACGAATCAAGTCAGAGAAACGGAATTCAAGGAATACATTTGATAATCTTTATATGATTACAAATGGATACGAAACCAGTATCTACTCTAAGGAGCGCAGTATAAACCGGATGAAAACAATTTTACGTGTTGAATTGTCTCGGTACCTAAAATTGTTAAATTACTCGATAAAGTTGCAGATGAAAATTTTGACTTGACAGAACTCTACTGAAATTAGAAGAAAACCAAATTTATGCGAAGGTTTTGTCTCATAGAAAGAAAATGAGCTGAATCAGAAATTCTAAAATGTTTGGAAATGTCCCGGAAGTTTTACGAAATCTTCTTTAATGAAATGATAACATTCCTTAACGGTGACTTACAAAAAATATTTACCCTTGCGGACCACGGTACTGCGATTATGTTCTAGACATACTAACTGGGGAAAAGTTAATGTAATCCAGGATTGAGAATCAAGATATGCCTTTTCATCTAAACCAAAAACATTGTAGATTCGTATTTTTCTTTCATCAAGAATCTTTAAATACATTCCAAAAGCTCCAGAGCAGATATAACAGCCATACTGTTGTGGGGAGTTACCCACTTCATAATGGACTCTTCTTTGCCTATATTAACCGAGAGTTAATTACTCACGAGGACAGAGTCGGGGCAACAGAGACACTGGTTTTCAGTACGACTTCAGTTCAGCTCAGCCTAGTCTGTCTGTCTGTTGGTCACTTGTAGCCAGGCTATTATTACTTTTTCTCTTTGTATCACTTTGTATCTGTTTCTATCTCTTGTTGACATGATATATATTCTTGACCTACCACCGTGTTATCTTATTATTTTAGGGTCCCATACCGGGTCCATATCAAATACTAAACAAATGTACGAATAGTAGACTTATAAATGTGTAAAATATATTCTGACAAGAAAATTGTCTTCCACGACATCGTGAACCAATTTTCTCACAGCAGATATTAGAATTCAATCAATATAAACTTACCGTTTAATTTAATAGGAAAGCATTAACCCAGGAATGTGGGAGATGTTATTCCTCATGTAAGTTGCTATCAGCTATGCTTGTGGAAGGTAAAAAAGTTACTCTCAATGAATTAACAGAAAAGAGTTTCGTTTTGCAAGTGTTAATATTAACAAGCCACTCCTTGCCTCATTTAACAAAAGATTGTATGTAATTTTGAAGACCAGCTGTCAATTTGACCATAACAAATTGATCAGACTTACAATTTATATTACTATTTATATTATATGTCCAACACGTAAGAAAGCCAGAAACAGTAAGGCATTTAAAAAACCAAGAATAGTCAGGCATTTGAGTAAGCAAAAATCAGTAAGGCCTTTAAAAAAGCAAGAAATAGTAAGGCATTTAAAAAAGCAAGAAGCAGTAAGGCATTTGAGAAAGCAAGAAACAGTAAGGAATTTTAGAAAGCAAGAAACAGTCAGGCATTTTAGAAAGCAAAAAACAGAAAGGCATTTTAGAAAGCAAAAAAAAAAACAATAAGGTATTTTAGAAAGCAAAAAACGGTAAGGCATTTAATAAAGCAAGAAATAGTAAGGCACTTAAAAAAGCAAGAAGCAGTAAGGCATTTGAGAAAGCAAGAAACAGTCAGGCATTTTAGAAAGCAAAAAACAGAAAGGCATTTTAGAAAGCAAAAAAAAAAACAATAAGGTATTTTAGAAAGCAAAAAACGGTAAGGCATTTAATAAAGCAAGAAATAGTAAGGCACTTAAAAAAGCAAGAAGCAGTAAGGCATTTGAGAAAGCAAGAAACGGTATAGGATTTGAGAAAGCAAAAAGAAGTAAGGCATTTTAGAAAGCAAAAACAGTGAGACATTTTAGAAAGAAAGAAACAGTTACGTATACTTTAATGACTGTTATATTCTGCCTCACACACACATATATGTGTGTTTGCTTGTGAGCGTGTAATGCGTCTTGCTTTACAGCATGCAGCTTCATAATTTTTGTCCCTAAAATCCACATCAGTGAAGATGAAACTTCTTCATCATTAGGAGAGTTCTGTAATTTGCTTGAAGCGTTGTGTATATTAGGTATATGGGTAGATTTTGAAGGCTATCACAATGCGATTAGTAAAATAAAGGAAGGTAAAGAGGGTGTTGGGTATTATTTATTATTCATTAATATTTTGAGATAAAAAATCTCATCTTCAGACTAGTAGAATCCTACTGTCAGCCAATGAACTGATATATAAACCATAAACACACACACATACATGCACAAACACACTTACAGGTAATTTTGAAGACGCACACACTCACTACAATTAACGCCAGCAGTAGCAGCGAAAGATGACCATTCTTTGAAAGGCACAGTCCATGAACGGACGTAAAACCAAGCTCGCCTTCCATTTTGAAGATGAGATTTTAATCTTCAAATATTAATAAATAATACAAAGGTAATACCCAACACCAACTTTACCTTCCTTTATTTTATTAAACGCATTGTAATAGCCTTGAAAACGTACCCATTTTTCGTCATCATCATAATGTTGATTTGCAATGGAGAGATATCATTCACATGTTATTTTAAAAGGCTGCAAATTAAACCACTTGATTCATTCCGTGATGTAGATTTTCTTTTGACTGATAACATTCACATAGTTATTAAATATTGTCTTTACACTGCTTCAATCAAATCTTCTTGATAATATTTGTTATGTAGATTTGCATTACATTGATAACATGTATTATTAAATATTAAATATAAATATTAGCTTAATACAGATTAATGTTAATCCGCCTTAGATTTTTTTTCGGAGTAGCCTTTCTTACTTTTGTCAAATCGCTTTTTAATATTTTGTACGACATTATTTTTCTATTTATATAGGTGTGTGCAGTCAAATCTATATGTAAAACTGACATTAAAATGTACACAATATGTCTCTTTTTGAAAGTTTTTTACTATCTAGACTAAACCTGATTCATATGTTGAAGTGTCTGTATGCAGAGGCTTTCCGCGTCTAGGTATGGCCTCTTTTCTAGTGATTCTATGTCACTTTGTTATTTCATTTCATTTTGATAACACATTTGATGTCTATTTTAATATTTAATTTCACCATGATTCATTTCTTTATGAAATTAATCTTTCACGACGACCGATCTTAAGAATAATATTGAAGCAAGTATGAATAAAAATAAAATTTCACAAATGTTACTTCGAATATATTGTTTAAAATTTTGGAAAATAAAAAACGTATCTATGAACACAAAATTTTTTTTATAAATAACAACATATCAAAGTATATATTCAGCATGCAAAGAATACTGTTCAATAAAAATTTCCATCTAAAACTGCCACACTTATTATTATTGTTTTTACAAATACAATCTTATCTCCTTTCCTAAAATATATACCCAATTCCCAATTTACCATACATTAGTATAAAACACATGAAAAAGAAAAGAAAAGGTTAAACCAAAACAATCTATTATTCCATTTTAATTAAATACACAACTTGTATTACCACCAGTTGGGTTGATTTGTAATTGTTATACGGCTACTCCTACTACTACTGCAACTACTGATGAGGTATTCACATATACACTTTCAACTTAAACCAGCCTCATTTGGGTAATTTTTAAGATGTATATTTGCTTTTTAGACACAGTACTAACATAGTTATAACTAAATGATGGATTGACACAACTTCAGGAGAATTTTCTTGATAATTTTCGGGATATAAATTTTCGGTATATGTACAGTCGAAACTACATCAACATTGACATGAAATTTCACAACATTTTTCTTTCTATAAGTTTCTCTTATCTTGACAAAGACGGATTCGTGTATTGTGTTGCTTTTCTTGATTTTACAACGGGAAAAGAATAGATAAGAATACCCCGCTATAGTGTTTGGGTATGTCTGAATGTAATTCACCTCTAAGTTGATGTCTCTTTTTAGGATTGAATTTCTATCATCACCTATCATCACCTCTTGGTTGATCACATTTCTTGCGATTCTATATCATTGTGTTATCTAATTTCATTATAATAACACGTCTGGTGTCTATTTTAATGTTTAATTTGACCATGATTAATTTCTTTATTGACTTAATCTTAGCATGACGACCGATCTTAACACTATATCAATTACAACCACACCCAGAAGCATTGTGGATAACGATCAGAATCAAATATATACTTGATAATAATAACTTTGAAGCAAGTATGAATAAAAATAAAAAACCTATCTATGAACACAAAAGATTCTTATAAATAACAATATATCAAACACATTAAACATGCATAGAATTAAGTTCAACAGAAATTTCTATCCAAAACTCCCACACTTATTTTTGTTTTTACAAATACAATCTTATCTCCATTCCTAAAATATATACTCAATTCCCAAGTTAACATATATGAATATAAAACACTTAAAAAAGAAAATGGTTAAATCAAAACAAGCTATTATTTAATTTTAATTAACTAAATAATTTGTGTTACTCCCAGTAGGACTAACTCATCGTTAAAATACGGCTACTACGACTACTACTAATAATATTACTCCTACTCTTGCTACTACTACTGATGATAAGGATGTATTCACATGTACACTTGCAACGAAATCATGATTTCGCATAGGTACATTTCATTCAGCGGGAAATTAATTTGGTGGTGCCTAGTTAGTCACCAACCATTCGACAATAGCATTCCTACACATGCATTGATATACGATAATATTCACATAGTAATGATTAAATGTTGGCTTTATGCTGCTTCAATAAAATCTTTTTGATAATATTTATGATGTAGCTCCACTAATTCGCTGAAAAAAAACAGCATTATTTGATGTTAAAAGGCCTAAACTTAATAAAAACAAAATTTTAACGTCAAAAGGTTTATGTTATTAATAAGAGAATAATCACAATTTTTAGTTATTTTTTGAAATTTTTGTAACATTTCTAACATGTTCGAAATTTTGGTGAAAATTATTTTTTTACGTCAACGGTGCGCCTAAAATTACTGTGGATATTTAGGCGTTTTTTTCCCGGGGAAAAATCACATTAATCTAGAAATTCTTGCAAAAATCAAATAATGACCCGACTTTAATGAAATTTTCAGAAATTATTCACAAATAACTGAATTTATTTTTAAATCTTTATTTCTATAAAAATTTAGTAAAAATTATTTTTTTTTTACATATCTTACCCCCGCTTCAATGAATTTTGTGAAATTTCTAAAAATTGAATACCGTACCGAATTTTTTTATTAGTTAAAAGCAAGACCTCTTAGGAAATGTAAATCATCATTTGTTTTTCTTACAGTTGTTCGTTTTCAGAAAATCTGCTACGAATTGTAAAAACAAAAATGCAATAAAACTATGCCATTTTTATTTCGATAAACATTTAATCGCTTTTATAAACATTATATATTAAGAATATCTTAGTCTGAAGAGAAAAAAATCGGTGAATAATGAATTTTTACAAGAACTGTTTTCTTTCTTTTAATGGTGTTTTAATGGTTATTCCTCTCACAGAAAAAAATAATATAAAGTTTTTTCGACATTATATGAAAATCTTTTGACAGTGTATAATACTTTCATTTCGCTTCCGGCTTTTCTGTGTATGTTTCAATACTCAACAAGCTTCTCAAATCCCACTTTCAAAATTTAAAGTAAACTTAATATTTCTTTTATAATTTTCTATTTTTCTCATTTATTAAATTAACTGTGGATGTAGGTACCACTTCTAATTTGTGATATGTTTAAAATGTGAAAATGCTTTCATATAATTTAGCTTTATTGTTTAAGTTATGGGTTTATAATTAATTAAATTAATACTGCAAACAATTATTTAGTCAACATACATGAGCATAATTCTATTCAAATTTAAAGGAATTTTTTAAATTAAAAGCTTCTATAAATGAATATATCATGCCACTGTTCAGTAGTGGCGGCCACAATCTGAACAATATAAGATACGTAAATGATCCAGTGCTGATAGCAGACACAGAAACGAAACTGCAAGATCTACTACAGAAGGTAACTGAAGAATAGAAAGAAACGACTATAAATGAACTACATTTTTTGAAATAAATACATACAAATTAAAATAAGATATTAAATAATAATGACATTAAAACATTCAATAAGAGTAAATAACAACCATTTATTAAGCATTCAATTATTTTTAAACATTAGCCTTAGTTTACCTTGACTTTCACAGTTGGCCTGTAGCTTGTTTATGGGTTTTCTTAATTGTCTTAAACTTTGAAAAATTGATGATATTTTTACTTCTGTTTATATTTCGTTTCAAAATAAAATCCTTCCATTTGCCTAAATAATGTTCATCAGAGAACGAAACGCGTAGGTAAAGAAAAATCTTTTCGTCTTTATTCATAAAATTGTATGCAAATATTTTAATAATTTACAGACCAAGTAAGGCGATAAAAACACTGAGATTGGTGGAAACTGAGAAAACGTTTCTGAGGAGAGAATACTATGAAAAGAAGAGGATTCAAGGAGACAAAAAGAAAGGGTGTATGTGTTTGTCTGCATACGTGGATTGTTTCAAATATGTAGTGCTTGAAAATGAACCCCTTTTATAAAGATTCAACATTACTGTCTTATTTCGTTGCATTTTTCTGAACCCTTTTGATTTGTTGGACAATTACATATTTCAAGGGATGAAAGGTGAATAAATAAAAGTTTTGCAAAGAATTAACTGATCGAATATCGATACAGTTTTTCGCGTTATTGTTTTTAATAGAAAATTCTGACAAATTTTCATCAGACATGTATTGCCTTATGGTTACTTTTTGAATTATTGTTACTGTCATTCCATTTCTTTATCCTTTATCGAATTAGTTTTACCGCTGTGATCAAGTATAAAATGTGGATATATTATATATATATATATCACACCCTCATTGAGCACTCTGGAAGAATGGTAGAATTTGAAAAACAGTAGCTACTCTAGCATCTACGCATCGTTCATTCAGCAATGAATTAGAACACTCTCAGCTATTGGGCGTATATAATGATAATATACACGCTAAAAAGTCTGCCTCCTTCTACTGAGCGCCCATAGCTCAGAGGTAGAATCGCCGACTGACGCCAATTCGGTCGGGTTTCAATCCTGGGTTAAAAGCTATCGGAGTCTAATCGTACTGATGAGCTGTGATACAGCGAAACAGATCTGTTTGCGGATGACTATATATATATATATTCGTGATTCAGCTGAGAAAATATTTACCTCCCAAAATATGTAAAGAAAATCATTTACTCACCTTGATTCGATACGTCAAATGAATTCTTATTGTCCAGAGAATTTCCTAATGGAGCCTTCCGGTCAGTTGTTTGTATTAACAATGAAGATTGTAAGACACTTTATCTTTCAGTTGAAAGAGAACCAAATGTTAGTTCGAAGCAGTCAGTATGCAAAATGATCGACAACCTTAGTTATACAAATATCTGGTTTTTCCACGTCTGGCTAGATGACACACGCATGCACTTATGAAAGTATTTTATTCCTTAAAAATTGTTGCATGAATGGTTTCAAGTTATGCCCTAAAATTGATTGTATCCGCCTTGTTGGTGTTCAGTACAAAGAATCGAAAAGTAACGAACAATATGGAGATATGGGTGTCACCTCGATATCGGCTGTTTCAAATATAATTAATTTGACAATAATTTATTATTAGTAAATACGATTTTAGCTGGTGCCTAAACAAAACGTCGTCGATCATGACTCTCCACAGCTTTCCGCCTTTTCTTACTTTATGTAACTTATACTTTTACAATTCACTTTGGTTCCCGTTTTGCTATTCATTCACACACATTCGTTAATGACGTCACACAGTTTCCCCTTGTTTCTATTTTCTTTGCTATTACTTGTGAGTGTTATATTCTCCACATCTCTTTTCCTCATTAAGTATCTGAGAAATGTCATCTGTTTTTTTTAATTGTAAGCATAACTTTTCTTAAAGTTCATTTTTTCCTCGGGCTTTCTTGTTACTCATATGTTCTGCAGAAAATATTTGATGCCTTTGTTCGTAGAGATACATCGCCGAATCTTCACGAGAATTCGTCATCTGTGAGGAGATGTTCTAAATATTACTGCGAAGAGATAAAAGTATTACGTTGTGATATATTTCGTCGTCTGTTAATGCCAATACATAGAGACACAAATAAATTATGTAGTTTGAATATATTTTAAGTTATGAAATTTTGTCTAGCGATGTCTTCAGTTCAAATTCATTTTTGTTATGTAAGTAAAGATAGTTAATCATCCTGATGCAATAAGTTAAATCATTTAGAGGTTTTATTGTATCAATTGGTTGTATTTAATATTTTCTCATTCATAGAATTTTCGATCCAATCTTGTCTGTTGGGTTTTCAGATTAGAGATTTTATAATCCACAGAATGTGATGTTCTATTAGCATGGAGGTTCCGATCAAAGATTTTGTGCCAGGTTTTCTGAGTGGAAAGTTCATAATCCACAGAACTTCTGATCGCAGTCTTTGTGTCAGTTGTTCGTGTTTGAGGTTTTATAATTCACAGAAAGTTTCTAATCGAAATCTGATGAGGGAGCTGCCGCATTTCGGTCCTAATCTTCGTTAAGTCGATGTTTAAAAACAAGAACGTTTGGGAAGATTTGCAATTCTCGTCCCCATAGAGCTTATTCTGACGCGTCCTCAAAATCATGACACTCATAACGCCCAGAAAACAAAGGAACACAAAGTGTTCAGCCTTAGTCAATGACGGCACCACATTGATACGGTAAAAGATCTTTCCGCGAAGCATTCGAACCATGATACCTTCAACAGCAGTACCTCGCACAGCAGTACTACGACACTGCACTGAAGGAAGTCGTGATACAGGGTCTCCACCCCCATCCAGTACAGCGCACGCAGTTTGGAGTTTTCTCCAAGCCCGACGCACAAAGCCATTTGCCGACCCAGAGGGCCCTACGAATCACAAGCCAGGTGAGAGTTGCCTCATCATTAGTGAGGCATTTTAATCCGGGCGTACCATACTGATCGAGCCTGCTTAATGAAATACCTTAGCGGATCCCCTGACTAACACAATATAATGCTATACAGGACAACGCCTGGACGTCGGAGAGACCTTCGCCGCCCGCAAGAGTCGTTTCAGAGCCATCCGACATTGGCGATAAAAAGAGCACTCGCCTCAGGGCTCCTTCTCCTGCACACTTCTCAGGGATGGGAAGTTTTATGCGGGCGTCTTTTTTCCAGAATTCTCCCCCAGCATCCGTTTGCAGACACATTCGATCCAGGAATGTAATGCGAATCGCATGTTGACGAATTTCAACGCTAGACATACCCAGACCGCCATCTAAAAGGCGAAGGCAACAGATCACCCGATTTACCTGAGAAGACATGCTTACCCACAAGAAGGAGAATAAAAGCCTGACAAATTCAATTAGTAAGGTAGACGGAAGAGACAGCAGGGAGAGTTGCTAAAGGAGAATCGGGTAGATTTTCGAGGCAAAAGATTAAGGAAAGATTCCCCCGGGTCCACAATGCAGTTGCGTTATCGGCCTTCGATCAATCCCTATTCACTTCCACCAGCGCACCAGGTGTTGCATACAAAAGACAGATCCAAGAGCTAAATTACAACCAGAACCCAGCTGCTAAAAAGACAACCTGTAGAAATCAATTGTCAACCCTATTGAATGCTTTAGATTAATATAAATTCATCATTGCAACTTCATTGTCGACTTAATCGATGTTCAAGCGTATCATATCAAAGTTCTTCCGAATATTCCTGCCCTTTACAGCACAAGTCTGTTCAGAGCCAATCAGACTAGACGGACAACCTGCAAATGGCTGTCTAAGACCCTGGTTAAAATATTTTCCTCTGTGTTTAACATTGTTAAAGGCCGAAAATTACCTAACCCATCTGTACCGTTCTTGTCCTTGCGTAGTAACTTGATCCCACATCTGGTGAAGCATTGATGAACAGAGCCCTGCTTCATCAGCAGAGCGACAAAGACGAGAAACTACCTCAAGTTCAGTTTGTAGGTTAGACCTTCTAAACCCAGAGATTTATTACGGCCAACCTGCTTCAGCACTTCCCAGATTTCCGACTCGTTAATGGGACCCTCGCATCTATCTGCTTCATATGCCTCAAAACGGGGAACATCAGCCAAATAGGAGTCGAACTGAGCAGAGCTCAGACCGAGCTCCCTTGTTAAAAGTTCCTGGAAGTAATCACAAAATGCCTCACATATGCTCGCGTTTGTTGTCACGGTCCGATTGTCCGGCAATGTGACTCACGAAAGATTTGGTTGATACGCTTCACTGACTTCCTCCGCGCGCAATTTAGCGGCCATATTCGTCGCGTCGCAAGACATTCTTTTTAACGTACCAGAGCTTGATCCTTCCTGATTAGTGACTAGGCGTTTCAGTCTGGATAATTATGATAATTACTACTATACTTTATGTAAACGTCAGTAATCCATCACGTAGTTATTAAGCGTGTGGCGATACCGAGCAAAAGCGAGGGACAGAATGTTTGCTTTATAACGACCAGAAAGCAAATGAACAAAAGTCGTCTCTGCGCAGGTGTATTCGCACAGATGTTCCGGTGGAAAAGTAAAAATTAATCAAATATCAAATTTCCATTTCGCGAGCCTACGCGAATTTTATTTACCAGCCAATGGGAAGCCCAGAATCAAATGCAAGTGTGAAATCCCCAAAACGAGCTGTGTTGATCCAAAAAGCAGATATAAAAAGCCGAGACAAAAAGCACCCAGCAGGCAGACAGGCGATCGTAGCCAGTGTCTCCCCTTGACTTAAGTTGAGCGGCTACTATGCTTGCCTCTTTCCTTCTCCCCTGTCTCAAAAGTACTTACTGACCTAAGGAGCGACTACTTCAAAGACATTCCTCACATACCTCCGCTCCTCACATCCCTAAGCACTAATTATCTTTTTCAACATTATTATTTGTCATGAACATTTAACCTCCGTTGGACTTATATTCAAGTTTTACTTTAATTGTAAAAACATTAATTGACATGTGTTTATATATAAATGTGATTTTCAACTCAATTTGCTTTTCTTGATTTTATAATCATTTTATGACTTATAGTGGGCTATCTACCACAAGGCCAAATTCCGTTAACCTGCAACGGTATACAATTACCCTTCACTAGAACGCAATTCCACTACAAACAGGAAAAAATAGGTAAGATCCCCACTATAAGCGTATCAGTCTGGCTTTCGTTCTAAAAATCGTTTATATTTGATACTTTGTTTTAGTCGTTTCATTTATGTATTTATTTTCTAAATACATATGTCTTGTTCTTCTTTTATTTTTATTCCTTCCAATGTAACTGATATTTCGATTACTACATTGCATCATATATTTTGATTACTGTTTCACGTTTGGATTCCACAATAACAGTCTTCTCAAACGGTTCAGTAATTTTTCGTAATTGCATTTGCTCTCTACAGATTTGGTTGAAAACTATTTTTGTAAATAATTTGACTTAGGCACTTGGTTTTAGGCAAAACAATTCGCTCTTTTCCTCGCTGAGCTTAAACATGTGCTATCGTATATTTTCAAAAGCCCTTTTCGTAAGACTGATTGTTGTTACGTAGATAAACTTTTAATTAATATATCATCCAGATACGCAAATGCGAAATTAAAATTTGAAAAAATAGTATCCATAGCTTGTTAACATATGGCGAGAGGCAAATTTATCTTAAAAAGAATTCAGTTGAACTTTTGCAATCACTCGTGCGTATATATATGATTTACTAAGTATCGATGTGGCACAATAGGTTCTAGCGAGACAAGCTTGCTGTCGTCGGGGTACCCCACTTGTGCGTATATAAAATTATTGATAGCTTCCCTGATAGCTACAATCTCCAAGAATTTAAATGTAAGGTCAATTGTCATCTCCTATCTCCTTGTCTGGCATCGTTTCCCTCATGTTCTTTTCCTGGTCTACTCTACTCTCATGCAGCTCTCTTCACACCTACGTTTTCATCCTCATCTTACCCATTACCTGATATCCCCTATAACTTGTTCTTCTTTCTCATCACTCTCCTCTTATGTAACCCCCAACGCACCAGTGGCAGTACTGATTTGCTTGGCATGGAATGATTATGAAAAAAATGACCACCTGGATTACAAATACAATTCTTTTGCATCGTCATTTCATTCTTAACATTCTCTGCCTCTTTTTCTCTCTCCTTCACTCACTCTGTTACACTCATTAACACTCTCTATCACTCCCACACACTTTCTCTATATTTTTGGCATTCACCGTTTTAAAGATTCGTTCAAAACCCAAAATAACCAATCAGATTGCAAAAAAAAAAGGATTTTTCATCGTCATCATATTCTTCTCTTCCTCTCCCTAATATTCTCCTTTCTCTTTCCCACTTGTTCACTCTCCTTCACTCACTCTCTTAATCTCACTAATACGCTCTATCGCACCCCCTCTCTGTCCCTAGCTCACTGGCCTTCACTGTTTTAAAGATACGTTCAATACCAAAACTTATTACTCAGACTGAAAAAAAAGTTATTTTTCATCGTCATCATATACTTCTCTCTCTCTCTCTCCCAAATAATCGTATTTCACTTTCACTCTTGTTCTCTCGCCTTCACAATCTCTCAATCTCACTAACACGCTCTATCACACCCTCTCTTTGCCCCCCTCTCACTGGCTTTCACTGTTTTAAAGATTCGTTCACAACCAAAAATGGCCAGCCAGATTGCAAATAAAATACATTTTTTATTTTCTCTCACACTTTTTTTTCTCAATGGTTTTGCTAACATATTTCTTAGATTAATCAAACACTAACCAATTCTCTATAGTACATCCTTGAACAGGAAACATTCATAATAATACGAATAGTTTATGGTAATAATTATAATGTACTATTCGAATGAGTGAGAAGATAAAAGAGACAAAACAGTAGACATTTTAAAAATAGGAAAATGTTAACTGCTCAAAAGCAAATAATAGCATTCCACTTACGAAATTGATTTGGAGCCATCTGATTTGATCAAAAGAGTTACACCTTTCATTTTTCATAATTAAAATAAATATTCTTATTATTTATCTTCTTAAATATCTGAGATGATATAACTGTATACATTATTAACTTAGACCGGACAGTTGCCTTCATCTTTATTGTCATATACACGATGTTCATTTACTCCTCGGGCGTGAATTGCTCTAATTCCATGTGACATACCTGTGTATATATCAGTTCTAATTAATTCTCTTATGTTTGATACATATATATATATATATATATATATATATATATATATATATATATATCAGTTTCAGTTAATTTCCTTATGTTTCTCAACTCTCCAATTGAAATCATTTTTCTGATCACTCAACCAACCCTTTAAAAACTGTGCCATGTGCCATTGGAAACATTAGCAAGTGAATTTTGGGACTAATAGACATAATGCATCAGTAAACATTTTTCTTACCAGAGCTTATATTACAAATTTTTGTTCTTGTTGTTTTTCTCTAATTTTCTGCATTACTGGTAACAATGTTATATTCATGTCTACGATTGACCAACCGAAGAGATTCTTGTGGCTTAACATATCCACTGATTCCTTAAGTTTTCATATTTTCCAGTGATATAAGCTGCTTATTATTTTAACTTCATCCCACAAAAACGGTGGTCTCCATTTTTCAAACATAAATGGTCAGCCACGCCTGAATTATCTACGGCCTTAGAGTTTTCCTGTAGACTTTTCCACTCATTTAAAGAATCGCTCCATTCCAAAAATGACAATTCTTCTCTTTCTTTCCCTCTTCTTCTCTCTCCTACACTCACTCTCTTAATCACATTAACAAGCTCTCTCACACCCCTCTCTGTCCCTAACTTTTCCACTCATTTAAAGAATCGCTCCATTCCAAAAATGACAATTCTTCTCTTTCTTTCCCTCTTCTTATCTCTCCTTCACTCACTCTCTTAATCACATTAACAAGCTCTCTCACACCCCTCTATGTCCCTAACTCACTGGCTTTCACTGTTTTAAAGATTCGTTCAAAACCAAAAATAACCACTCAGATTGCAAAAACAGTTAGTTTTCATCATCATCCTTTACTTCTCTCCCTCATATTCTTGTTTCTTTTTTCTTCATGTTCCCTCTCATTCGCTCACTCTCTTAATCTCACTAACAGGCTCTGTATCACCCCCTCTCTGTCCATAACTCACTGGCCTTCATTGTTTTAAAGATTCGTTTAAAAACAAAAATAACCACTCAGAATGAAAAAAAGTTATTTTTCATCGTCATCATATACTTCTCTCCAAAAATGGCCGGCCACAATTCAAATAAAATACTTTTTTATTCTCTCTCATTCTTTTTTTTCAATGTTTTTTTGTCAAATATTTTTCATATAAATCAAACACTAACCAATTTTCTATAGTACATCCTTGAACAGGAACGATTCATAATAATAATACTAAAAGTTTATGGTAATAATTATAATGTACTATTCGAATGAGTGAGAAGATAAAAGGGACAAAACGGTAGACATTTTAAAAATAGGAAAATGTTAACTACTCAAAAGCAAATAATAGCATTCAACTTACGAAATTGATTTGGAGCCGAGTCTCTATCCCCCGCCCACACACTTTCTTTATATTACTGGCTTTCACTGTTTTAAAGATTCGTTCAAAACCAAAAATGACCAGCCAGATTGCAAATAAAATATAGTTTTTATTTTCTCTCACACGTTTTTCTCAATGGTCTTGGTCAAATATTTCTTAGATTAATCAAACACTAACCAATTCTCTTTAGTACATCCTTGAACAGAAACGATTCATAATAATAATACTAATAGTTTATGGTAATAATTATAATGTACTATTCGAATGAGTGAGAAGAGAAAAGGGACAAAACGGTAGAGATCTTAAAAATTGGAATATGTCAACTTGTGATATTTTGACCCCTGCTGGCACTCTACCCCTGCTCCGGAACTTTTTGTGATGATGATGACCGAAACCTGAAGAAATTTCTCATAGAAATGACCATTCAGCGATTCTGAACACCAGAATTTGTTTTATTTTATTTCATTATATATATATATATATATATATATATATATATATATATATATATATATATCAGTTTCTCTTGGTTTTATTTTGGATGTGTCGTAATTGATACCAATTCCTTTCCAGTATTATACAGAACAAATGAATAAAATGATGACTTGAAATTTTGATTATAAATATTGCCATTTAATGAACAAGACCTAATCAATGAACAAGACGGAATGGTTTTTATGAATCCGTTCAAAAATATATTTTATTTTCTGAAAATATTTTACATCAAACTACTTCTACTCGAGTGATGCTCCGAAAAGATGCAATCCAAAATAAAATAAAATAAAATGAAATAAACGATTGTGTCACCCTTTTTTGCTGTTTTTGAATAAAATTGTTTGTTATTGATGATATGGACCTGAAGAAAACGTATTTAGGAAAGTATGGTGTCGTCTTTGGATAAAATAGATGTATGCAATAACCATTTTATTTCATTCTTTTTTATCTTTCGAGGCAATGTTTTCTTTATGAAAGACTGAAAAACACCAATTCTTCGAGAGTCTGTTATAAAAATTGCATCTATAAACCGTTGCCTCTAAATGTAACGGAGAAATCAGATCGGAGACGAAACATACATTAACTTTGTTATCAAGTTCGAATTGGGAGAGTCACAAAATATTTGAGCTAAGCAAAGATATTATCAAAAAAGCTAGTCACCTTTGTTAATGATAAAGAATGCCATAGATAGAAACTGTTTGAAATCATTTAAAATCAATTCAAGGAAATGGAAAATGTTGTAATTTCGAGATTAGCCAATTACTATTTCATGTGTAGAAGACTACCATGAATTATTTGCAAATTATTTTCGATTTAAATTTGTGGTGATACCGAGCAAAAGCGATGGACCGGATTTTTGCTCTTTCAAGACCAAAAAGCAAAAGACCAAAAGTCGTTGCGGCTCCGCCGGCTCCTCGGAGATGTTCCGGTTGAAAATTAAAAATTAATTAAATATTAAATTTTCAGTTCGCGAGCCTACGCGAATTTTATTTATCAGCCAATGGGAATCCCACAACCAAATACAAGTGTAAAATCCCAAATGAACTGCTGTGATCCAAAAAGAAGATATAAAAAGCGGAGACAGAAAGCATTGGACAGGCAGACCGACTCGAGGAGAAGAGAGTAATTAGTATCTCCCTTGACCGAAGTCAAGTGGCTTACTTCTTTCCTTCTCCCCTGCCTCAAAAACTACTTACTGACCTACGGAGCGAATACATCAAAGACATTCCTTACTTACCCGCTGCCCATATTTCTAAGCATTAATTCTTTTTCAGCATTATATTACCATGAACATTTTAATCTCCGTTGGAACTATACTTCATGTATTACTTCAATTGTAAAAACATTAATTGATATGTATATATATAAAATGTTATTTTTCTACTCCAATTCACTTCCTTGATTCATTTTATGACTTATAGTGGGCGATCTATAACAAAGCAAAATTCCGTTAACCTGCAGCAGTGTACAACTACCCTTCACTAGAACGGGTTCCCACTACAAACAGAAAAAGAATAGATAAGCAGCCCCTATAAATTCACTGAACACAATTGAACATTTGTAGGTTGTTGGGGAAATTGTTTTCTTGTTGAAAGATATAAATTGTTTCCATGATTGGTAAGACTTTCCAATCCTTTTTTAATACTCTGTTGTTCAAAACGGACATGATCATTGGAATCCTCGACGTAAATATCAAAATACCGATTGTGAGATAAGACGTCATATTTAGAGTTATGCGTTGAAAAGTATAGGCACAACAGGCCAAAACATAAGCCGCCACAGCTAATTTAATCAGAGCCTTGGCAACTTCATACCGAATCGGATGATGTTCCTGAACAATTCTTTCAAACAAATTCCGATAAATAAAACGCTCTCCTAATCGAATGTAAACGTAATCCTAACATACTTTTTGCGCCAAAGTAATCGATAATTTCTGTAGGGAAAGATAGGTTTCCGAAAGCGATTCAGCAATAGAAACGAAGAAATAGAAAAACACTGAAAATAAAAGAACGACAGAAATTGCGTCTGGCTTAGATATCAAAGCGATTGTAATGTAAATAACAAACTTATTGATCAGGTAAAAGCTTTGGATAAAGAATTCAATACAATCAAGAAAAAGAGCAATATAAAACTGTAAAAGCACCACTAAACATATTGCTACAAATATTCTTCGACACAACCTAGCGTTTCTCTAAAATGGAAATATATAAATCTGTGCGTAGCTATAAGGAATTGCAAATAAGATCTGCAGAAGAGGGAAGCCATAATAGACGATACATAAAAGCAATTCGCAAATACAATGAACTGAAAATATGAAAGTGCAAAGAAAAGTGATCACAACACATTTCAACAGACAAAGGGTTTGCGAATTTTTAAAATAATTATAAATACTTTTACAACTGTTAAACTATCGTTTATTAATTGCGTATCAAAACTACGGATTTAACGCCGTTAAAAATATATGTTTCAAAAAGCATTCCTCAATTACGGTAGCCTTGTTATCACAGGTGTCAACACCTTATCAGTACCTTAGGAGCAGCCGACAACTGATGATTTAGTATCCGGCCAAAAGTATCAAAGACGAATTTGGTATAAATCTTATTCATACAAATCATTTTTTTTATTTTTAATTATGTTAAAATTAAAAATTTTACACACTTTTCAGTAATTATCCAGTATTTGATGACATTTTAGTTAGTTTAGCTTTGTAGGCTTACCTTTGAAGATGTTTTATGAAAAATAAAAATTAAAATAATCTAAAACTTTCTTTTAGAAAAATTTACAATTTAATAACAGAATGAAAATGACGGTAGAGTTAACTCAATAATTTATGAAATGTTATGGTATTTATTAATTTTTATTTTTAATATCTACTTTTATATTATTTTTAGGTACCTCTACAAATTGGGAATTTGACAATTTTTTTTTTAACAAAATTAGAAAATTAGGAATTAAAATGTAAAAGTTGCTTTTAAATGTTTAAGGAATGACTTGCTAAACAGGCTGTTGAATTTTATAAACATCTTGAAGATACTTGAATCCGCATCAGAGTGCAGTTTCTGTCATTTTCCTTGTAAGGGGAATAATCCAAAACACTTGTAAACTTCTAAAATAAATACGACCCCTATGGAAACTTGTTATGACCTCTATGGAACATCGTACTTAAATGAACATATTTATTTACAGACAAATAATATTTTTAATTATTTTAAAAATATACGGCGTGAAAAGTTTTTTAAATTTTTTATTTTTTGATAGGCAATATAATCACCAATTCTTAACTAAAAAGAAATCTTACAGTTCTTTAGAATATTTTAAAAATCTTTTTAAAACTTTATGAATTATTATAATAATAAAAAAAAAACAATTCATCTAAAATTTTATTAATAATCGTAAAAAAATTTCTTCGGACTATAATGTCCTTAATTTTTATTATTTATTCCAGCAATTAAAAGCTTATCAAATTAAATTATATCAGAGTTTTCTTGCATTTTTTATATTTCTCTTCCGAGCAGATTTTCGGATAGTGCCAGATAATTTTAAATGAAAAAACATAGATGATATATATTTTCAGATGAGTTCTGCGTTTAACTAATAAAAAAATAATTTACAGAAATTAAAATTTATTAAAATTTCATGAATTTACGTGGAGCGGGGTAACAGAGTTAAAAATAAATTTTTTCATCAATATTTTAAAAAATAATCGCAAAAATAATTTTATTCATTTCTGAATGAGTACTAAAAGTTTCATTAAAATCCGACAATTATTTGATTTTTGCGAGAATATCCAAATTAATGTGTTTGTTAGCGAAAAAGTGAGTTACGTAAAAAAAGTTACGTAATCAATTGTAAACAGTCGTAATATTTTCTCAGAGTTTCTGCAACGCTAACTCAAATCAAAACAAAATTTTCTGCCGAAATTTAGAACATGTTCAAAGAGATTAAAAAATTTTATCAAATAAATAAAAATTACTTTGATCTTTCCTCTTAATAATATTATAAATACTTTGACAAAAAAGTTCGTTTTATTAAGTTTTGAATCTTTTAAAATTATACTATGCTGGATTTTTTGTGATGTAATGGAGGTACTTAGATTTATTTCTACTGGCCTGATTATTTACAATAAATTTTGTTACGAAAATGTGTTTCATTCTGCAGGATTCAAACTTGCGGCTCCTATCAACATAGGGGGGAATGTATAATAAAAAAATTGTGTCATATAGGCTTGATTTGACTTCGTTTATACTGTGGTATTATTCGTGGTCAGTAGGTCTAAGATGCACCACATCAATTGGTTGCTTTCACTATGCTGATAGGGTCGCAAGATCGAATCCTGCTGAATGACACACATTTTCGTAACAACATTTATCATAAATAATCTGGACAGTTGAAACAAATATACAGGTTAATGAAAAGAGAATATCAACTCAAATACGAGTATCGATGAAAAATAATGTTCAAACAAACAATTTCACGATATATATATATATATATATATATATATATATAAAGGTTTTTTCTGTTGCTGAGGTGATGTGTCGTCCCCCGTGGGGATCTTCATATCGAAATGGCTATTCAACATCTTTGAATTAATCCTTTTTTAATATATATATTTGCTCTGTAATATTTTATTACATGGAGCTCTCTTCCTGTATCATTTTTTAATATTAAAATAAATTTTTAATATTAATTAGGATCGGGTTTTTTGGAATTTACCTTCCTGCTTTTTTCCCTTGGATTGAAGTATCTGAATTAATATATATATATATATATATATATATCATTAATTTATCTCATATTTCCTTCGGATTTGTCAGAACTGATAAAAATTCCTTTCAAATATTATACAGAACAAATGAGTAAAATGTTATTTCCGAAAGGCGAGAGATTTTGACAATAAATATTGCCATTTATAAGCAAGACGTAATGAATTTATGAATTCGTTCAAAAACATTTGATTTTTTGAAAATTTTCTACATCGAGTAAAGTTCCGAGAAAACGCGAGGCTTTTTTTAAATTGACTATTTCACCTTTCATTGTTGCCTTTTAATAAAATTGTTATTGATCATATGGACTTGAAAGGAAATGAATTTAGGAAAGTATGGTGTTGTCTTTGAATAAAATATATGAATGCAATATTTTTTATTCAATTCTTTTTTTAACTTCTGAGACGATGATTTCCTTATGGAATACTGAATAACGCCAATTCTTCGACAGTCTGTTATTAAAATTGCATCTATAAAACCATTGACTCTAAATGTAATGGAGAAATCAGATCGGAGACGAATACACTAACTGTGTTATCAAGGTCGATTTAGGAGAATCACAAAATATTTGAGCCGACAAGAGATATTAAAAAAGCTAGTTAAAAAAAGCATCGTTAATGATGAAGAACAACAGTTTGAAATCATACAAATCAATTTCAGAAAAAGAAATATATTGTAATTTAGGGAATAGTCAATTACTATGTAATGTGTAGAAATCTACAATGAATTTTTTGCGAATAATTTCCTATTTACATTCCCTGAACACAACTGACCATCTATAGATTATTTGAGAAATTGTTCTCTTGTTGAAAGACATAAATTGTTTCCATGATTGGCAACACTTTCCAACCTTTTTGTAATACTCTGTCGTTCAAAATGGAAATGATCTTTGGAATTCTCGACGTGAATATCAAAATACCAATATTGATATATGTTGACATACTTAAGGTTATGTTTTGAAAAGTATAGACGCAACATACCAAAACATAAGCCCCCACAGCTAATTTAATCAGAGCCTTGGCAACTTCATATCGAATTGGATGGTGTTCCTGAGCAATTCTTTCAAACAAATTCCGATAAATAAAACGCTCTTCTAATGAAACGAAAACGTAATCCTGGCACACTTTTTGCGCCAAAGTAATCGATAATTTCTGTAGGGAAAGATAGGTTTCCGAAAGCGATTCAGCAATAGAAACGAAGATCTAGACAAACACTGAAAATAAAAGAATTTGCAATTGCGTCTGGCTTAGAGATCAAAGCGATTGTAATTTAAATAACAAACTTATTGATCAGGTAAAAGCTTTGGACAAATATTACAATGCAAAAAAGAAAAAAGAAAATGTAAAATTGTAAAAGCAGTACAAAACATATTATTCCAACTATTCTTCGACACAAGCTAGCGTTTCTCCAGAATGGAAATATATAAATCTGTGCGTAGCTATAAGGAATTGAAAATAAGATCTGCAGAAGAGGGAAGCCATAATAGACGAGACAGATCAGCAATTCGCAAATAGAAAGAACTGAAAATATGAAAGTGCAAAGAAAAGTGACCAAAACACAAATCAACAGACAAAGGGACTGCAAAGTATTGAAACAATTATAAACATTTTTACAACGGTCAAACCATCGTTTAATAACCGCGTACCAAAACGACGGATTTAACGCCGTCAAAAGACTTGATTTCAGAATAGCGTGTAGCAAGTCGTAATCTTGTAAGTTGGAAAACTTTAGATTACCAAAACGCTGCAAAATTTGATATCTTGTATGAGGAATGTACATGTTTTTCGCTGGTGGAGTCTACTATATGCTATAGTTTCGCAGATGCGATCTGGAATATTAATCAAAATCAGACCTAAAATAAGAAAACCTAAAAACCAAACAAAGGGACCTCCGAAAAAATAGCCAGTGTTTTCGGCACTTTTCATATAACCAAACATCATTGACCTGAATCCGATTGGTATGTCATTGTTCAGATAAGATCTTAGTTGTTTCTTGATTGTGAAATACTGTAAGAGGAGATCAGCGAGCATTATAAGAAGGCATGCAAAAACGAAAAAAGACCTTCGAATTCTCGACGCAAATGCCGATCTATTCTCAAAGAGAAAAAGCCACTGGACAAAACCCCAAAAGTCATAATACGGATCATGCTCATTTAGCCAACTTGATTCAGTTCCGAATGGCAGAAGAAATCTCTCACTACCTTCAATCGTTGTGCTCACCGAATGAATCAAAGAGAATGGTTGATTTTGGCGACTGAGTTTGGCTTTTGAAATGAAATTAATAAGTAAAGGAAGAAATGCAAATAAAAATTTGGCTGCAATCAACTGAATAGTGATGAGATTACCTGCGTCTATTGTCTTGCCTCGGCATAATTCGATTGTGTTATTATAATCGGTGTGAAAATCATTAACTTTACAACAATACCGAAGTAAAACGCCCTGGGTCTGCCCTACATGTTTATGAATCATGAATGTAGAATCTGGAATATTTTTTCTGTTGTTAATATCATAGCAGATGTAAGCGGAAGCCTTTTTGTCTGGAAGTTTTGCTTTTGAAACAACTCTCAACAGTTGGCGATAAACAAGTCGAAGAAAATCCACTCGTGTCACAAATCTTGCATTGCATGATTCGGAAACATTCATCTTCACCGTTAAAGTGTCAGTATATTGTTTCAAGATAAACAGTGAATGCTCTTGGAAGTCATATGGCATGTTCATATAAACTGGTAATCCTTTTTCATATATTCGTTGGGATTTGCAAAATGATCATTTGGTTTGGATTTGGTTAACTCCACGGCTTGTTCCGAGTCGTATTTAATTCGAAAAAAAAATACTATCTTTCCTTTTTCTAGACTCTCATTGAAACTTTTTATTGACTCTTTGGAGACATGGACAACGCATTGGTGTTTGTCTGCAACTTTCAATGGCTGTTGACATAGAACACGTGACAAGAATAGCGAGATGGAAATTATAAAAATGTACATCATGTATTTCTGGTACCAGTGTAGAAACGTCTTTTCGGAGTAACCTATGAAGAAGTTAGAAAATATAAATTGAATTTAAATTTAATCTGAAATTATTTTATATATTATCGGTTTCGTTTGAAGAATTTTAAAAACATTTAAATAAATGAAGAAAAAAAAGACGATTGTCTGAATAAGAATAACATGAAATTTCAAAGAAATATTTGAAAAATAAAAATTATATTTAAACATAAATCATGTTGCTGGTCGAGCGCCCATACCTAAGAGGTAGAATCGCCGACTGACGCCAAATCGGTCGGGTTTCAATCCTGGGTTAAAAAACAATCGGATGTCTAACCGTAGTGATGAGCTGCAATACAGCGAAACAGATCTGTCTGCCAATGACTATATATATATATATATATATATATATATATATATATATACATATTTCTTTTCTTTTTTTCGTATCACCCCGAGCAAGGCGGTAACGCCACTGATGTGCAGGAGGCTACGTAATAGTGAAAAGATTGGAAAAGAGAAATCCGGAAACCACATCCTAAACAGGGAACAAGGGATGAGCCTCTTAACCTGTTCAATAGATGTGAGTGGAGTGTGGACCGGGCAATAGATAGATCTATCTACTTCAATTGAAAAAAAAAAACAAAGTGAGAAGATTGGAAGAGAGAAATCCGGAAACCACAGCCTAAACAGGGAACAAGGGACGAGCCTCTTAACCTGTTCATTAGACGTGGGTGGAGTGTGGACCGGGCGATAGATAAAGCTAGCTACTCTAGTTGAAAAAAAAAAAAAAGTGAGAAGATTGGAAAAGAGAAAGCCGGAAACCACATCTTAAACAGGGAACAAGGGATGAGCCTCTTCACCTGTTCAATAGACGTGGGTGGATATTATCCTGCGACTTAAGCACAACTCAGAGTTTAATGCGTTTTATTAATCGTCGTCGGGTGCATATCATATTATCCTGCGACTTAAGCACAACTCAGAGTTTAATGCGTTTTATTAATCGTCGTCGGGTGCATATCATATTATCCTACGACTTAAGCACAACTCAGAGTTTAATGCGTTTTATTAATCGTCGTCGGGTGCATATCATATTATCCTACGACTTAAGCACAACTCAGAGTTTAATGCGTTTTATTAATCGTCGTCGGGTGCATATCATATTATCCTACGACTTGCACAATCAGAGGGTTTAATGCGTTTTATTAATCGTCGTCGGGTGCATATCATATTATCCTACGACTTAAGCACAACTCAGAGTTTAATGCGTTTTATTAATCGTCGTCGGGTGCATATCATATTATCCTGCGACTTAAGCACAACTCAGAGTTTAATGCGTTTTATTAATCGTCGTCGGGTGCATATCATATTATCCTGCGACTTAAGCACAACTCAGAGTTTAATGCGTTTTATTAATCGTCGTCGGGTGCATATCATATTATCCTGCGACTTAAGCACAACTCAGAGTTTAATGCGTTTTATTAATCGTCGTCGGGTGCATATCATATTATCCTACGACTTAAGCACAACTCAGAGTTTAATGCGTTTTATTAATCGTCGTCGGGTGCATATCATATTATCCTGCGACTTAAGTACAACTCAGAGTTTAATGCGTTTTATTAATCGTCGTCGGGTGCATATCACATTATCCTGCGACTTAAGCACAACTCAGAGTTTAATGCGTTTTATTAATCGTCGTCGGGTGCATATCATATTATCCTGCGACTTAAGCACAACTCAGAGTTTAATGCGTTTTATTAATCGTCGTCGGGTGCATATCATATTATCCTGCGACTTAAGCACAACTCAGAGTTTAATGCGTTTTATTAATCGTCGTCGGGTGCATATCATATTATCCTGCGACTTAAGCACAACTCAGAGTTTAATGCGTTTTATTAATCGTCGTCGGGTGCATATCATATTATCCTGCGACTTAAGCACAACTCAGAGTTTAATGCGTTTTATTAATCGTCGTCGGGTGCATATCATATTATCCTATGACTTAAGCACAACTCAGTGTTTAATGCGTTTTATTAATCGTCGTCGGGTGCATATCATATTATACTGCGTCATTCACGATTTTATTTATTTATTAGCGATCCTCTCTTGAAGTTCTTTATGGATATTAAATCTGATATGCAAATATATTTTATCTCATAAATGTAGATTTAAGTTAGGTTAATAGCGAAACCTAAGAATGGAAAAGGCTTCTAAAATCATGGGAGAAGCAAAAAAAAAGAAACAGATTTATAATTATAAATATAATAATTAGGGTCCTTTGAAATGGGATCACAATGCAAGTGGGTGTAACTGGTTTGTTGATCTTTGCATTATTTTCAATTCAATTAAAAATTTAGCGTAAACATACAAATGCATATTTTCAAGAAGTCATACAAACTTAGAAGCTAATCGTTTAACAATATGAATTATATTTAGGTCCTACTAATGTATTACTAACTTAGAAGCTAATCGTTTAACAATATGAATTATATTTAGGTCCTACTAATGTATTACTAACTTAGAAGCTAATCGTTTAACAATATGAATTATATTTAGGTCCTACTAATGTATTACTAACTTAGAAGCTAATCGTTTAACAATATGAATTATTTTAGGTCCTACTAATGTATTACTAACTTAGAAGCTAATCGTTTAACAACATGAATTATATTTAGGTCCTACTAATGTATTACTATTGTATTACTGATGTATTAGTGGATAATCACCTGTTAGCAGTCGTGGTAAAGTAAAAATTTAGTTGGGTTTCATCCGGGACTAAAAACGAAAAGAGACGCTGAAGTATAGAAATCGTGGGTACATTAAAAAGAAAAGCATGCAATATGCATATATATGGGGAAAAAACGGTTGTAAGTTGTCAGAATTTGAATGAAAAGTGGGAAGAGATAGGGGATAGAGGTGATTAATGGACGTGTTGAAAATTTCATAGACAGATTTAACATTAGAAGATATGCTATGGTCCTTTATAATGTTTATAGTCAGTTCTTTCGGTTTAAATAAAAGAAGAAAATAGGGAAATGTATATGGGGCGAGGAGGAGTAGGAGTGGGTGCGATAAAATGAGAATAGAAACTGATATTTGGTTAACAAATATTTATTAGTGAAATATACGACTACAAATATTTTGTATTTAAAATTAGTTTTTATAATTAATCTATTTTTTTATATTTAACCTCAATTTAAAATTTAGGAAATCTTATTTTTATATAAAACTTGAAATTAGATCACAGTTTGTGATATGAAATAAAGGTAAAATTTGAGGTAAGAGTGTTGTTAATATTATAAAGGTTTATCGTTTCTAAGGATCCTAAATTTGGTTTTCGTAGTTTTAGTATGATTGTAAGGTTAGTACTTTAGTGTGTTTACAGTTTATTGTGGTTTCATGCCTCTGCCTTAATAGTATGTTGCTATTCATGTATTTAATGACTTCCAATTATTTTTGAAGACAAAAAAAAACATGGTTCCTTTATCAATTTAGATGTTCTGGCCTGTTTGAGGATTTTCCATTTAACTTTAGGTGTTTTATTTTCGTTTGTTAACTTCCAAAAATACAGAGAAAGTGATGTCATATTTTGTTTGTCCTTGCTATTGAAGGATGAGAGGTGATTGTAAAAGCGCTTTTTAAAAATGTTCGTTGTGTTTCCGATATAAATTTTAGCATCCTTAGGATTCTCCATGGATGAAATCGAACACGTATATACCATGGATTTTATTAAGCATTTATAATGTATTGAGCATTGGTTTGGGTTTCTACAGTTAAAAAGCTTATTATCATGGGGCAGACTGTCATGAGTGTTAGAGTCATTTTTTCTTGTATGCTTTTAGTATTTTATTGTTATTTAATTTAATTATTTTTTTCGAAATTGTTGGAGCAGCTATAACTGGGTTTTATTGTAACTAAATTTTCAATAGGAATACAATAAAACTCAGATATAGCTACTTTATTTAAAGTTCCTTATAAAAAAAGAGGTTTTCTAAATTTAAATCTAAGGTTAAATATAAAAATAGATGAATTATAAAAACTAATTTTAAATACAAAAATATTTGTAGTCGTATAACTCATTAATAAAGATATGTTTACCAAATAACAATTCCTATTCCCACTTTATCGCACCCACACCTACTCCTTCCCACCCCATATATATTTCCTTATTTTTTCTTTTTGTTAAAACCAAAGGACTAACAATAAAAGCTGTAAAGGACCACACGTTATATTTCATTACCTAATGTTAAATCTGTCTATACAATTTTCAACACGTCCATTAATCACCTCTATCCCCTACCTCTTCCCTCTTTTGTTCAAATTCTGACAACTTACCACCCTTATTTCCCATTGCCCACCCCACGTACCCCTCACAAAGAATTCACCAAATATAAAAAAGAATCTCCTCTTCTTTTCACACTACCCGATGAGACATTGTCCTTTCACTGTCGAAACAAAATGTACACTTTGTAGTAGATGATAATTTGTACATGTTCTAAACTATAATTTATAAATATTCATAGCTGTATTTTAATGTTTTAAATTAATGTTTTAAATTAATGCTTTGAACGTTTTCAATTTTTAGTTCGTTCCTTATTTCGATTTCGAGGAGTTATTGCAAATCGCCTGAAGACACCACATGGTAGAAACATAGGCCACGTAATAACTCGTTTACAAATAAAGAAATTCAAAAGTTCTACAGTCTAATTCTTTCGAACACTTTAATACAACGGTGTACTGGTCTAATTTTATTATGACCAAAAACTAAGTAATTAAACAATATATATATATATATATATATATATATATATATATATATATATATATATATATTCTTGGCAATCTTCGGTTGTAGATAACAATATATTCCACATGAAAAACCCTGTTCTTTTAATTACACTTTCGGGTTTGACCCTCAGGACGTCAGTGATCGGATTACTGTGTATTTCGTAGAGCGACAAATAATGCGTGACAGGTTGCCCACCACGAAGACTTACACCACTTTTTTTTCGAACTTCTCTAATTCTTGTTTTTTTTTTCTAAAAGACCATTATCTTTTATGTTTTGCCCTATCCAAAAACTTCACGACGTTAATTATACAACTCGGACGGGACTTTCAACAGGAGAGCTGTGTTCTTTCCAGGTGCTTTTTTCACATTTTTGAATCTGTAGTAAAGCTACTTTTTCAACTTTTTGGTTAATTTTCAGGATTTTAGGGGATAAAGACTCAACAAAATTTTTCTTTTAATCTGGTGGATACGTCTTCGAAGAGGAACCACTATCGGTCAACTTTAAAGTAGGTTAAATTAACCTTAAATTATGTATATCTTGTTAAAAAATATGGGGAAGAAAAAGGGAGGGAAATTACAACACGAAAATGGGGTAGGTGGAAATATTCAATACCATAAACAATAACAGGGAGAGAAAAATACAAAAATAAAAAGACTAATTATAAAGTTTTTTAATAAAATTTACAAAAAATTACATATTAAAAAAGCATCCAATAATTCCACCTATAAAAGAGAAGTGGCTAAAAAAAGCAACAAAAATGATCAAAATTTTAATTTGTGAATGTTGACAACAAACTCTAATAAAAAAATAATAAAAGGAGTATTTCAGATGACAGAGAGTACAAAAAATTCACCAGAAAAATAAACTTAAAAGTATGCAACAAAAAGCAATTTAAATAAATCCTGTTAGCCAGAAAGGAAAATATAAAACATTACCTTTCAAAAAGAAACGATTAAAAAAACATCATAAAAAGTTAAAACAAATTTTAAATTAAAGTTATATTAACAGAAAACGGAATGAAATAAAAAGAATTAGAATAGAAAAGCAAATAGTAAAAATTTGAAAAGATAAAAAGAACATAAACATAATAAAAGAAGCCGGAATGAAATAAAAAGATATAGCCTAGAAGGGCAAATTATAAAATTATGTAAAGTTTAAGAGAACATAATCATAATAAAAAATGATGGAATGAAATATAAAGAATTAGACTAGAAAGCAAAATTATAAAATCATGAAAAGATAAAGAGAACATAAACATAATAAAAGAAAACGGAATGAAATAAAGAGTATGAGCACAGATGGGTAAATTATAAAAATAGGAAAAGATAAACAAGACGTAAACATAATAAAAGAAGACGGAATGAGATAAAAATAATTAGCCTAGAAGGGCAAATTATAAAATTAGGAAAAGATAAAGAGAACATAAACATAATAAAAGAAACCGGAATGAGATAAAAGAATTAGCCTAGAAGATCAAATTATAAAATTAGGAAAAGATAAAGAGAACATAAACATAATAAAAGAAACCGGAATGAGATAAAAAGAATGAGCCGAGAAGAGCAAATTATAAAATTAGGAAAAAATAAAGAGAACATAAACATAATAAAAGAAAAACGAATGAAATAAAAAGAATTAGCCTAGAAGAGCAAATTATAAAATTATGAAAAGATAAAGAGAACATAAACATAATAAAAGAAACCGGAATGAGATAAAAGAATTAGCCTAGAAGAGCAAATTATAAAATTAGGAAAAGATAAAGAGAACATAAACATAATAAAAGAAAACCGGAATGAGATAAAAAGAATGAGCCGAGAAGAGCAAATTATAAAATTATGAAAAAAATAAAAGAGAACATAAACATAATAAAAGAAACCGGAATGAGATAAAAAGAATTAGCCGAGAAGAGCAAATTATAAAATTAGGAAAAGATAAAGAGAACATAAACATAATAAAAGAAACCGGAATGAGATAAAAAGAATTAGCCGAGAAGAGCAAATTATAAAATTAGGAAAAGATAAAGAGAACATAAACATAATAAAAGAAACCGAATGAGATAAAAAGAATTAGCTTAGAAGAGCAAATTATAAAATTAGGAAAAGATAAAGAGAACATAAACATAATAAAAGAAACCGAATGAGATAAAAAGAATTAGCCTAGAAGAGCAAATTATAAAATTAGGAAAGATAAAGAGAACATAAACATAATAAAAGAAACCGAATGAGATAAAAAAAATTAGCCGAGAAGAGCAAATTATAAAATTAGGAAAAGATAAAGAGAACATAAACATAATAAAAGAAAACTGAATGAGATAAAAAGAATTAGCCTAGAAGAGCAAATTATAAAATTAGAAAAGATAAGAGAACATAAACATAATAAAAGAAACCGAATGAGATAAAAAAAGAACAGCCGAGAAGAGCAAATTATAAAATTAGGAAAAGATAAAGAACATAAATATAATAAAAGAAACCGGAATGAGAGATAAAAAAAATTAGCCGACAAGAGCAAATTATAAAATTAGGAAAAGATAAAGAGAACATAAACATAATAAAAGAAACCGAATGAGATAAAAAGAATTAGCCTAGAAGAGCAAATTATAAAATTAGGAAAACATAAAGAGAACATAAAAACATAATAAAAGAAACCGAATGAGATAAAAAAGAATTAGCCGAGAAGAGCAAATTATAAATTAGGAAAAGATAAAGAGAACATAAACATAATAAAAGAAACCGAATGAGATAAAAAGAATTAGCCTAGAAGATCAAATTATAAAATTAGGAAAAGATAAAGAGAACATAAACATAATCAAAGAAACTGAATGAGATAAAAAGAATTAGCCGAGAAGAGCAAATTATAAAATTAGGAAAAGATAAAGAGAACATAAACATAATAAAAGAAACCGGAATGAGATAAAAAGAATTAGCCTAGAAGAGCAAATTATAAAATTAGGAAAAGATAAAGAGAACATAAACATAATCAAAGAAACCGAATGAGATAAAAGAATTAGCCTAGAAGAGCAAATTATAAAATTAGGAAAAAGATAAAGAGAATATAAACATAATAAAAGAAACCGGAATGAGATAAAAAGAATTAGCCTAGAAGGGCAAATTATAAAATTAGGAAAAGATAAAAAGAACATAAACATAATAAAAAGAAACCGAATGAGATAAAAAGAATTGCCGAGAAGAGAAAATTATAAAATTAGGAAAAGATAAAGAGAACATAAACATAATAAAAGAAACCGGAATGAGATAAAAAGAATTAGCCTAGAAGGGCAAATTATAAAATTATGTAAAGTTTAAGAGAACATAATCATAATAAAAAATGATGTAATGAAATATAAAGAATTAGACTAGAAAGCAAAATTATAAAATCATGAAAAGATAAAGACTACATAAACATAATAAAAGAAAACGGAATGAAATAAAGAGTATTAGCATAGATGGGTAAATTATAAAAATAGGAAAAGATAAACAAGACGTAAACATAATAAAAGAAGACGGAATGAGATAAAAAGAATTAGCCGAGAAGAGCAAATTATAAAATTAGGAAAAGATAAAGAGAACATAAACATAATAAAAGAAACCGGAATGAGATAAAAAGTATTAGCCTAGAAGAGCAAATTATAAAATTAGGAAAAGATAAAGAGAACATAAACATAATCAAAGAAACCGGAATGAGATAAAAAGAATTAGCCGAGAAGAGCAAATTATAAAATTAGGAAAAGATAAAGAGAACATAAACCTAATAAAAGAAACCGGAATGAGATAAAAAGAATTAGCCGAGAAGAGCAAATTATAAAATTAGGAAAAGATAAAGAGAACATAAACATCATAAAAGAAAATGGAATGAGATAAAAAGAATTAGCCGAGAAGAGCAAATTATAAAATTAAGAAAAGATAAAGAGAACATAAATATAATAAAAGAAAACGGAATGAGATAAAAAGAATTAGCCTAGAAGAGCAAATTATAAAATTATGAAAAGATAAAAAGAACATAAACATAATAAAAGAAACCGGAATTAGATAAAAAAGAATTAGCCTAGGAGAGCAAATTATAAAATTAGGAAAAGATAAAGAGAACATAAACATAATAAAAGAAACCGGAATTAGATAAAAAAGAATTAGCCGAGAAGAGCAAATTATAAAATTAGGAAAAGATAAAGAGAACATAAACATAATAAAAGAAACCGAATGAGATAAAAGAATTAGCCTAGAAGAGCAAATTATAAAATTAGGAAAAGATAAAGAGAACATAAACATAATAAAAGAAACCGGAATGAGATAAAAAGAATTAGCCGAGAAGAGCAAATTATAAAATTAGGAAAAGATAAAGAGAACATAAACATAATAAAAGAAACCGGAATGAGATAAAAAGAATTAGCCGAGAAGAGCAAATTATAAAATTAGGAAAAGATAAATAGAACATAAACATAATAAAAGAAACCGGAGTGAGATAAAAAGAATTAGCCTAGAAGAGCAAATTATAAAATTAGGAAAAGATAAAGAGAACATAAACATAATAAAAGAAACCGGAATGAGATAAAAAGAATTAGCCTAGAAGGGCAAATTATAAAATTATGTAAAGTTTAAGAGAACATAATCATAATAAAAAATGATGGAATGAAATATAAAGAATTAGACTAGAAAGCAAAATTATAAAATCATGAAAAGATAAAGAGAACAGAAACATAATAAAAGAAAACGGAATGAAATAAAGAATATTAGCATAGATGGGTAAATTATAAAAATAGGAAAAGATAAACAAGACGTAAACATAATAAAAGAAGACGGAATGAGATAAAAAGAATTAGCCGAGAAGAGCAAATTATAAAATTACGAAAAGATAAAGAGAACATAAACATAATAAAAGAAACCGGAATGAGATAAAAAGAATTAGCCTAGAAGAGCAAATTATAAAATTAGGAAAAGATAAAGAGAACATAAACATAATCAAAGAAACCGGAATGAGATAAAAAGAATTAGCCGAGAAGAGCAAATTATAAAATTAGGAAAAGATAAAGAGAACATAAACCTAATAAAAGAAACCGGAATGAGATAAAAAGAATTAGCCGAGAAGAGCAAATTATAAAATTAGGAAAAGATAAAGAGAACATAAACATAATAAAAGAAACCGGAATGAGATAAAAAGAATTAGCCTAGAAGAGCAAATTATAAAATTAGGAAAAGATAAAGAGAACATAAACATAATAAAAGAAACCGGAATGAGATAAAAAGAATTAGCCTAGAAGAGCAAATTATAAAATTAGGAAAAGATAAAGAGAACATAAACATAATAAAAGAAACCGGAATGAGATAAAAAAGAATTAGCCGAGAAGAGCAAATTATAAAATTAGGAAAAGATAAAGAGAACAT
Source organism: Ascarosepion bandense (assembly GCA_037127315.1). Classification (NCBI taxonomy): domain Eukaryota; kingdom Metazoa; phylum Mollusca; class Cephalopoda; order Sepiida; family Sepiidae; genus Ascarosepion; species Ascarosepion bandense. The sequence goes on from JBBBDQ010001946.1 coordinate 209,193, forward strand.
AAACATAATAAAAGAAACCGGAATGAGATAAAAAAAATTAGCCGACAAGAGCAAATTATAAAATTAGGAAAAGATAAAGAGAACATAAACATAATAAAAGAAACCGGAATGAGATAAAAAGAATTAGCCTAGAAGAGCAAATTATAAAATTAGGAAAACATAAAGAGAACATAAACATAATAAAAGAAACCGGAATGAGATAAAAAGAATTAGCCGAGAAGAGCAAATTATAAAATTAGGAAAAGATAAAGAGAACATAAACATAATAAAAGAAACCGGAATGAGATAAAAAGAATTAGCCTAGAAGATCAAATTATAAAATTAGGAAAAGATAAAGAGAACATAAACATAATCAAAGAAACCGGAATGAGATAAAAAGAATTAGCCGAGAAGAGCAAATTATAAAATTAGGAAAAGATAAAGAGAACATAAACATAATAAAAGAAACCGGAATGAGATAAAAAGAATTAGCCTAGAAGAGCAAATTATAAAATTAGGAAAAGATAAAGAGAACATAAACATAATCAAAGAAACCGGAATGAGATAAAAGAATTAGCCTAGAAGAGCAAATTATAAAATTAGGAAAAGATAAAGAGAACATAAACATAATAAAAGAAACCGGAATGAGATAAAAAGAATTAGCCTAGAAGGGCAAATTATAAAATTAGGAAAAGATAAAAAAGAACATAAACATAATAAAAGAAACCGGAATGAGATAAAAAGAATTCGCCGAGAAGAGAAAATTATAAAATTAGGAAAAGATAAAGAGAACATAAACATAATAAAAGAAACCGGAATGAGATAAAAAGAATTAGCCTAGAAGGGCAAATTATAAAATTATGTAAAGTTTAAGAGAACATAATCATAATAAAAAATGATGGAATGAAATATAAAGAATTAGACTAGAAAGCAAAATTATAAAATCATGAAAAGATAAAGACTACATAAACATAATAAAAGAAAACGGAATGAAATAAAGAGTATTAGCATAGATGGGTAAATTATAAAAATAGGAAAAGATAAACAAGACGTAAACATAATAAAAGAAGACGGAATGAGATAAAAAGAATTAGCCGAGAAGAGCAAATTATAAAATTAGGAAAAGATAAAGAGAACATAAACATAATAAAAGAAACCGGAATGAGATAAAAAGAATTAGCCTAGAAGAGCAAATTATAAAATTAGGAAAAGATAAAGAGAACATAAACATAATCAAAGAAACCGGAATGAGATAAAAAGAATTAGCCGAGAAGAGCAAATTATAAAATTAAGAAAAGATAAAGAGAACATAAATATAATAAAAGAAAACGGAATGAGATAAAAAGAATTAGCCTAGAAGAGCAAATTATAAAATTATGAAAAGATAAAAAGAACATAAACATAATAAAAGAAACCGGAATTAGATAAAAAGAATTAGCCTAGAAGAGCAAATTATAAAATTAGGAAAAGATAAAGAGAACATAAACATAATAAAAGAAACCGGAATGAGATAAAAAGAATTAGCCGAGAAGAGCAAATTATAAAATTAGGAAAAGATAAAGAGAACATAAACATAATAAAAGAAACCGGAATGAGATAAAAAGAATTAGCCGAGAAGAGCAAATTATAAAATTAGGAAAAGATAAAGAGAACATAAACATAATAAAAGTAACCGGAATGAGATAAAAAGAATTAGCCTAGAAGGGCAAATTATAAAATTATGTAAAGTTTAAGAGAACATAATCATAATAAAAAATGATGGAATGAAATATAAAGAATTAGATTAGAAAGCAAAATTATAAAATCATGAAAAGATAAAGAGAACATAAACATAATAAAAGAAAACGGAATGAAATAAAGAGTATTAGCATAGATGGGTAAATTATAAAAATAGGAAAAGATAAACAAGACGTAAACATAATAAAAGAAGACGGAATGAGATAAAAATAATTAGCCTAGAAGGGCAAATTATAAAATTAGGAAAAGATAAAGAGAACATAAACATAATAAAAGAAACCGGAATGAGATAAAAAGAATTAGCCGAGAAGAGCAAATTATAAAATTAGGAAAAGATAAAGAGAACATAAACATAATAAAAGAAACCGGAATGAGATAAAAAGAATTAGCCTAGAAGAGAAAATTATAAAATTAGGAAAAGATAAAGAGAACATAAACATAATCAAAGAAACCGGAATGAGATAAAAAGAATTAGCCGAGAAGAGCAAATTATAAAATTAGGAAAAGATAAAGAGAACATAAACATAATCAAAGAAACCGGAATGAAATAAAAAAGAATTAGCCTAGAAGAGCAAATTATAAAATTATGAAAAGATAAAGAGAACATAAACATAATAAAAGAAACCGGAATGAGATAAAAAGAATTAGCCTAGAAGAGCAAATTATAAAATTAGGAAAAGATAAAGAGAACATAAACATAATAAAAGAAACCGGAATGAGATAAAAAGAATTAGCCGAGAAGAGCAAATTATAAAATTAGGAAAAGATAAAGAGAACATAAACATAATAAAAGAAACCGGAATGAGATAAAAAGAATTAGCCGAGAAGAGCAAATTATAAAATTAGGAAAAGATAAAGAGAACATAAACATAATAATGAAACCGGAATGAGATAAAAAAGAATTAATGAGAAGAGCAAATTATAAAATTAGGAAAAGATAAAGAGAACATAAACATAATAAAAGAACCGAATGAGATAAAAAGAATTGAAGGAGAAGAGCAAATTATAAAATTAGGAAAAGATACAAGAGAACATAAACATAATAAAAGAAACCGGAATGAGATAAAAAGAATTAGCCGAGAAGAGCAAATTATAAATTAGGAAAAGATAAAGAGAACATAAACATAATCAAAGAAACCGGAATGAGATAAAAAAAGAATTAGCCGAGAAGAGCAAATTATAAAATTTAGAAAAGATAAAGAGAACATAAACATAATAAAAGAAACCGGAATGAGATAAAAAGAATTAGCCGAGAAGAGCAAATTATAAAATTAGGAAAAGATAAAGCAGAAGATAAACATAACAAAAAGAAACCGGAATGAGATAAAAAGAATTAGCCGAGAAGAGCAAATTATAAAATTAGGAAAAGATAAAGAGAACATAAACATAATAAAAGAAAACTGAATGAGATAAAAAAAGAATTGCCGAGAAGAGCAAATTATAAAATTAGGAAAAGATAAAGAGAACATAAACATAATAAAAGAAACCGAATGAGATAAAAAGAATTAGCTGAGAAGAGCAAATTATAAAATTAGGAAAAGATAAAGAGAACATAAACATAATAAAAGCAACCGGAATGAGATAAAAGAATTAGCCTAGAAGAGCAAATTATAAAATTAGGTAAAGATAAAGAGAACATAAACATAATAAAAGAAACCGGAATGAGATAAAAAGAATTAGCCGAGAAGAGCAAATTATAAAATTAGGAAAAAAGATAAAGAGAACATAAACATAATAAAAAGAAACCGAATGAGATAAAAAGAATTAGCCGAGAAGAGCAAATTATAAAATTAGGAAAAGATAAAGAGAACATAAACATAATAAAAGAACCGAATGAGATAAAACTAATTAGCCTAGAAGAGCAAATTATAAAATTAGGAAAAGATAAAGAGAACATAAACATAATAAAGAAACCGAATGAGATAAAAAGAATTAGCCGAGAAGAGCAAATTATAAAATTAGAAAAAGATAGAGAACATAAACATAATAAAAGAAACCGAATGAGATAAAAAGAATTAGCCGAGAAGAGCAAATTATAAAATTAGGAAAAGATAAAGAGAACATAAAAATATAATAAAAGAAACCGGAATGAGATAAAAAGAATTAGCCGAGAAGCAAATTATAAAATTAGAAAGATAAAGAGAACATAAACATAATAAAAGAAACCGGAATGAGATAAAAAAAGAATCAGCCGAGAAGAGCAAATTATAAAATTAGGAAAAGATAAAGAGAACATAAACATAATAAAAGAAACCGGAATGAGATAAAAAGAATTAGCCTTAAAAGAGCAAATTATAAAATTAGGTAAAGATAAAGAGAACATAAACATAATAAAAGAAACTGGAATGAGATAAAAGTATTAGCCGAGAAGAGCAAATTATAAAATTAGGAAAAGAAAAAGAGAACATAAACATAATAAAAGAAACCGGAATGAGATGAAAAGAATTAGCCGAGAAGAGCAAATTATAAATTAGAAAAAGATAAAGAGAACATAAACATAATCAAAGAAACCGGAATGAGATAAAAAGAATTAGCCGAGAAGAGCAAATTATAAAATTAGAAAAAGATAAAGAGAAATATAAACATAATAAAAGAAACCGGAATGAGATAAAAAGTGAATTAGCCGAGAAGAGCAAATTATAAAATTAGGAAAAAGATAAAGAGAACAGCAAACATAACAAAAGAAACCGAATGAGATAAAAAGAATTAGCCGAGAAGAGCAAATTATAAAATTAGGAAAAGATAAAGAGAACATAAACATAATAAAAGAAACCGGAATGAGATAAAAAGAATTAGCCGAGAAGAGCAAATTATAAAATTAGGAAAAGATAAAAAAACATAAACATAATAAAAAGAAACTGAATGAGATAAAAGAATTAGCTGAGAAGAGCAAATTATAAATTAGGAAAAGATAAAGAGAACATAAACATAATAAAAGCAACCGGAATGAGGATAAAAAGAATTAGCCTAGAAGAGCAAATTATAAAATTAGGTAAAGATAAAGAGAACATAAACATAATAAAAGAAACCGGAATGAGATAAAGAATTAGCCGAGAAGAGCAAATTATAAAATTAGGAAAAGATAAAGAGAACATAAACATAATAAAAGAAACCGGAATGAGAGATAAAAAAGAGAATTAGCCGAGAAGAGCAAATTATAAAATTAGGAAAAGATAAAGAGAACATAAACATAATAAAAGAAACTGAATGTGATAAAAAGAATTAGCCGAGAAGAGCAAATTATAAAATTTGGAAAAGATAAAGAGAACATAAACATAATAAAAGAACTGAATGAGATAAAACTAATTAGCCTAGAAGAGCAAATTATAAAATTAGGAAAAGATAAAGAGAAATTATAAACATAATAAAGAAAACTGAATGAGATAAAAAGAATTAAAGGAGAAGAGCAAATTATAAAATTAGAAAAAGATAAAGAGAACATAAACATAATAAAAGAAAAACTGAATGATAAAGAATTAGGCCTAGAAGAGCAAATTATAAAATTAGGAAAAGATAAAGAGAACATAAACATAATAAAAGAAACCGAATGAGATAAAAGCACTAGCTGAGAAGAGCAAATTATAAAATTAGAAAAAAAGATAAAGAGAACATAAACATAATAAAAGAAAACCGAATGAGAGATAAAAAGAATTAGCCGAGAAGAGCAAATTATAAAATTAGGAAAAGATAAAGAGAACATAAACATAATAAAAGAAACCGAATGAGATAAAAAGAATTAGCCGAGAAGAGCAAATTATAAAATTAGAAAAGATAAAGAGAACATAAACATAATAAAAGAAAACTGAATGAGATAAAAGAATTAGGCTTAGAAGAGCAAATTATAAAAATTAGGAAAAGATAAAGAGAACATAAACATAATAAAAGAAACCGGAATGAGATAAAAAGAATCAGCCGAGAAGAGCAAATTATAAAATTAGGAAAAGATAAAGAGAACATAAACATAATAAAAAAGAAACTGAATGAGATAAAAAGAATTAGCCTAAAAGAGCAAATTATAAAATTAGGTAAAGATAAAGAGAACATAAACATAATAAAAGAAACCGGAATGAGATAAAAAAGTATTAGCCGAGAAGAGCAAATTATAAAATTAGGAAAAGAAAAAGAGAACATAAACATAATAAAAGAAACTGGAATGAGATAAAAAGAATTAGCCGGAGAAGAGCAAATTATAAAATTAGGAAAAGATAAAGAGAACATAAACATAATCAAAGAAACCGGAATGAGATAAAAAGAATTAGCCGAGAAGAGCAAATTATAAAATTAGGAAAAGATAAAGAGAAATATAAACATAATAAAAGAAACCGAATGAGATGGTAAAAAGAATTAGCCGAGAAGAGCAAATTATAAAATTAGGAAAAGATAAAGAGAAAACATAAACATAATAAAAGAAAACTGAATGAGATAAAAAGAATTAGCCTAGTAGAAGAGCAAATTATAAAATTAGGAAAAGATAAAGAGAACATAAACATAACAAAAGAAACCGGAATGAGATAAAAAGAATTAGCTGAGAAGAGCAAATTATAAAATTAGAAAAGATAAAGAGAAATATAAACATAATAAAAGAAACCGGAATGAGATAAAAAGAATTAGCCGAGAAGAGCAAATTATAAAATTAGGAAAGATAAAGAGAACATAAACATAATAAATAAACCGGAATGAGATAAAAGAATTAGCCGAGAAGAGCAAATTATAAAATTAGGAAAAGATAAAGAGAATATAAATATAATCAAAGAAACCGGAATGAGATAAAAAAAATTAGCCTAGAAGATAAAATTATAAAATTAGGAAAAGATAAAGAGAACATAAAACATAATAAAAGAAACCGAATGAGATAAAAAGAATTAGGCCTAGAAGAGCAAATTATAAAATTAGGAAAAGATAAAGAGAACATAAAACATAACAAAAGAAACCGGACGATAAAAAGAATTAATAGTCGAGAAGAGCAAATTATAAAATTAGGAAAAGATAAAGAGAAACATAAACATAATAAAAAAGAAATCTGAATGAGATAAAAAGAATTAGCCGAGAAGAGCAAATTATAAATTAGGAAAAGATAAAGAGAACATAAACATAATAAATAAACTGAATGAGATAAAAAGAATTAGCCGAGAAGAGCAAATTATAAAATTAGGAAAAGATAAAGGGAACATAAACTTAATAAAAGAAACCGGAATGAGATAAAAAGAATTAGCCGAGAAGAGCAAATTATAAAATTAGGAAAAGATAAAGAGAACATAAACATAATAAAAGAAACCGGAATGAGATAAAAAGAATTAGCCGAGAAGAGCAAATTATAAAATTAGGAAAAGATAAAGAGAACATAAACATAATAAAAGAAACCGGAATGAGATAAAAAGAATTAGCCTAGAAGAGCAAATTATAAAATTAGGAAAAGATAAAGAGAACATAAACATAATAAAAGAAACCGGAATGAGATAAAAAGAATTAGCCGAGAAGAGCAAATTATAAAATTAGGAAAAGATAAAGAGAACATAAACATAATAAAAGAAACCGGAATGAGATAAAAAGTATTAGCCTAGAAGAGCAAATTATAAAATTAGGAAAAGATAAAGAGAACATAAACATAATAAAAGAAACCGGAATGAGATAAAAAGAATTAGCCGAGAAGAGCAAATTATAAAATTAGGAAAAGATAAAGAGAACATAAACATAATAAATAAACCGAATGAGATAAAAAGAATTAGCCGAGAAGAGCAAATTATAAAATTAGGAAAAGATAAAGAGAACATAAACATAATCAAAGAAACCGGAATGAGATAAAAAGAATTAGCCTAGAAGAGCAAATTATAAAATTAGGAAAAGATAAAGAGAACATAAACATAATAAAAGAAACCGGAATGAGATAAAAAGAATTAGCCGAGAAGAGCAAATTATAAAATTAGGAAAAGATAAAGAGAACATAAACACAATAAAAGAAACCGGAATGAGATAAAAAGAATTAGCCGAGAAGAGCAAATTATAAAATTAGGAAAAGACAAAGAGAACATAAACATAATAAAAGAAACCGGAATGAGATAAAAAGAATTAGCCGAGAAGAGCAAATTATAAAATTAGGAAAAGATAAAGAGAACATAAACATAATAAAATAAACCGGAATGAGATAAAAAGAATTAGCCGAGAAGAGCAAATTATCAAATTAGGAAAAGATAAAGAGAACATAAACATAATAAAAGAAACCGGAATGAGATAAAAAGTATTAGCCGAGAAGAGCAAATTATAAAATTAGGAAAAGATAAAGAGAACATAAACATAATAAAAGAAACCGGAATGAGATAAAAAGAATTAGCCGAGAAGAGCAAATTATAAAATTAGGAAAAGATAAAGAGAACATAAACATAATAAAAGAAACCGGAATGAGATAAAAAGAATTAGCCGAGAAGAGCAAATTATAAAATTAGGAAAAGACAAAGAGAACATAAACATAATAAAAGAAACCGGAATGAGATAAAAAGAATTAGCCGAGAAGAGCAAATTATAAAATTAGGAAAAGATAAAGAGAACATAAACATAATAAAATAAACCGGAATGAGATAAAAAGAATTAGCCGAGAAGAGCAAATTATCAAATTAGGAAAAGATAAAGAGAACATAAACATAATAAAAGAAACCGGAATGAGATAAAAAGAATTAGCCGAGAAGAGCAAATTATAAAATTAGGAAAAGATAAAGAGAACATAAACATAATAAAAGAAACCGGATTGAGATAAAAAGAATTAGCCGAGAAGAGCAAATTATAAAATTAGGAAAAGATAAAGAGAACATAAACATAATAAAAGAAACCGGAATGAGATAAAAAGAATTAGCCGAGAAGAGCAAATTATAAAATTAGGAAAAAATAAAGAGAACATAAACATAATAAAAGAAACCGGAATGAGATAAAAAGAATTAGCCGAGAAGAGCAAATTATAAAATTAGGAAAAGATAAAGAGAACATAAACATAATAAAAGAAACCGGAATTAGATAAAAAGAATTAGCCGAGAAGAGCAAATTATAAAATTAGGAAAAGATAAAGAGAACATAAACATAATAAAAGAAACCGGAATGAGATAAAAAGAATTAGCCGAGAAGAGCAAATTATAATATTAGGAAAAGATAAAGAGAACATAAACATAATAAAAGAAACCGGAATGAGATAAAAAGAATTAGCCGAGAAGAGTAAATTATAAAATTAGGAAAAGATAAAGAGAACATAAACATAATAAAAGAAACCGGAATGAGATAAAAAGAATTAGCCGAGAAGAGCAAATTATAAAATTAGAAAAGATAAAGAGAACATAAACATAATAAAAGAAACCGGAATGAGATAAAATGAATTAGCCGAGAAGAGCAAATTATAAAATTAGGAAAAGATAAAGAGAACATAAACATAATAAAAGAAACTGGAATGAGATAAAAAGAATTAGCCGAGAAGAGCAAGTTATAAAATTAGGAAAAGATAAAGAGAACATAAACATAATAAAAGAAACCGGAATCAGATAAAAAAGAATTAGCCGAGAAGAGCAAATTATAAAATTAGGAAAAGATAAAGAGAACATAAACATAATAAAAGAAACCGGAATTAGATAAAAAGAATTAGCCGAGAAGAGCAAATTATAAAATTAGGAAAAGATAAAGAGAACATAAACATAATAAAAGAAACCGGAATGAGATAAAAAGAATTGGCCGAGAAGAGCAAATTATAAAATTAGGAAAAGATAAAGAGAACATAAACATAATAAAAGAAACCGGAATGAGATAAAAAGAATTAACCTAGAAGAGCAAATTATAAAATTAGGAAAAGATAAAGGGAACATAAACATAATAAAAGAAACCGGAATGAGATAAAAAGAATTATCCGAGAAGAGCAAATTATAAAATTAGGAAAAGATAAAGAGAACATAAACATAATAGAAGAAACCGGAATGAGATATAAAGAATTAGCCGAGAAGAGCAAATTATAAAATTAGGAAAAGCAAAGAGAACATAAACATAATAAAAACCGGAATGAGATAAAAAGAATTAGCCTAGAAGAGCAATTATAAAATTAGGGAAAAGATAAAAGAGAGACATAAACATAATAAAAGAAATGAATGAGATAAAAATTAATGAAAGAGCAAATTATAAAATTAGGAAAAGATAAAGAGAACATAAACATAATAAAAAACCGGAATGAGATAAAAGAATTAGCCGAGAAGAGCAAATTATAAAATTAGGAAAAGATAAAGAGAACATAAACATAATAATAAAAAAAGGAAAACCGGAATGAGATAAAAGAATTAGCCGAGAAGAGCAAATTATAAAATTAGGAAAAAGATAAAGACATAAACATAATAAAAGAAACCGGAATGAGATAAAAAGAATTAGCCGAGAAGAGCAAATTATAAAATTAGGAAAAGATAAAGAGAACATAAACCTAATAAAAGAAACCGGAATGAGATAAAAGAATTAGCCTAGAAGAGCAAATTATAAAATTAGGAAAAGATAAAGAGAACATAAACATAATAAAAGAAACCGGAATGAGATGAAAAAAGAATTAGCCGAGAAGAGCAAATTATAAAATTAGGAAAAGATAAAGAACATAAACATAATAAAAGAAACCGGAATGAGATAAAAGAATTAGCCGAGAAGAGCAAATTATAAAATTAGGAAAAGATAAAGAGAACATAAACATAATAAAAGAAACCGGAATGAGATAAAGAATTAGCCGAGAAGAGCAAATTATAAAATTAGGAAAAGATAAAGAGAACATAAACATAATAAAAGAAACCGGAATGAGATAAAAAGAATTAGCCGAGAAGAGCAAATTATAAAATTAGGAAAAGAAGATAAAGAGAACATAAACATAATAAAAGAAACCGGAATGAGATAAAAGAATTAGCCGAGAAGAGCAAATTATAAAATTAGGAAAAGATAAAGAGAACATAAACATAATAAAAGAAGCAAATTCAGATAAAAAAGAATTAGCCGAGAAGAGCAAATTATAAAATTAGGAAAAGATAAAGAGAACATAAACATAATAAAAAAACCGAATGAGATAAAAGAATTAGCCTAGAAGAGCAAATTATAAAATTAGGAAAAGATAAAGAAGACATAAACATAATAAAAGAAACCGGAATGAGATAAAAAGAATTAGCCTAGAAGAGCAAATTATAAAATTAGGAAAAGATAAAGAGAACATAAACATAATAAAAGAAACCGGAATGAGATAAAAAGAATAGCCCTAGAAGAGCAAATTATAAAATTAGGAAAAGATAAAGAGAACATAACTATAATAAAAGAAACGGAATGAGATAAAAGAATTAAGCCTAGAGAGCAAATTATAAAATTAGGAAAAGATAAAGAGAACATAAACGTAATAAAAGAAACGGCGGAATGAGATAAAAAGAATTAGCCTAGAAGAGCAAGTATAAAATTGGGAAAATAAAAAGAGAACATAAACATAATAAAGGAAACCGGAATGAGATAAAAAGAATTAGCCTAGAAGAGCAAGACTATAAGAGTAGGAAAGATAAAGAACATAAACATAATCAAAAAAGCCGGAATGAGATAAAAAAAGATAGCCTAGAAGAGCAAATTATAAAATTAGGAAAAGATAAAGAGAACATAAACATAATCAAAGAACCGGAATGAAAGAAAAAGGATAAAAATTAGCCGAAGGAAGAAATTATAAAATTGGAAAAGATAAAGAGAACATAAACATAATAAAAGAAACCGGAATGAGATAAAAAGAATTAGCCGAAGAGCAAATTATAAAATTGAAGAATAGAAAGTATAAACATAATAAAAGAAACCGGAATGAGATAAAAAGAATTAGCCTAGAAGAGCAATTATAAAATTAGGAAAAGATAAAGAGAACATAAACATAATAAAAGAAACCGAATGAGATAAAAAAGAATTAGCCGAGAAGAGCAAATTATAAAATTAGGAAAAGATAAAGAGAACATAAACATAATAAAAGAAACCGGAATGAGATAAAAAGAATTAGCCGTGAAGAGCAAATTATACAAATTAGGAAAAGATAAAAAAGATAAATAATAAAAGAAACCGGAATGAGATAAAAGAATTAGCCTAGAAGAGCAAATTATAAAATTAGGAAAAAGATAAAGAGAACATAAACATAATAAAAGCAACCGGAATGAGATAAAAAGAATTAGCCGAGAAGAGCAAATTATAAAATTAGGAAAAGTTAAAGAGAACATAAACATAATAAAAGAAACCGGAATGAGATAAAATGAATCATTTTTATATCCTTTTTATTTCATTCCGTTTCCATTTATCATTTTTATGTTCTCTTTGTCGTTACATGAGTTGATGTTTTGCTGTTTTAGGCTAATATTTTTTATTTAATTTCGTTTTCTTTTATTAGGCTTATGTTTTATTTATCTTTACAGAACTTTAAAATTTGCCCATCTAGACTATTTTTTTTATTTCATTCCGTTTTTTTTATTCAATTTATGTTCTCTTTATCTTTTCATTATTTTATTATTTGCCCATATACGTTAATACGTCTTAATTCATTCCATTTCTTTTATAATATTTATCTTCTCTTTATCTTTTTATAATTTCATAGATTGACTTATAGGCTAATTCTTTTTAATACATTCCATTTTCTTTTATTATGTTTATGTTCCCTTTACCTTTTCATAATCTTACAATTTGCCCGATGAGGTTAATTCTTTTTTTCATTCCGTTTTCTTTTATTATGATTATCATCTATTTACCTTTTCATAATTTCATAATTTGCCCTTCTAGATTAATACTTTTTATTTCATTCCGTTTTTTTTTCTGTAACGTGATCGATACTGACTTGGTAGGCCGGCTGCAACCACTCTCTCACCGGTGCGACGTGGCTTCCATGTGCCTCTTCTATAAGTACTTTCACGGCTTCTGCTCTGATGAACTTAGGTCATTGGTGCCGCCTAGGTTCGAATTTACACGAGATACTAGATTAGCAACTAGGTCCCACCCTTTTACAGTGAAATAGATAAGATGTAACCGTAATTTCTACTTCAACAGCTTCTTTTCTCGCACTTCGCGCCTGTGGCATTCCCTTCCACATGTCTGCTTCCCCGACAGCTACAATCTCCAGGAGTTTAAATGTAAAGTCAATAGACACCTCCTAACACACTATCTTGCATCTATTCTCTCAAACACTCTCACCATCTAACCAACCCTCATTCTCGGTATCCTTACTCGTCTATCACCGTCCTTCTGACATTTACTATATCTAACCATCCTTTCTCATCACTTCCTCCCCTCTATGTAACCCCCTGCGTAATAGTGGCAGTGGAATGCCTTGCTTGGGGTGAAAACGATTAAAAATAATTGTTAGGATATATACTTTATCTGTAATTTAGTCTAGGATGAGTGGATTAGGAAAAGAAGAATTACGGTTAGAATGGATTAACCAAAATAAAATTATTTGGATATATGCTTTACCTGTAATTTTTTTCTAGTAATGTGGCTTAGAAAATAAAGAATTACGATTAGGATAGATTAACCAAAACAAATCTATAATTGTAATTATTTGGAAATATACGTTACCTGTAAATTAATCAAAGGAGATTGGATTAGGAAGATAGTATTATGAGTAGAATGGATTTACTAGAATGAAATCTATAATTAATTTATTTGTTATATACGTTATCTTTAAATTAATCTAGGTTTATATTAGAAAAAGTAGAATTACGATTAAGATGAATTAACCAAAATGAAATCTGTAATAATAATTATTTGGATATATACGTTAACTGTAAATTAATCTAGGGTGAGTGGATTAGAAAAATAAGTTTTACGATTGGGTTAGATTAACCAAAAGGGAATATATAACTAAAATTATTTAGGTATATAAGTTAACTGTGAATAAATTTATGGTAGCGGATTAGAAAAAGAAGTATTGCGATTAGGATTGATAAACCAAAATGGAATTATCATTAGAATTATTCGGATATATATGTTACTGTAAATTAACATATGTCAGGGTATTTGAAAAAGAAGAATAACGATTAGGATAGATTATGCAAAACGTAATCTATAATTAAAATTATTTAGATATATACATTACCTGTAAATTAATTTATGGCTGCAGATTAGGAAAAGACGAACCATGATTAGGTCGAATTAACCAAAATGTAATGTATAATTAAATCTATATGGCTATACACGATATATGTTAATTAATTTTGTGTGACTGGTTAAAGAAAATTACGGTCATGATAAATGTAATCTAAAATTAAACATATTTGTTTTGGTTTTGTTTGGTTTGGTTTTGCTTTACGACATTTCAACCTCAATCGGTTTATTAAATTCAGCAAACATTTTTGCAATATATTCGTATCCTATAAATATATATTCTTGGTAAGAAATAAGGTTAAACATCTCCTAAACAGTAAACAAGGAATAACCCTGTACTCCAGTTCAGTAAATATGGAAAGAGTGCAGGCCAGGCGATCGACGAGACTATATACGTGTACGAGACGAGATCGACGAGACTATATACGTGTACGAGACGAGGTCGACGAGACTACTATACCTGCTAGTAGCACAAGAGGCTGGGGGATTTTATCGTTACACCTTATTTAAGAAAGTGAATAAATAAGGCACTGGACTCCTTACAGATAAACTGGTGAATATACCTACTATTTAGTTAACTTGGTTTTAGATAAGGAATACTGGAAATTAATATATAGCAAGACAGATTGAGTTCTATAGGCTTGGTTGGCAACCAGTCTGCCGCAGAAATTAATGGCAATCTAAAACAGAAAAATCTTCTACCTAGTCGGTCATGTTTCAAAAATGACATGATCGTTCAAGGGTGTATGATGTATGGGAATTAACTGACTGACTAAAATGTAATTTTAGCGAGGTTCTTAATTAAGAGTTTTGATTTGTGTTTTCAAACCATTAATTTCTATTCCAGTTTAGATTTACCCCTCACCATCTCTCGACCAAGAAAGCGAATTAAGGATCAGAGTGACACCGGTGAGATTAACGGTGGGATTAGCTTTGAGAACATAACTGACAGGAAGACATTAATAATAAATATTTAATTCAGGAAAAAAACAAATATCGCTTCTTAAGTAATGCGACAACTTATCAAAATTTAATTAAATAAAGCAACCTGGGAACGAAAGAATTACCCACAAATAATACTACAATACTTCAGATGACAAAGTTGACATTTATATATATATATACATATATATATGTGTGTGTGTGTGTGTGTGTGTATTAAAACTAAATTTAGCAATTAGATCAGGTCAACTGAATACAAACAAGAGGAAAATAAAAGTAAATCATCAAATGAATTAAATAAAACAACATTGCTTTTATTGATGTATGTCGGAACAAATTCTGGATGTCTTGGTGAAAAATTGCAATGTTTTACCTATTCTGGGCGAGGTCAAATTCAAGGGTTAATTTAGTTTTATGGAATTTAGCATCACACTCCTACAACTGTGTAGACGGATGGTCGTTAACTTTGGATGGTCTATAAAATTAACGACGTAGATTAATCCGTTCCATGCGGGTTAGGAAACGAATAATTACAATTGGTTTAATCAAAACAGAATGTATATTTCAATTTGTTTGGATATTTATCTTATCTGCAAATCAATCTGTGCCGATAAGACAAAGGAAAAATAACGTTTAGAATGGACAAACCAATAGTATAACCTACAATTCAAATTCTTTTACTAAACCGGTTATATACAAATTAATGTATGTCCCTAAGATAAAGGAGATATAATGTCTAGATTGGATCAAGCAATAGCATAATCTACAATTTAAATTCTTTGACTAAACAACTTATCTTTAAATCAATCTCATCTCAATGGCTTAGGGAGATAATAATTAAAGAAGGATGGATAATTAGTTAGAATCATTAAATCTTGTAAATCCATATTTCCATTCCCAACAATATTTATCTCCAACAGTAAGTAATGAAAGTATATTTCTTACCTTGATTAAATCAATATGAGACGGTATATTCCGAAGAGCTCCCGATCAGTGCTTTGTGTCAGTCAGTTAAACTAAGAATGTGCTTGCAACAAGATGTACTCTCGAGTGAAATATTAATTCAGTCTGTGCTTCTCAAAAGCGTCTTTCTTTCAACATACAATAAAAATGTTAGAGGAATTTGTTTTACGTCATCGTCTGTCACTCACGCGGGTCTATAGCCACTGTTAAAAAAAAATCATAGTCTGCCGTGAATGGGGATATTTGATATATCCTTCAGAAATCAGTGAATGCGGACATTGATATGTAATCACGTTTATTAGCATAAATATCCATCTGGTTTGAAGACAAGACACGGTTGATGGTCACGTTAATTCCCATGTAATCGTAAACGTAAGAAATGTTTAAAGGAAATTATTTGAATTCCTTTTTTTAAGTCATATCACTCCGAGCAAGGCGGTAACGCCACTGATGTGCAGGGGACTACATAAGAGTAAAAAGATTAGGGGGCTACATAAGAGTAAAAAGATTAGATTGAAAAGAATGGAGAGAAAGACGAACTAGTTAGAATGGAGCAAGAGAAGGATGGGAATGCAGGTGTGATGACAGTTACAAAGGTAGAGAGAAAGGAAATGATATACAGGTTGGTGTAAAAAGAACTAGAGTCAAATGGTCAAGAGATGAGTATTGACATTGCATTTAAATTCCTGGAGGTTGTAGCCGTCAGGAAAGCAAGAATTGTTCCATTTCTTCTACTGTGTGTATGTGTTAATATTATTTTAACGATTGAAATCTGTCTAATATTACGTCGATGGCTATGTACGCAATATTGGTAACATTATATAAATTCTTGCATAAAAATGCTTTCTTTGCTTCAATTAAAATTGCAAATGATATGATTCCCAAAAACTTGTTAAACCAAAGTAAAAAAAATGACTACTTACTGCCAACACAAGATAATTCACACTCCCTAAAATTATCTCAAACTGTTTAATATATTCTATAATCTACAATCCTACCCCTTTTAGTTAAATATATAGACCTCAAAAGTAACCTTAATTAACTGTTACAATGCTGCTTACCAGTTAAATCTCAAACCGAATAATTCTGCCTTTCATAATTAACTTTACATCTATTTCTTTACACTAACATCTATTAACAACACCATATTAACTATTTCTGCCAGTTGAAAACCCTTGTTTATTTGTGGAGTGTGTTATCCTCTTATATGAAATATTTTTCGTAGTTCCCCTAGGCGTCTTTTCGAAGGGTTTCATTAGCTACTATTTTTCACTTTTTCTGATATATATATATATATATATATATATATATATATATATATATATATATAAATTAAATAGGATTTATTCAAAGATGTTGTATGTACATTTCGACATGAAATCCCCACAGGGGATAACGCATCACCTCAGCAACGAAAAAATCCTTTCTGAAACTGGAGAAAAAAATCAGTCTATTTTTCCTTTTTAACTCATAGATAGATTTGCAAAAAAATAAGGTTTAAAAAGAAAGAAAAAGAAAAAGAAAAAGATAAAATAAAATAAACAAGAAAAGAAAAATGGCATTGTCTGGGTTCGTAAAAAAGGAAAGAGAATTGTAACGTAAATAGAACAGACGGCGTGTTGAATTGATATTAGGTTATGCAAAACGGAAAAGAGGTGGGAGGTGAGAGAGATAAAGGAAGGGAGGGAAAAAAGAAAAGAAAGAAAAAAATTTTATATATTACAGACGCTCGACATATTCAAAAACCTAACTTCCCAAAAACGTTGAAGTATTAGAAAAAGGCCTTTTACTTAAAAAGGTATATTTATTTTTAAAGGGAATAAAAAGATATAGGATTTAAAATAATTTTTTTTTAAAAATTAGGTCATTTAATTTAAAGATACCCCTAGCTATAAATGAACAAAAAAAATTTTCATTTACAATTATACATACATATATGTGTACACACATACATACACACACATTTCTTCCATTATAAATACATATATACATACATATACACACACACACATACATTCAATTACATACACACATATATACACGTATATACACATACATGCGCATACACACACACATATATATACATACATATACAAAAAATCCACACACACAATATATATGTACACACACATATATGTATACATATACACACACATACACACACACACACACACACGCACATATATACATATATACATTATACATATGCACACATACACACATATATATAAAAATATATAAAAATATTTAATGAATATTATGAAGGGAAATATAAGTAGAGCATTTAAATAGCTAAAAAAAATTATACACATAAATACATATGTACACATACACGCACATACATATACATATATACATATAAACATATATACACACATATATACAAATATACACATACACACACAAATATACACATATAAATAAAAAATTATAAAAAGAAAAAAGAAAAATTAAAAATTAAAATTAAAAATTTAAAATCCGCCCTATGACGGCACTTATTGATGAATTCCTTTCTAAGATTCAAAAGTAAGTTCTGATGAGGATACCTCAAAATCAGAATCTTCTCCAATAGACGGCACCTATCACGAAAGTTTTTTGGGGTACAGGCTGAGCCTATTAGTTTCCAGCTAATTACAGGGTCCTGCCCTTCCTCCTTCATTTTCCAGAATCTACGTAATAGTGCTGTCTGGAATCTTTGGTTAGGGTTTGAAAACGAGTACCTGTGGTTGTAAAGTCTCTGTTTGAAAGGGCTCGCGGACATACCAATATAAGTCCGGTAATTGTCTTTGTTGTTAGATGGAGAAATACGGGCTTCATAAATTACTTGGGTGGAGTTACATTTGCCCTGCACAGGGAAGATATCCACAGAATTGCAATTGCATTTATCAACAATTCCAGATTTGACGTCGGTATTATTTAAGTTCATTAAAATATGCCTATTATGGGAATTAATCATATCATCTATATTTGAGGTGCAAGAGTAACTGATTTTTAGGGTGAATCTATTAAAAATTTTATTTAAGGGATTATTATTATTAAAATGTTTATCGGTTAATCTGAGAAAATACTTACCAATATATTGGTATTGGTAAGTATATTTAATTTTAATTTTATTTAAGGGATTATTATTATTAAAATGTTTATCGATTAATCTGAGAAAATATTTACCTTCCTGCATTTTCCGCTTGGATTAAAGTATTTGAATATATATATATATATATATATATATATATTAAAATAACTTTAATCCAAAAGGAAAAATAGGAAGGTAAATCCCAAAGATCCGATCCTAATTAATAATAATATTTTAATATTAAAAAATGATACAGGTGGAGAACTCAATATAATTAAAATTCCAGAGCCAATTATAAAATAGAATAAATTTCGATGTTCAAAACTGTTGAATGATCATTTCAACATGAAATCCCTAAGAGAGATTTCACATCTCATCGGCAACTACCACATTTCAAAATGAAATAAAAAAGAAATAAAAAATTGAAGGTTAATAATTTTCGTCACAAAAAAAATCGTTTAGCATTCAATGTTTATTTTTAGATTTTGGACAATTTTACTTTTAGATAGTGTTGAAAATTTAGATTAGTCTAGCTTTACAGAGGGAAAGGGGTTAACGGATGGAATAGGAAGTGGTATTTTGATTGAGGACTGGGTTAAATAAAACAGAAAGAGAGAAGAAAGGGCTAAGAAGGAGATGGAAAAAGAAAAGAAAAAAGAATAAAATTTCCATATTTTAGAGACGCTCGATACGTGTCAAACAATACTAGCCTTTATAAATGGGCTAAAGTATTAGCAAAAATATTTTTAGAAAAAACATATTTGGGGAAAAAGGCTGATATATGATTCAATTAAATTTATTAAAGTTAATCTAATTAATAATAAATCTAGATTTAAATAAAATAAAAATAAAAAATAAAATAAAAAATAAAAATAATAAAATAAAATTTAATTTTTTTAAAATTTTCTAAAAATTATTTTTAAAAATTTTTATAAAAATTTAATGTTGTGAAAAAGATATATATATACTTGCAGAAGAAATCGGGGGGTTAAATTAGTAAAAGTATCCTTATTTTAAAAAGGTGGATATTCAAAGGAGACAGGAAGAGAAAGGTAGAGGGGGTTAAATTACTATTTAAAAAATAAATTAATTTATTAAAAACAATTTAATTTATATTTACTCTCCTAAAAACTAAAATTAGAATTTAAAATTTAAATGTTCACAAATTTCGCTCTATGGCGGCCAACAAACCTACCAAGGTTTCACCTAAACGGATCTTCAAGGAAAGCTGTGTCTTGTCTCCAAACCAGATGGATATTTATGCCAATAAACTTGATTACATATCAATGCTCACAGTCGCTGTTTTCTGAAGCATATATTATAACAGTTGATAACTCATTTCGGGTTTTTTCTTTGGGTTACATGCTGGCTTGGTCTGAATCACTTTGGTTGAGGCTCATGTGCTCAGCTTTTTCTTTTTTTTACAACCATTTTTCCTTCCACGGATATACGCGGAGTTTTTTTTCGAAACGAGTATAGTTAGAGGTTTGTGTTTATATATATATAATAATAAAAGTGCGAAAAGCCGTGAACGTTTTGTTTAAAGCGTAAAGTTATTGTTGTTATTATTATTAATATTACTTGCTTTTTGTTTGATATATTAAGTGTCTATAATGGTATTTGTTTCGCTACACGTTTTGAGTCTAAGGTTGTCTTTTTTCAGAAGAATAAACTTGGCACTTTACTTATCGAGATCCGCTTGTTTTTCTGGTGGCAAAAGTATCGTGTATATATAGATAAGTGGTAAGCAGATTAAAAAGTTCATATACTTGCGTGTGTGCTGTTTTTTGTTTAATTCACACTCGCAAGGTTAAATCTCATTCGTCACGTTTTGTTGGTTATAAAATCTTTTTACTCTGAATGCGAAATTTGATTTCGTCATTGTTTTCAGCGATTTTGATTCAGTTCTACTCTACCGGTCATCAAATTTTTTTTTGTTGTTTTGGGGATAAAATTTTTGCAACGGTTGGCGAATTTTTATTGTTCACGTTTGAATTTAGTGTGTCTCTGTTTTTCATGCTGTTTTGGTTAATAAATATTTCTTCCCGCTTCATGAGCCTGTTATAATCTGCATTTTGGTTGCTTGTTATTGGATAGTTTAATATTACTTCTATGCAAGGCTATTCTTTTATTCAGGTCTTGTGTCGACGCACGAATGCTTTTGCACATTCATCGTATTTTCGAGCATAAATTACGTTTTTAGAGTTGCAACTCAGATTTGTTTTTATTTCGAATGTAGAATTGTTTTCGAACATGAAGTGGTTTCCTTCTATTATTATATTACATACCTAACATCTTTTTGCTGCATTTTGTGACCCCCCCCCCCCCCCCCTGTGTTGTGTGTTGCTCGAACTTTGATGAGGTTATTATGTTTTCTTTAAATTTGGGGGTTGGCGTTTGCTTTTGATTATTTTAATTGTCTTTATGAACTATTTTTTTTATTTTAGTTGTCTTTAAGATATCTTTTATTTTATAATTTTTGAAGTAATTCTATGCGTGTTTTGATTTTTGTAGATAATTCTGGGTTGCATTGTTGTATGTGGAAACGGATGCTAGAATGTTTTCTTCTTTTTCATGTTTTCTTCTTATTTCGGAGATTCCAGTGGTATTTATTCTGCCAGTTGGAAACGCTTGTTTATTAGTGGAGTTGGGTTATTCTCTTATTTGTAATGTTTTTCGTAGTTCCCCTAGGCGTATTTTCGAAGGGTTTCATTAGCTACTATTTTTGCACTTTTTCTTAAATACACACACACACACACACACACACACACACACACACACACACACACACACACATATATATATATATATATATATATACATAGTTCGTATGTTTTTTAAATTTGGGGGTTGGCGTTTGCTTTTAGCTATTTTAATTGTCTTTATGAACTTTTTTTTGTCATTTTTTGTTGAGTTATTCTATGCGTTTTTTATCGTTATAAATAATTTTGAGTTGCTTTTGTTGTATGTGGAAACGTATGCAAGAATGCTTTCGTCTTTTGCATGTTATTTTGGGTTCGGAGAGATTCTAATGGCATTTTTCTGTCAGTTGGAACCCTTGCTTGTTAGTTGAATGGATTATATATATATATATATATATATATATATATATATATATATATATATATATAATCCATTCTTATATATATCAGCATGCAATGTGGATATATAAAAATCCAATGGAGTATCCTGTACATACAGTGGTAGGATAACTCTCTAAGAAAGCTCTAAATATATATGTATATAAATACATATAGAGCAAATATAAGAAAATTAAGGCAGACATGTTATTTCATGGTAAATCGGAAGTATAGGGCTATTTCAGGCGAACCATCTTCAGCTTCCATTTTTATTGTACAATGGATTTTAATTCGTGTAAAATCTTTTGTACAATAAAAACGGAAGCTGATGATGGTTCGCCTGAAATAGGCCTATACTTCCGATTTATCATGAAATAACGTGTCTGTCTGAGTTTTTCAATATATATACATATTTACGGGGAACTCCGGAGATTAACGAAATGGGTAAAAAATCCGACATATTTGAGTTGTTTCAACATTTTTTTAATCGATACTCGGATATATATATATATATATATTTTTTTTTTAATAAGCGTTTCACCCCGAGCAAGGCATGTCACTGCCACTACTGCGCAGGGGGCTACGTAGAGTGGAGAAAGGATGATTAAATATAGGAAATATCAGAGGGTGGGTGATAGGCGGGTAAGGATACCGAGAATGAGGGTTGGGTAGATGAGAGTTTTCTGAGAATAATTGGGAGTTAGTGTGATAGGAGGTGTCTATTGACCCTACATTTAAACACCTGGAGATTGTAACTGTCGGGAAAGCAGAGTTGTGGAAGGGAGTTCCACAGGCGGGAAGCGCGAGAAAAGAAGCTGTTGGAGTAGAATTTACGGTTAGATCTTATTTGTTTAACTGTAAAAGGGTGGGACCTATTTGCTAATCTAGTATCTTCGTGTAAATTCGTGCTTAGGCGGCACCAGTGATCTAAGCTCATCGGAGCAGTAGCCATGAAAGTACTTTTAGAAGAGGCACAGGGAAGCCACATCACGCCGGTGAGAGAGCGGCTGCAGCCGGTCTGCCAAGTCAGTATCAACCACGTTACAGATCCTCCTTTGTATTTAGTCAAGAAGCCCAAGGAGAGCAGCAGGGACACCCGACCATATATGGCAGCAATATTCAATACACGGGCGGATGGTAGATTTGTATATGTGCAGAATAGATTCAGGTGGGAAAAACTTCCGGGCCCTGCACAGGGAGCCCACTTTCATAGCAGCAGATTTGGCAATGGATTCAATATAGTCATTCCATTTGAGGTCCGCCGAGAGTGTAAGGCCAAGGAGGTGTAGTATTTTACTCTCTGGGAGGCTAGCCTATCCCATGCTAATGGGAGGTAGATGCGATTGTCTGTGGTGGTTAGTTAATAACAGCTTCGTTTTAGAGGCATTGAAATTTACCAGCCATTTCCTACCCCAGGTCACTACGGATTGGAGGTCCCTTTCAAGTACGGCAGCGAGGTGCACTTTGTCGTCCACACCTGGTTTCTGATCGATGCGAGAGTAGATTATTGTGTCATCGGCATACATGCCAACTTGGGATTTAATGGTGTCGGGGAGATCATTAATGTACATCAGAAAAAGTGTGGGACCTAGGATAGAACCTTGAGGGACGCCCGCGTTCGTATGGTAGTTTTGGGAGGCATGCCCACTTAATACCACTTTCAATGTGCGGTTAGAGAGGAAGGACTCGATGAGGTCAAACAGATGTCCAGTTATCCCATAACTTCGCAGTTTGCATATATATATATATATATATATATATATATATATATATATATATATATATAGTAGCGACCATAAAGATCAGAACGATGATATAAAAAAGTCTAAATGTAAAATAACTTTTTATTTTAATGCTTCAAATAACATTTTAGCAAGGAAAAATGAGGATAGAAAGGTAAATTATATAATTCCAAAACATAAAGTTCAATAAACTTATTTTTATAAAGTTTTTAAGAATAATTCTGTTGTAGAAGAATAGCCTATCCTACCCCGTAATGGATATGGTCCGGTTTATAAAAGACTGTGACTAGAGCGAACTAGCAGCATAAGTCATTGGACGAGAGCATACGTCACTGGACGAGAGCATACGTCACTAGACGAGTGCATACGTCACTAGACGGACGCATATGTCATTTCTACTTGATCGTTATTCCTGTTACTATTCGTTGACTGTTCTTGTACGTCTATTGGTTTATTGTACTGTGGTATAATAAATATTTTCTAATTGTTAGGGCGCCGCTCCTATTTGACTACAAATGGACTGTTCCCATTGCTATATATAGCAATGGGGGATTCTCTACAAGGGGGTCGTAGAGAGTCACTTGAGAGTCTCTAATGAGTTACTGAAGAGTCAGTGCGAGTCAGTGAAAAGTTAGTCACACTTCCGGTGGCGTACCGGAAGTAATCACGTATACAGACGTCTTACGACGGATTGGACTCTTGTATCTTTCTATTGTAAATATTACTAATCACTTCTGTACATACTAACCGTCTTTCCGCGGAATACAACTTATATTCTGATTCTGTTGTTGAGTTATTCATTTATACTTGGCGACATAACACTAATCAATCTTCAGTGTTAAGTATTATTCTTACACTATTCTTTTATCTGATTATCCCCTCCCTGGTTATATCAAATTCCAAAACATAAAGCTCAATAAAATTATTTTGATAAAGTTATAAGAATAATTGTATAACATTAAAAAAATAGATGATCAAAAACATCAGAACGATTAACAAAATTATATTATTATAATGAATACATCATATTCAAATAAAAATAGCGTTCATAATTCATTAGTACTTGATGTGTAAACCTTTATTTTCAATAACAGCTTCACGTCTTTTGCTACAGGAGCGAATTATTGTCCTGCATTCATAAACGGGTATTGTCTCCAATTCTCCTTTCAAATTAGTCCATAGTTCTTCGAAGTTTGTTGGATTCTTTTCCTTAGCTCTTTCATTTAGTCACTTCCAAATATTCCCAATAGGATTCATGTCTGGGCTTTGAGCAGGCCACTCCATAACAGTAACATCTTCCTCAGAAAAAAAGGTCTTAACAGACTTCGCTGTGTGACATAGCACGTTATCATGCCTAAATACAGCTGGTTGATTAATTGCAGTTCTCAAATTAAGTACAACATGTTTCTTCAATATCTCTGTATACAGTTGTGTTAATTTTATCGTGTAGCCTAACAAGAGGTCCCGTACCAGTAAATAAAATCATGCGAAACACCATCACACTTTTTCTTCGAAATTTAACGCTGCTTTTAGTACAATTAGGCAAATATCGTTCCTGAGGATTGCGTCATACGAATCTTCTCTCGTCACAACCGAACAGTTTAAGCATTGACTCATCGCTGAAATGAACACACTCCCACTGTTCTTCTGTCCATATGACGTGTTCAGTGGCAAATTTCAGTGGCAGATATCAATCGACACATTTTACTCTTTTTCGAAAGTTTTCGTAGAGGCTTCTCGACTGTTCAGATTTATTTCATTAATTATTCCGGAAATATTATACCTTGATATTTGATGCTAAGGTTAGCATTAGCTCTTTTAGAGATAGTGGTTGCTGTCACAAATCGATCCCTTTTTTTATTCTTTACCAATCCATCTGTCTTCCCTCGCAGTAGATTTCCTAGGCCTGCCAGGTGGTTTCTAGGCAGCAAATGACCCAGTTTCCTCAAGTTTTCTTAAAAATATTATGAAAACCACTTTTAGGTTTCCCCACAATATTTGAAAAATCCCCAATCAAGAGTTTATCTTCATTACGTAAACTGAGTATCGGTTGTCTAAGTTCCAAACTCCTAACAAATTTTGTCGCCATGTTTAAAATGAAAGCGCCAGTGAAGAGCCGGTGTAATTTAGTAAAATACCCGATTTTATATTCTTACCCTAAAAAAAAGTTTTAATAATATAAAATAATTATTTAATTTTATGGATTTATTTAATCGTTCTGATGTTTTTGATCATCTATTCTTTTCGAAAATTATATAATTATTCTTATAACTTTATCAAAATAAGATTATTGAGTTTTATATTTTCTTATCATCAAAGTACCTCACTAATGATAGGACCTCACTCACCTCACCTGGCTGGTGTTGCAAAAGTCCCTTTCTCTTCTTTTCTTAGGTTTTAAATAGGAGGTCCGTTCATGATCGTCAGATTATCGATCACGGTTTAACGAAGCAGAAACCTCACTCCAAAAGGCCTTGCACACTTGGGTTAAAATATTTCACTAATGATATGGCCTCACTCACCTGGCTAGTATTGCAAAAGGGTCTTTGTCTTCTTTTCTCTTCGTAAGACATCATATCAGGTGTTAAATAGGAGGTTCGTTCATGATCACCTGATTATCGAGCCGAAGCCTCGCTTCAAATGACGTACGGTACTTGGGTTGAAATGCTACACTAATGATATAGACTCACTCACCTGGTTGGTGTTGCATATCAGGTGTTAAATAGGATGTCCTTGGCCCCTTTTATTTTTGTTCCCACTTTATTTAGTTTAATCTTCCCACCCCGTATATAACCAACAATGTCAGTACCTCTGGAGGAGGCAGGATATCTTTCGTTTTCGTATTTCTTGTCGAGTCTGAATGTGTAAGTTTGTGTATAGTTGATCGAATTTAAAACAAATTCTTCCAAGTCCTGCATTAATCTCCTCCTGTAAACTGATATTTCTGTCAGAATTAAGGATTCTTTTTTTATTACTAACACCAATTTGTTCAGATTATAGTATTATTTAGATTATATTATTATCGATATTGTAATTAATCATCTTTTAAAGCTGTTGTTTTTAAACCCACGAAAAAGTCTCTATATGAGACTAGTTAAAAATTTAGGGAGACTTTGATGTATTATAGTGGTTGTAGTCAGAATGGTGTTTTGGTACAAAGAATATTGTATAGTTTGTTTTGGTTGGTGATTGTGGTAAGCAAAGTTCAAGATAAGGCTGAATTATGACCAACATGAGTCTTCCTGACATTTCTTTTTGCCGCTTCCGATGTCATGATGAACAAGCAAAGCAAGCTTTCACCTCTGTTAGGGACTCATAGAGACTTTGATGTATTATGGGGTTGTAGTGAAATTTGTGTTTTGGTACACGACATATTGTATAGTTTGTTTTGGTTGGTGATTGTGGTGAGCAAAGTTCAAATTAAGAGTGAATTATGACTAACCTGAGTCTTCTTGACATTTTTTGCCGAGTCTGATGTCATAAAAAACAAACAGGCTTTCCTCACCGTTTTCAAATGTATAGATTAGAAGGCTGTTAGAAATTTATAGAGACTTTGATGTATTATGGGGGTTGTAGTGAAATTTGTGTTTTGGTACACAAAATATTGTATAGTTTGTTTTGGTTGGTGATTGTGGCTATACAGCGGTCAAGATAAAACAGAATTATACCAGTTTTCTCCTTTTTGCTGAGTCATATTGCATAACTTCATCTTAATTCTCATCTGTCTGGATGTCTGGAAGTGCGGTCAGACTCTTTACCTGGCCACTCTCTGCCTACAGAAGAAGATCTCTGAGTTTACTGCGCCAGTCAAACAAAATATTCCTTTGTCTGTTACAGATAGTTCTGAGGGGCCCACAAAGGGCATGCTAGTGGCTAGCATAGGTGTTACAAAATCTTTCTTATCCACAATGCAATACTGAAGAATGAAATGGGGATATGGTTGGTCGTTGGTAAGGGCAGAACAATATTTCAGACAGCGAAATATCAGTCCCCTTAATCATCTACGACTAAGGATACTTATAATGCCAACCCCCCCCGCCAAAAAAAAAAAAAAGAAAAGAAAAAAGTTCCTCACATCATCAGCTCTAAAGCTGAACTCTTTTCAAAAGGGCTTCAAGAAAAAAATATAACCCCGCACTTGGTCCCTTTTTCAATCTCTTCTATCCAAAAATGGACTTGAATTCTATGGACAAAAGGCAAAGGAACCCATAAATGGAGGATAAAAAGAAAAAAAAAAGGACGTTCAAATCTAAATGTCTAGGGCCTGAGATTGAAATTCCTTGGACGAGACTTGTTTGCGAGATTCGCGTCTCCGAGTACATGTTTGTTATTCACATGAGACGCATTTGATTATGAGAATATTCCGTCTAAAGATTTTAATCTCTATTTAGATTATTTGATAATTGCTCCAGATTTGTTTCTTGGCTGAGCAGCAGGTCCTTGATGGTGTCATATGCCCTTCTGTTCTCGGATACGGATGATAGAATTTGTATTTTTGACCCTACCAAAAATTGTCAGGATCTTCGCCCAACGACAATACTGAGTACGCGGTCTTTTATGTAATTTTATTTATGAATTTCCCCACGCACTATCCCAGTCTTTGCTTCTATCCCTGACTCCTGCCAAGCCATGCATCTTTGCCCTCTTGGAAACGCCTGTGGTTTCTGTTACTATGTCTCTCCACACACAGTCCCAACCCCAGGAACCTCCAACCAACAGAATTTCTTACTGCTACCAAAGAGCAAACTGGCATTCGTTTCGCGATATTTTGTGAGACGTTCCTTGGGATAAAGGTTTTAGCCTCCCTATTGAAGACTTTGCATCCGAAATCTCCTCCTGGGTGATGCAGGCATCGATGCGTTCATCCCAGATAGGAAGTTCTGTCTTAAACCTCATTCACCCCCCTGGTACTGTTGCCCACAGGAATAACCGTTCTCGGCTGGAGGTATACTTGCAGCTAAGTATTCAGCCTCGATACATATCAATAAGATATAGCTCTATTAAAGAGGGCTCGTTTAAAGGGAATGTCTTTGTCTGAAAGTAAGATCGCAAAGAAGAATTCTGACCTTTTAAATATCAAGGGAGATCAAACTCTGGTAATTTGGGATAGTTTAAAGAGAGTGTCCTTTGATGTCTTTTGAGGAATCACCTGTCTTGGTGGCAATATCAATTAATTTGCCGCTTGACATATGAAGAAAGATCAAAATCTATTAATTAAGACACGTTTTAAAAGAATGACCAACGCGGAATTACCTTACCTGGAGATTGAAATCAAGTAATTTGCATCTTGACATAGCAAGAAAGATCAAATTCTAGATATTAAGATATAAAGAACGTCCATCGCAGAATCATTTTGATAAGTGGGAAAATAGTGACCAAGTCTCCTATTTCTTCATATATAGGAAGTTTATGCTCTCTTAATGAGGGATCGTTTTAAAACAATGGGTAACACTGTAAGGGTTCCTTATGTACACGCGTTAAATGGATATCGATGGATTCTGGATTCGAACCGAGGACTAGTTATATAGAAAATATATTTTTTTCTTCTCAGAAATATCAACGTTTTTCTTTTTTGTAGGAAGGGCTGAGAGAGAGAGAGAGAGAGAGAGAGAGAGAGAGAGAGAGAGAGAAGGAAATAAGTACGGGTGTGGCCGAGAGAAAGAGGAAGGCGTAAAAAAAGACATTTATGATATGTAAAAAAAAAATGACCTGCCAAGGGAGATAACCCTAGTTCTTCTTCTTCCTCATTGTACGTTGCTCTCCCTTTCGTCTCTGTCGGAGAAAGAAAATAAACGATCGGCCAAAGTGAAAAATCATCGGTAAATTTTTGAACGAGGCCACCAACGTGAGGATGCGGTCGTAATTGATTCTTACAGGTGAATGTATAAAGTCAACGAAATCGTGTCAACATGGCGGTAATTTCATGTGGTTGATCTGAACCGCACAATCGTATTTAATGTTAGATTTTAATGATAAGATCAAATCCCACCCTGCGTCAACAAAAACACAGCGGACCTGAAAATCAAGTCAGAGAGAGGAACCCAGTCGTCAGAAAAACTAGACGAGAGGCTCACTCGAAACGCGTGAAATGAAAAACGCGGAAAATCTCCACCCTCTCTCTCTCACTTTTCCACACGCTAGCAACAACAACAAAGTAGCCGCAGTAGTTTGTGGAATCTGAAAAAATTGGACTGTATTTTATTTTTATTTCTTTTTTTTTTTATTTTCATTATACTCTCTTTTTTGATGTAAAGAAAATTACAATATAATCATTAGTCCACATAGATTGACCTTCACTATTGCTTTGTTTCTGGTGGTGATGGCTTCGACACAGTAGCTGGTTTTCAAGTCGTCTATTACAACAATGTTCTTCCTCGCCCACGCTGTCAATTTTGATCCTAAAGAAGTAACTTTGAAATCTTGCTAGCTGTCTCTTTACTAAGTTAACCAGTTAATGAAAAAGGCACCAAATGTAAATGGAATGACGCCTGAATGAGTTGTGGAAAAAGACTATATATATATATATATATATATATATATATATATATATATATATATATATATATATAAAGAAACAAAAATAAATGAAATATAACACTTTGGGTTGGTAATGTCTGTCACTCCAATCGGAGTTTTCAAGTTGTGACGATTGAAAATATCTTATTAGAGTTTTTCACCGAAGCTTTACGGAAACTGCCGAAGATTGGTCTCTGTGTGGTGGATAGCGGCGATGGTAAATTCGTCTTAGCAGCAACTGGTCTCTGACCCCCCGGGACACCGCTTTCATACCTGACTCAAACTGAACCAAACTGAGGAAGGCAGGAAGATGCGGGTTGTCCAGGCAAATCAAATCCCCAGCCAATGAAATCACTTCCGCCCCCGCATCCCGAGGGGAGCCAACCCTATGACCCCGCTCGACCTGCCGCCCACACCTGCAAATCTTTCCTTTTAATTCACTCAGCCAGTTTCCAATATTTCATTTTTGCAATAGCATTCACAATTCATTAGCCGCGCCCACACTGCAACCGAATAAATAGTCCCACTATCCATTAGGCCTATTTTTCTCCCCGCCCACATTAGAACAATTAATCCGCACAATAACACAACTAAAAATAATTTCCTCCACTTCGTAGTGCTAAAATAATGTTATATTTTTCCGCAACCAAAAATACTGTTACATTCCTCCCCAGCAATCCGTTCATTTAAGTCGTAAATGACATTATAAATCCAGAAACACTAATTAGCATGCGCCCTTATACATGCATCACCAAGTTGTCATTTGCAAGCTCACAAAGTTCCTTTGCTGCCTGTTGTTGGCCTTATACCTTTTCATGCACTAATCTACGCATGCAATTTTAACAAAAAGTTCTTTATTAAAAAGTCTGTTCAGACAACTTGAAAAGGTACTTTTCCTCCTCCTGCGTGTATGTGTATGTGTGTGGGTCGAGGTGTTTTTTTTATCTTCATGACTTGTCCTACTGAGACACTGTTCTCTTCTGCTCCGCTGGGGTTATGGGTTTGGTTTCCATGATTCTATCATCATCATCATCATCATCATCAGCAGCAGCAGCATTTGTCCTGTCATCTTAGCCATTCCTGCAGGGTTAACA
Organism: Ascarosepion bandense; assembly: GCA_037127315.1. Lineage (NCBI taxonomy): Eukaryota > Metazoa > Mollusca > Cephalopoda > Sepiida > Sepiidae > Ascarosepion > Ascarosepion bandense. Next base: position 240,412 of record JBBBDQ010001946.1, read on the forward strand.
GATCTTCTGTTTTTATTCACTTAATAATTCATTAATCAATTTAATTAATCACTTAATTATTCCCTAATCTGTTTTTCGCTTCTTTTCTCTCTTACTAGCTTTTCAGATTTCTGTTTCTTTTATCTCCAATTAACTATTGTTTCGGACAAGTGGGCGTCGCCCATGTCACAGCTGTTACATCCCGTCGCTACCACTGCTGGACAGTCAGTAGCATCGAGGGGCGATTTCACTCTCACCACGACACGTCATCCGCCTACACATCCCTTCCAACTACATCAAACTTTTCTTTAAATATATTATTAGGATCTCTAAGGAATCCTTATTCTCCGCCATCTACTTACTTAGATATGGGTGTGGTTGCTTTCCGCAGTTGTTTTTAAAGGCTAATTCTGACTCTAACCCTGACTCCTCACCAGTTCCTAACTGTCTCGAGGTCCAGGAAGCGGAGGTTTCTTCGTCTCCTTTTCCTTCGGGCAGTTCTGACTGTGAGCCCTGGACCTCTTCATTCTCTTAGGATTGGAAGACTAACATTTTTTCATATCTCCATTACCCTCGGAGTTGGGAGAGGGGTATCGCACCTTCCTCTTCCCAATTCACTTGATTCGCCTTCTTATTATTTTTCATTTCACCATTTCTCCCGGAGTTGGGAGAGGGGCATCCCATCCTCCTCTTCCCATTCACTTGATTCAATTTCTGATTCTTTTTCATATCTCCATTACCCTCGGAGTTGGGAGAGGGGCATCCCATCCTCCTCTTCCCATTCACTTGATTCAATTTCTGATTCTTTTTCATATCTCCATTTACACTGGAGTTGGGAGAAAGGTATTTCTTTTTCTTCTTCCCATTCACTTGCTTCACCTTCTGATTCTGGTTTACGAAGTATCAACTCCGATTCTTGGGTTTTATCATGAGTTTCTCTCGCCATTCTTTTATTTGGCCTTCTAAAAGCCGAGGAACATAAAATCTAGTTATTCTGGGAAAGAAGAGAAAATCGGGTTTGAAATAAACATTTCAGGTAAGCTGAAAACGTTTAGACAAACCAAGTGTCAGAATTGGATAAGGTCACCCGAAGGCCAAGGTTGCCTCGAGAGACCCGCTGGTAAGCGAGACTCTGTGTGAACTCGAAGGAAATCGAGATCCGATGTGAGTTGGCAAGATCTCATTCGTCGAGCTAAAGCCTTCTGCAAATCGGGTGGGAGGAAAATGATTTCATTGGCCGAGGGCTTCGAGCCGGCTGGATCCCCAGAGAGGATCGAAACTGGTTATAAAAATCCCGACGCTGTAAGAAAAATCAGTTGGAGAAGTTGGAGTTGCTATCAGTCAAAATGTAACGACTGGGAAAAAATCACCAGCCGGGGAGCCATGACCCACGGCTGTTCGCCCACCATAGAACTTATGGCTAAAGAGTTAATTTCGAATTAAGCCTACTGCAAATTAACTCAAGGAGTTAATTTGGAATAATGCGCTGTTGACATGAATCCCGAAAGAACGTTATTGTTATTTTTTATTAATCACGGAAAAATCGAAAATTCTGATTCTTCGTTCGCTCAACTTCGGCAAACTCCTTTAAACTCCGATTAGGACACGAAAGAACTTTGCTGTTTTAGAAGCTACATGGAAAATTGACAGCTGTGATTATATAGAATAGGTGAAAAGACTTTAATGAAAAATTAATGAAATCGGTGAAAAAGGACTTTGGTGAGAATGGAAATCGAGTGGGCGGAAAACGATTTCATTGGCTGAGAACCGTGAACCGGCCGGATCCTCAGAGAGGATCGAAATTGGTTATAAAAATAGATGCTCGACAAGAAAAGCTCAGATTTTGGACAGAGAGCCACCGCCACCAATACCACTACATTCTCCGCCTGCGGCCGCCTCCGATTCTGCACATTTCGTCAGGTTCCGTCAAGAACCCGAAAGGACGTTGCTATTTTAGAAGTTACCTAGAAAAATTGACAACTCTGATTATAGAGAATAGGTGAAAATACTTTAATGAAATACGTGAAAGGACTTTAGTCAAAATTTGAAGAGATCTGTTTACTTCAACGCTAACGAAACTTAGACAAGAGATTTTATTTAAGGATTGGAAACTTCGATGCTTTTAGTGAACGTTCTCACTCCGTTGAAAACAGCATTTTCGACGATTGTATATCATTTTCGACAACTGTATTCCTGGGAAAAGAAAGACATCGTTTGTTCTTTACATAAAGACATTCTTCGTAACTCTCCGGGCGTGTTCGATCTTGTTCGTTTATTTTATTAATTTTTTTTTTTTGTGTTGTATTTATTTATTTTTTTAAACCACAAGTGTACACCAGTGTCCGGACTGGATCAAAAGGTCGACTATTAAGATTGCACGACGTGACCTATGGGATTTAATCACAACGTGGGACAGTGGTCCGTTGTTGCAAAAGACGTCCTGTAAACCAGCTTTTGTGGCAACCAGCATCAGCGACCAAACTAACCGTACAACCGGGTGGCAGTGTCACAACTGGAATCGTCACGACCATCGGCGAGAACGTGCGTCACATTAGACAGATGGCCAGCCTGGCCTGGGGTGTCACATCTGGTGCTGTCTCGACTGGGATCTGACCTGAGGGCACTCAGCCCGGCCTGCAGTGTTACATGACATTGCAAGGCTCCCTCTGCAACGACACAGACGAGCGAGTGATCGCCACGGGTTGCCACCAATGAACTTCGCTCTGACACGTAGTCCGCCCCGTCTGATCCTCTAAAATTAATTGAAATGGATCGCTGAAGCAACTTTCTATCTTTTTCTTCTTCCTATCTGTCGGAGTCTTCATCTGATTCAAATTCTTCTGGTTCTACTAGGGTTGCTTGTTCTTCTCTTCTTAGGTTTTGGCTCACTCATTTCCCGTTAAGCAACCTCAGCTAATTTTAAATTATTGACGTCAGCCGTCTTTGTTCGACCAGCCACTTGGTCCCAAATTACATATGACACTGGACTAGTTTGCTCTTTTAGTCTATAGTACGGTACCCATCTCTTGTCCAGCATTCCTTCCCTCAAATGAACTGTGGAGTACACGGCGTCTCTCACACTAAATCCCACCCCGGCTTCCTATTGACATTCACTCTGTCATTTCTCCAATTTTGGGCCCATGTCTTTTCGTTTTCTGGTCTGTAAAAACAACTTATGCTGTTGTTCTGTTACCAGCTGATAGTGCTCTTCTGCCATATATGTCCTACGTGGATTTAGTAGATTATCTATCGGTAAGATCACATCTCTGCCAAACAGCATGTAATACGGTGAGGTATGGCTTGACCTACCTCCTTTCCTATGTTTACTTTAACGGTCTTAGTGGCTTCGTTTACCAATAATATGGGAATAATTTCTGTCGCATTTACCACCGTCTCATACACGTCTGCCTCGCTCTTTTCAGGTCAACCTTCCTCTACAGGAATTAGTTGTATGAAACCTCTCTTCACTTTTTCTTTGTCATTAATCTTCCTCTGCCTGATACTGCACTTTTAGTGGGAACTTTATATCTTCTGTCACTACAGTTATATACTTGTTGGGGGGAACCTCAGAATATCATCTTTATACCCTTACTTACCAACGCATTAGGGTTAAACTCTATTCTAGCCCTATGTCTGTTCAGCCAATCTTCTCCAAAGATCATTCCTGCACATAGCCCGGGGGTGATATAAAATCTCTGGAGGCTCTGTTCTACCTTCACCGGAAGATTCACCATTCCCTTTATTATCATGGAACTACCATCAGTCTGTGTGATTTCTATATCAGAGCTTTTCATTCTTCCACGATTTCTCAGTTTTCTGTATTCTTATTCCCTTAATAACGATACTGACGCTACAGTATCTACTATGTCTTTCACCACTGAACCTCCTACCAATACCTCAAAGGAGAGCTCTCTTTCTTGTGTCAACAATGAAAATATCTTGGCTCTTCTCTTTCTTCGTTGCTGTCTTTCTGCCCACCCAACCATGGGTGCTGGCAGCAGCAGTCATCCTTCTCTCATTTCATTTAGATGCGTTAGAAATGATATCGCTTTTTTTTCAAGAATTATACGGAACAAACAACTAAATGATATTTTCAAAAGGCGAAATATTTTGGCAATAAATATTGCCGAATATAAATAATTAATAAACAAGATGGAAATATTTTTACGAATCCGTTCGAAATATTTTATTTTCGGAAAATGTTTTACACCGAACTGTCTCTACTCTAGAATATTCAAGATTTTTTTTTAAATATCTGTTATCTTAAACTTTATTATTGTCTTTGAATAAAATTGTTTGTTACTGAAAATATGTAACTGAAGATGCATACATTTAGGTGCGGTTTTTATGTCATGTGCAGAAAACTCCCATGAAGTATTTGATTATTTTCTTTGTAAATTTATTGAGCACAATTGATCATTTGTAGATTATTTGGGTAGTTGTTCTCTTGTCGAAAGACATCAATTGTTTTCATGATTCATGATTGGTAAAGCTTCCCAACCCTTTTTTAATACTCTGTCGTTCAAAACGGACATGATCATTGGAATCTTCAACGAGAATATCAAAATACCGATTTTGATATAAGCCGACATATTTAGAGTTACGTTTTGAAAAGTATAGACGCAATAGACCAAAACATAAGCCACCACGGCTAATTTGACAAGAACCTTGACAACTTCATAGCGAATCGGGTGATGTTTCTGAACAATTCTTTCAAACAAATTCCGATAAATGAAACGCTCTCCAAATCGAACGAAAACGAAATCCTGGCATAATTCCTGTGCTAATGTAATCGATAATTTCTGAAGGGAAAGATAGTTTTCGGAAAGCGATTTAGCAATAGAAACCAAGAAATAGACAAAAACTGACAATAAAAGAACCACAGCAATTGCATCTGACTTAGCTATCAAAGCGATTGTAATGTAAATAACATCAGAATTGATCAGGTGAAAGCTTACGACAAAGGTTTGAAGGGAAGAAAGAAAAAAACAAATGTAAAATTGTAAAAACACTACAAAACATATTACTCTAACTATAGTTCGACTCAAGCAAGCGTTCCTCCAGTTTGGAAACATATAAATCTGTGCGTAGCTATAAGGAATTGCAAAGAAGATCTGCAGAAGAGGGAAGCCATAATAGACGAGACAGATCAGCAATTCGCAAATACAAAGAAACGAAGATATGAAAGCGCAAAGAAAAGTGACCAAAACACAAATCAACAGACAAAAGGGTTGCGAAATATTGAAACAATTATAAACACTTTTACAACGGTCAAACCATCGTTTAATAACCGCCTACCAAAACGACGGATTTAACGCCGTCAAAAGACTTGATTTCAGAATAGCGTGTAGCAAGTCGTAATCTTGTAAGTTGGAAATATTTAGATTACCAAAACACTGCAAAAATTCGATATCTTGCATGAGGAACGTAAATGTTTTTCGCTGGTGGAGTCTTCTATATGCTATAGTTTCGCAAATACGATATGGAATATTAACCACAGTCAAACCTACAATGATAAATATTGAAAACCAAACAAAGGGACCTCCGAAATAATAGCCAGTGTTTTCCGCACTTTCCTTAAAACCAAACATCATTGAACTGTATCCAAGTGGTATGTTATTGTCTAGATAAGACCTGAGTGTTTCTTTGATTGTCAAAACCTCTAAGAGAAAATCAGCGGAGAGTATAAGCAAACACGCGAAAACGGTAAAAGACCTTCGAATTCTTGACGCAAATACCGAACTTTTCTCAAAAAGGAATAGCCACCTGACAAACCCCCAAAAGTTATAATATGGATCATGCTCATTTAGCCAACTTGATTCAGTTTCGAATGGCGGAAGGAAACTATCACTTCCTTCAAACGTTGTGCTCACTGAATGAATCAGAGAGAATGGTTGAGTTTGGCGACTGAGTTTGGCTTTTGAAATGAAAACCAACAGCTAAAAGAAGAAATGCAAATATAAATGAGGCCGCAATTGTCAGAATAGTGGTCAGAAAATCGGAATTGATTTTCTTGCCTTGGCATAAGTCAATTGAATTACTATAATCGGTGTGAGTTTCATTAACTTTACAGCAATAGCGAAGTAAAATGTCCTGGGTCTGCCCTACATGTTTATGAATCATGAATGTAGAATTTGGAATATTTTTTCTGTTGTTAATATCATAGCAGATGTAAGCGGAAGTCTTATTGTCTGGAAGTTTGACTTCTGAAGTAATTCTCAACAGTTAGGATGCTGTAACAAAATGAAATATTTACGATACAAAAAAGTTAATCGTGTGTTCACGCGTAAGGAAAAGAATAATTATAATTAGGTTGATGAAACAAAATGAAATATTTGATTTATTTTTATCGAAAATATTCCATGTCGTAAGAGCATTCTAATCGTAATAATTCAAGGAAATATAATAGGGAAAAGAAGACTTACGATTAAAATGCTGTAACAAAATGGAATATTTCGATAGGAGAGAATGAATCTTGTATTTAGCGATGAGGAAAAAAGCAATTAGGATTAAATTGCTGAAACAAAATAGAATGTATACGCTAGGAAAAAGTTGATCGATGTTACAGCATCCAAATCGTAATTACGTTTCTCCTTAGACGAGTACACAAGATTAATTTTATTGTATTTTAAATATTTAATTTGATACAGAAACTTAATCGTAATTATACATTTCTTTACACTTGAACACAAAAAAAAACAAATTTTCTGATATCGTAAATATTCCATTTTGTCACAGCATCCTAACCTTAACGATTTTTCTTTAACTGTGAAAACAAGATTAATTTTCTCGTTTCGTAAATATTCAATTTTGTTACAGCATCCTAATTTTAATTATTTTTCCCCAACCGTGAAAACAAGTTTAATTTTCTCGCATCGTAAATATTCCGATTTTTCACAGCATCCTAATCTTAATTATTTTCCTTATCCGTGTAAAAGATTAATTTTCTCAAATCGGCAATATCCATTTTTTCACAGCATCCTAATGTTTTTCCTTAACCTTAAAACAAGATTAATTTTCTTGTATCATAAATATTCCATTTTTTCACAGCATCCTAATCTTAAATATTTTTCCTTACTCGTGAAAAAAATGTTAAATTTCTTATATCGTAAATATTCCATTTTTCCTAACATCCTAATCTTAAATATTATTCATTAACCGTGAAAACAAGATTAATTTTCTCGTATTGAATATTCCATTTTTTACAAAACCCTAATCTTAATTATTTTTCCTTAACCGTGGAAACGAGATTAATTTTCTCATATCGTAAATATCCTAGTTTTTCACAGCATCGTAATCTCAATTATTTTCCTTAACTGTGAAAATGTAATATTTTAATATGGGAAATATTCCATTTTTTCACAGCATCCTAATCTTAATTATTTTTCATGAACTGTGAAAACAAGACTAATTTTATCGTATCGTAAATATTCCAGTTTGTTGCAGCATCCGAATCTTAATTATTTTTCCTTAAAAGTGAAAACAATATTAAATTTATCGTATCCTCAATATTCCATTTTGTTCCAGCACGTAATCTTAATTATTTTTCCTTAACCGTGAAAAAGGGATTAATTTTCACGTATCGCAAATATTCCATCTTGTCACAGCATCCTAATCTTAATTACTTTTACTTAACCGTGAAAACAAAATTAATTTTCTTGTATCGTAAATATTCCATTATCTTACAGCATCCTAATCTTAATTATTTTTCCATGACTGTAACAAACAGATAAATTTTCTCAGATGGTAAATAGTCCATTCTTCACAGCCTCCTAATTTTAATTATTTTTCCTAAACCGTGAAAAAACATTAATTTTCTCTTATATTAAATATTCCGCTTTGTTCCAGCATCCTAATCTTAATTATTTTTCCTTAATCATGAAAACAAGTTTAATTTGATCGTATCGTATATATACCATTTTTTCACAGCATCCTAATCTTAATTATTTTTTTAACCATGAAAATAAGATTAATTTTCTCGTATCGTAAATACTTCATTTTGTCATTGCATCTTAATCTTAATAATTTTCCCCTAACCGTGAAAAAATTAATTTTCTCGTATCGTAAATATTCCATTTTTTTACAGCATCGTAATCTTAAGTATTTTTCCTGAACCTTGAAAACAAGAATAAATTTCCCACATCTTAAATATTCCATTTTGTCACAGCATCGTAATCTTAATTATTTTTCCTTAACCGTGAAAACAAGATTAATTTTCTCGTATCGTAAATATTCCATATTTTGAGCGCATCCTAATCTTAATTATTTTTCTTTAACCGTGAAAACAAGATTAATTTTCTCGTATCGTAAATATTCCATATTTTGAGCGCATCCTAATCTTAATTATTTTTCCTTACCCGTGAAAAGAAGGTTAATCTTTTCGTATCGTAAATATTCCATTTTGTTCCAGCATCCTAAACTTAATTATTTTTCCTTAACTGTGAAAACAAGATTAAGTTTCTCGTATCGTAAATATCCCAATTTTTCACAGCATCGTAATCTCAATTATTTTTCCTGAACCGTGAAAATATAATATTTTAATATGGGAAATATTCCATTTTTTCACAGCATCCTAATTTTAATTATTTTTCATGAACCGTGAAAACAAGACTAATTTTATCGTATCATAAATGTTACATTTTGTTCCATCATCCTAATCTTATTTATTTTTTCTTAACCGTGAAATCAATTAATTTTCTCGTATCGTAAATATTCCATTTTTCAAAATTTCATAAACTTAATTATTTTCCCTTATCCGTAAAAACAAGATTAATTTTCTCATATCGTAAATATACCAATTTTCACAGCATCCTAATCTTAAAATTTTTTCCTTAACCGTGAGAACAAGATTAATTTTCCCATATCGCAAATATTCCATATTGTCACAGCAATCTAAACATAATTATTTTTTCTTAACCGAGAAGACAAGATTAATTTTCTCGTCTCGTAATTATTCCATTTCGCCACAGCACCCTAATCTTAATTATTTTTCCTTAACCATGAAAATATGATTAATTTTCTCGTATCGTAAATATTCCATTTTTCACAGTATAATAATCATAATTAATCTTCTTTAAACGTGAAAACAAGATAAATTTTCTCGGATCGTAAATATTCCATTTTTCACAGCATCCTAATCTTAATTATTTTTCCTTAACCGAGAAAATATGATTAATTTTCTAGTATCGTAAATATTCCATTTTGCTACAGCATCCTAATCCTAATTATTTTTCCTTAACGGTGAAAACAATATTAATTTTTCTGGTATTGTAAATATTCCATTTTTTCAAAGCAACTTAAACTTAAATATTTTACTTACCCGGTAAAAGAAGTTTATTTTCCCATATTGTAAATATTACATTTGTGTCCAGCATCCTAATCTTAATTATCTTTCCTTAAATGTGAAAAGAAGATTAATTTTCTCGTATCGTAAATATTCCCTTCCTTCACAGAATCCTAATTTTAAGTGTTTATCCTCAACCCTGAAAACAAGATTAATTTCCTCATATCGTTAATATTCCATTTTGACTCAGAATTCCTAATCTTAATTATTTTTTCTTAACCGTGAAAACAAGATCAATTTTCTCGTATCGTAAATATTCAATATTGTTCCATCATACTAATCGTAATTATTTTTCATTAACCGTGAAAACAAATAAAATTTATCATATCGAAAATATTCCATTTTGTCACAACATCCTAATCTTAAATATTTTTCCTTACCGCAGAAAACAAGATTAATTCTCTCGTATACTAAATATTCCATATTTTCACAGTATCCTAATCTTAATTATTTTGCCTTAAACCTGAAACTAAGATTAATTTTCTCGTATCGTAAATACTCCATTTAGTTCCAGCCTCCTAATCTTAATTATTTTTCCTTAAAGGAGAAAACCAGTAGAATTTTCTCGTATCGAATATATTTTGCCAAACATCCTAATCTTAATTATTTTTCCTCACCCGTGAAAACAAGATTAATTTTCTCATATCGTAAATATTCCATTTTGTCACAGCATCCTAATCTAAATTTTTTTCCTTAACCGTGAGAACAAGATTAATTTTCTAATATCGTAAATATTCCATTTTTTCACAGCATCCTAATCTTAATTATTTTTTTTTACCCGTGAAATCAAGATTAATTTTCTCGTATCTTAAACATTACATTTTAGTACAGCATCCTAATCGGAACGATTTTTCCTTAACAATGAAAATAGGATTTATGTTCTCATATCGTAAAAATTCCATTTTGTTACAGCATCCTAATCTTAATTATTTTTCCTTAAAAGTGAAAACAATATTAAATTTATCGTATCATCAATATTCCATTTTGTTCCAGCACGTAATCTTAATCATTTTTCCTTAACCGTGAAAACAAGATTAATTTTTTCGTATCGGATATATTCCATTTTGTTACAGAAACTTAATTATTTTTCCTTAACCCTGAAAACAATATTACTTTTCTCGTATGGTAAATATTCCATTTTAAAACAGCATCCTAATCGTAATCATTTTTCCTTGACCAGGAAAACATGATTAATTTTCTCGTATCGTAAATGTTCCCTTTCGTCACAGCATACTAATCTTAATCATTTTTCCTTAACCGTGAAAACAAGATTAATTTTCTCATATCGTAAATATTCCATTTTGTCACAGCATCCTAATCTTAATTATTTTTCATTAACCGTGAAAACAAGAGTACTTTTCTCGTATTGTAAATATTCCATTTTCTTACAGCGTCTTAATCGTAATTATTCACGGGTAATGAAAAGAACAATTACGATTAGGGTGCTGTAACAAAACATGAATATTTTCGGTGCGAGAAAATTAATCTTGTGTTCACATGTAAGGAAAAGAATAATTAAGTTTAAGAAGCTGTAACAAAGTGGAATATTTCGATACGAGAAAACGAATCTTGTATTCAGTGATGAGGAAAACAATTAGGATTAAGTTGCTGCAACGAAATGGAATATTTACGATACGTGATAATTAATCTATGTTACAGCATCCTAACCTTAATTATTTTCACGGGTATACAAGATCACATTTTTCTTATCGTAAATATTCCATTTGTTACAGCATCCTAATCGTAATTATTGTTTTCCTTACCCGTGAATATAAGATTAATTTTTTCGTATCGTTAATATTGTATTTTGTTACGGCAACCTAATCGTAATTATTCATTTCCTAAGCCGTGAACACAAGTTTAATTTACTCGGCTCGAAAATATTCCATTTTGTTACAGTATCTAAATCGTAATTATACTTTTCCTTACAGTTTCACACAAGATTAATTTTCTCGTATCGTAAATATTCTATTTTTACAGCATCCTAATCTTAATTATTTTTCCTTAACCGTGAAAACATGATTAAATTTTCGTATCGTAAATATTCCATTTTTCACAACATCCTAATTTTAATTATTTTTCCTTCCCCGTGAAAACAAGAATATTTTTCTTGTATAGTAAATATTCCATTTTGTTACAGCACTCTAATCGTAATTGTCTTTTCCTTACACGTGAACACAAGATTGATATTCACGTATCGTAATATTCCATTTTGTTACAGTGTCCTGATCGTAATTATTCTTTTCGTAATCTATGAATCCAAATTTATTTTTTCCCATCGTAAATATTCGGTTTTTGTTACAGCAAACTAATCGTAATTCTCCTTTTCCGTATCGCTAAATACAAGATTTTTCCGTATTGTCCATTTTTTACAGCGCTTTAATCATAATTGTTCTTTCCTTACACGTGAACACGAGATTAATTTTCTCATATCGTAAATGTTCCAATTTGTTACAGCAGTCTTATCGTAATTGTTCTTTTCCTTACCCGTGAACACAAGATTTATTTTCTCGTATATTATATATTTCATTTTGTTACAGCACACTAATTGCAACTAATATTTCATTACACCTGAAATATGATTTATTTTCTCGCATCATCAATATTGTATTTTGTTACAGCGCCCTAATCTTAATTATTTTTTTTCTCATCAATATACTTGTATCGAAAATTTTCCATTTTGTTACAGCATCTAAATCCTAATTATTCTTTTCCTTACACTTGAACACAAGATTAATTTTCTCGTATCGTAAATATTTCATTATTTACATTATCCTAATCATAGTTATACTTTTCCTTAAACTTGAACATAAAATGAAATTTTTCGTATCGTATATTTTCAGTTTTGTTACAGCACGCTGATCGTAATGGTTCTTTTCCTTACACGTGAACACGAGATTAATTTTCTCGTATCGTAAATGTTCCATTTTGTTACAGTAACGTAATCCTAATTTTTCTTTTCCCTATCGCTGAATACAAGATTCATTTGTGAATATCGTAAATATTCCATTTTCTTCAGCACACTAATCGTAATTATTCTTTTCCTTAGCCGTGAATAGAAATTTTTTTTCTCGTATCGTAAATATTGTATTTTGTTACAGCACACTAATAGTAACTATTCTTTTCTTTACCCGTGAACTCAAGTTTGATTTATTTTTATCGCAAATATTCCATTTTGTTACAGCATCCTAATCGTAATTATTCACGAGTAAGGGAAAGAACAATTACGATTAGGGTGCTGTAACAAAACATGAATATTTACAGTACGAGAAAATTAATCTTGTGTTCACGTGTAAAGAAAAGAATAATTAAGTTTAAGATGCTGTAACAAACTGGAATATTTCGATACGAGGAAATGAATCTTTTATTCAGCGAGAAGGAAAAAAACAGTTAGGATTAAGTTGCTGGAAGAAAATGGAATATTTACGATACGAGAAAATTAATCTATGTTACAGCATCCTAATCGTAATTATACTTTTGCTTACACTTTCACACAAGATTAATTTTCTCGTATCTTAAATATTCTATTTTTTACAGCATACTAATTGTAATTATTCTTTTTCTTGCACGTGAACACACGTTTAATTTTCTTAAATCGAAAATATTTCACTTTTTTACAGCACTCTTATCGTCAGATTCTTTTCACGCGTGAATAGAAGATAAATTTTCTCGCATCTTAAATATTCCATTTTGCTACAGCATCTTAATCGTAATTATTATTTTCCTTACACGTGAACAGAAAATTAATTTTCTTCAATCGTAAATATTCCATTTTCTTACAGCAACCTAATCCAAATTTTCCTCAACTATAAATACAAGATTCATTTTCTCCTATCGTAATTATTCCATTGTGTTACAGCATCCTAATCTTAATTTTTTTTCCTTAGCCGTGAACACAAAATTAATTTTTTCGTATCATAAATAGTCCATTATGCTACTGCATCTTAATACGAGATAGTTAATATTGTGTTCACAGTTACGGAATAAACAATTCCGATTAGTGTCCTGTAACAAAATGTAATATTTACTAAGCGAGAAAATTAATCTTTGTTCATGTGTAAGAAAAAGAAATTACGATTAGGGTGCTGAAATAAAATGGAATATTTACGATACGAAAATATTAAAGTTGTGTTGACGCGTAAGAAAAAGAATAATTACGATTACGATGCATTTAGAAAATATAATACTTTCGATACAAGTAAATTAATATTTAGTTCACGTGGAAGGAAAAGAATTATTACGATTAGGGTTCAGTAACAAATTGAATATTTACGATACGAGAAAATTAATCTTGTGTTCACGTGTAAGGAAACGGGAAAGTACGATTAGGGTGCTGTAAGAAAATGCAATATTTACGATACAAGAAAATTAATCTTGTGTTCACGTGTAAGGAAATGAATAATTACGATTATGGTGCTGTAACAAAAAAGGATAATCAAGATACGAGATAATCAATCTTGTGTTCACTGTTAAGGAAAATTACTTACGATTAGGGTGCTGTAACAAAATGGAATATTTACGATACGAGAATTTTAATCTTGTGTTCTCGGGTAAGGAAAAGAATAATAACGATTAGGTTGCTGTAACTTGTGGTGATCCTGACCGAGCAAAAGCGATAGACCGGATGTTTGCACTCACACGACCAAAAAGAAAATGACCAAAACTCGACGATGCGCATCCGGATTCGCGCAGATGTTCCGGTTGCAAACTAAAATTTAATTAAATATTAAATTCCAGTTCTCGAACCTACGCGAATTTTATTTATCGGCTAATGGGAAGCCCAGAATCAAATACGGATACAAATTTCCAAATGATCTTCTGCGATCCAAACAGAAGATATAAAAAGCCGATACAGAAAGCATCGCCAGACAGACAGATGCAGACTCGAGAGAGACGGGCGTAATTAGTATCCTCCTTGATCAAAGACATTCATGACTTACAACGCTCCCACATACCCAAGTATTAATTCTCTTTTTAGCATTTTATTGCCATGAATATTTTAACATCCGTTGGACCAATATTCAAAGGATTACTTTAATTGTAAAAACCGTAATTGATATGTGTATATATAAAATGTTATTTTTCAACTCAATTTGCTTTTCTTGATTTATAATCATTTTATGACTTATAGTGGGCTATCTAGAACGAGACCAAATTCCGTTAATCTGCAACAATATACAACCCTTCAAACGAACGACTCCCCACTATAAACTGGAAAAGAATGGATAACCCACTACAAACTAACTGAATTATTTACGATACAGGAAAATTAAACTTGTGTCCCCATGTAGAGAAAGAACAATTACGATTAGGGTGCTGTAAGAAAATGCAATATTTACGATACAAGAAAATTAATCTTGTGTTCTCGGGTAAGGAGAAGAATAATTACGCTTAGTATGCCTTAAAAAATAGAAAAGATTATAAGGGTGCTGTAACTAACTAAATTACTTACGACACAGGAAAATTAAATTTGTGTTCTCTTGTAAATAAACTGATCCCCCACTAATTACTACTTAACAGTAAAATACATCTCCTCCCTCTCTAGCTATGCGTCAAATAAACGTGACAGATTGGGTTTTATAGCTTTGGTCGGCAACCAGTCTACCACAGAAAGCAATGGCAACCTAGTGCAGGATAATCTTCTGCCCAGTCAGTCATGTATCTTTCGAGACATGATCGCCCAAGTGTGTATCACGTATGGCATTTAACTGACTGACTAATAATTACGATTAGAATGCTGTAACAAAATGGAATATTTACGACACGAAAAAAAAAATTTTGTGTTAACCTGTAAAGAAATGATCAATTAAGATTAGGGTGCTGTAACAAAATTGATTATTTTAAATACGAGAAAATTAATCTGAAGTTCACGGGCAAGGAAGAGAATATTATATATTTGAGTGCTGTAACAAAATGAAAAATTTACCATTCGAGAAATTTAATCTTGTATTCATGGGTAAGGAAAAAATTACCTTTAGGGTGCTGTAAGAAAATGGAATGTTTATGATACGAAAAATTAATGTTGTGTTCACGTGTAAGAAAAAGAACAATTATGATTTTTTTTTTAAAGTGCCATACGTGATACACGCTTGGGCGATCATGTCTCGAAAGAGACATGACTGACTGGGCAGAAGATTATCCCGAAGTAGGTTACCATTGCTTTCTCCGGTAGACTGGTTGCCGACCAAGGCTATAGAACCCAATCTGTCCTGTTATTTAACCCATAACTGGAAGGAAGAGACAGATTAATACCTTTCCCAGGGTATTTGCGCGTAAGTGGATTCAACTGGAATTCGAACACGGCTCCCCGATTTCTCGTTCCGAGCCGATATCCACTGGACCACAACGCACATCCAGTGTGTCTTAATAAAATAAAATATATACGATTCGAAAAAGTAATCTTGTATTCACGGTTAAACAAAGAATAAATACAATTAGATGCTGTAACACAAAGGGATACTTACTATACGAGAAAATGAATGTTGCCTTCACGTTGCGATTAGGGTGTTGTAAGAAAATGGGTTATTTACGATAGGAGAAAATTAATTTTTCATTCACGCGTAAGGAAAATAACAATTACGATTAGTCAAGGGGATATTGATAACTCTCTTATCCTCGAGTCGGTCAGCCTGTTTCGCTATGCTATTTGTATCCGCTTTTTATATCTTCTTTTTGGATCACTGCAGATCATTTTGGATTTCACACTTGTATTTGATTATGGGCTTCCCATTGGCTGAAAAATAAAATACGCATAGGCTCGCGAACTGGAAATTTAATATTTACTTTTTAGTTTTCAACCGGAACATCTGTGCGGAGCCGCCGGCGCACGACGGCTTTTGGTCATTTGCTTTTTGGTCGTGAAAGCGTTAACATCCGGTCCATCGCTTTTGTTCCGTATCACCATACTGTAACAAAATGGAATATTTACAATACGAGACAATTAATCTTGTATTAACTGGTAAGAAAATCAACAATTACAATTAGGGTGCTACAACAAAATGGAATATTTTCGTACAATAAAATTAATCCCGAGTTCCCGGGTAAATAAAAGAATAATTACGATTAGGGCGCTGTGAGTAAATGGAATATTTACGATACTAAAATATTAATTTTGTATTAACGGGTAAGTTAAATATTAATTACGATTAGGCTGCTGTAACAAAATGGAATATTTACATTACGAGGATATTAATCTTGTGTTCTTGTGTTAAGAAATGAATAATTACGATAAGGATGCTGTTACAAAATACAATATTTACGATACGAGAGAATTAATGTTGTATTCACGTATGAAAAAAATGAACAATACTTATTAGGGTACCGTAAAAAAATGAAATATATACGATACGAGAAAAATAAACTTGTGTTCACGGGTAAGGAAAAGAACAATTACGAATAGAGTGCTGTAACTAAATGGAATTTTTACGATACGAGAAAATTAATCATGCGTGCACCAATAAAGAAGAGAATTATTACGATAGGTCCCCTGTAACAAAATAGAGTAATTATTATACGAGATAGCTAATCTTGTGTTCACGGGTCAGGAAAAGAACAATTACGATTAGAGTCCCGTAACAATATGTAATATTTACGATACGAGAAAATTAATATTTTTTTCTCGTGTAAGAAAAAAAAATACGATTAGTGTGCTGAAAGAAAATGGAATATTTGCGACACGAAAACATTAATGTTGTGTTCACGGGTAAGAGAAACTATAATTACGATTAAGATGCATTAACAAAATATAATATTTTCGATACAAGTAAATTAATCTTGTGTTCACAGATGAGGAAAATAATTATTACGATTAACGTGCTGTAACAAAATGCAGTGATTACAATACAAGAAAATTTATCCTGTGTTCACATGTAAGGAAATGATGTACAGTACGAAAAAATTCATCTTGTGTTTACATGTGAGGAAAAGGTTCATTATGATTTGGGTGCTGTATCAAATTGAATATTTGCGATACGAAAAAAATAATCTTGTGTTTAAGTGTAAGGAAAAGAACAGTTACGATTAGGATGCTATAACAAAATGCCATATTTACGATACAAGAAAATTAATCTTGTGTTCACGTGGAAGAAAATTAATACTTTCGATTAGCGTGCTGCATCAAAATGGGGTAATTACGATACGAGAAAATATATCTTGTGTTCACTGGTAAGGAAATCAATAAATACGATTAGAGTGCTGTAAAAAATTTACGATACGAGAAAATTAATCTTGTGTTCCCGGGTTAGGAAAAAATAATTACGATTAGGATGCATTAACAAAACTGAATATATACGATAAAAGTTAATTAATCTCTTGTTCACCGGTAAGGAAAAGAACAATTACGATTAGAATGCATAAACAAAATGTGATATATACGTTACAAGTAAATTAATCTTGTGCGTGGTGTAAATGAAAAGAAACATTCCGATTATGAGGAATTAACAAAATGGAAGATATACGTTACGATAAATTTAATCTTGCGTGTGAGGCTAAGGAAAAATCAATTACAATTATTTTTATCGAATTTATACTTTGCAAATTAAATTAATTTTGTGTGCAGGTGTAAGGGAAAACAGTTACGATTAGGAGGAATTAACAAAATGGAATATATACTGTAGGAGTAAATTAATCTTTTTACACGTGGGTAAGAAATTGAACAGTTAGAATTTGGATGCATTACTTTTTTGTATGTGCACCTAACGAGTAAATTAAACTTGTAAACTTGTGCGTAAGGAAAATAATATTTACAATGAGTATGCATTAAGGAAATATAAATACGAGAAAATTATTCTAGTGTGCGTGGTTTGGAAAGGACAATTCTGATGACAATGCATTAACAAAATGAAATATGTTACGAGTTACTTAGTCTTGTGTGCTGCGGTAAGTAAACATAAAATTATAATTAGGATGCATTATCATACACGTTACGGTTAAATTATTCTTGTCGGCGAGGGTGGGAAAAGATATTTTACGATTAGTACGCTTTAACCAAATGAAATTTATACGTTACGAGGTAATTATTCTTGTCTGCGGGGTTAGGAACTAAGAACAATTACAATTAGAATTCATTAACAGAATGTAACATATAAGTTATGATAAAATTAATCTTGAGGAAGGGATAAAACAAGGGAAGTAAGACTGTTAAATAGCTGCCATCAGAGATCTATCTATCTATCTATCTATCTATCTATCTATCTATCTATCTATCTATCTATCTATCTATCTATGCTTATTTTCTATCTATCTATCTATCTATCTATCTATCTATCTATCTATCTATCTATCTATCTATCTATGCTATTTTCTATCTATCTATCTATCTATCTATCTATCTATCTATCTATCTATCTATCTATCTATGCTTATTTTCTTTCTTTCTATCTATCTATCTATCTATCTATCTATCTATCTATCTATCTATCTATCTGACGAAAGGCTATATTACTTCTCGTACGAGAAGGGCCCATATCCAATGATCTGAATTTGACGGAAATAGCTCAGTGGAGAATAGATTAGCCTAAGGAAAGCAACCCGAGTAGAGCCATAGGGTATCGAAACAGACGATGATTCTGCTGAAAAAGAAAATATACAAACCAGCCATAGCCAGGTGGCTGGAGCAACGTGTGCCCCCGCTCTGCGGCTACCCTGCTCTAACCTCCGCGTCGTGAAGGAAAATTACCTACTAAAAGAAAACTAACCGCAGTGAAGACAGCCAGGGCTACCCTAAGCTACCCTAAGCTGAAGTGAATGGGAGGAGGAAAAAGAAATCTCTCTCTCTATCTATCTCTCCCTCAACTCCGAGAACAACTGAGGGATGAGAATAGGTCAGAGGTTGAACAAGAATCATCCCCTGAAGGAAGATTAGAAAATGCAGACAAGAGCAAGATAACAGGTCAGAAATTGAACCTGAATTACCATTTAAGCAAAGACAGAGAGAATCAAAGAAGCCCAAATTCAAGTAATAAAATAAGATTGTGGGAACTGAGGTGGATGGGTTTGGTGTTGGTGCAAGGCAGTGCTGACCTACTCGTTATCTACACCTTCTACTTTCATATGTGGTCAGCTACGCCTGACTTTTCAATCTCCCCTCTTGCTACGGCCTTGCGATGTTCTTGTAGCCTTACTTTAATGGGACGGCCTGTTTCTCCTTTATATTTCTTTCCACACCTATAGGGAACGGCGTACACACAGTTCTTAGTCATGTCCTTCTCCGTTGAGGATCTTATTAGGGAGGGGTATCTGCAAAATGTGGAACCTATTTTAAATGTCTTTCTGATGTTATATGGACTCCAAATCCTTTCCGGGGTATGTGAGGGAGAACCCACCAAGATTCTGAGGTTGAAACCACCCTCATCTCTTATTAAATTTCCTTAGGGTGTTCTGCAATTTGCATGTTGATCTCCATACCCCTATATTACAAGGCTAAATAGTAATTTGAAGAGAAAAACTCAATAATGAAGTTAGCTGATAAAATCTTAAATAACTGGACGTAGTTATGGGAGCCAGTAAAAAACAAATATCCTAGAGTCACAACAGAGCGAATACCGGAGTTATTAAAGCCAACAGATAAAATTAATATGGATCAGGTAAAAGAGAACTTATAGTAAATAGTTTAGTTATGGTCAACTGGTCAGTAGCGATCAGTACTTTGCTGGTCGTTGTTGCGGTGGCAATGGTTGTATGGAAAATAAAAACTATAGAGAGAAAAGGAATAACGAAATCGTGGCGAACGAACAGCAGACGAAGAAGGAATTACCGTTCAGCGATCGATATCTGAAGAGAACAGATCCAACAGGGGAGGATTAGATCCAATTTAACCTGACCGCAGGAGCAGAAGAAAAACCGACTCCTGTAACTGAAACCTCCCATTGCAGAACTATATTTAACTTTTACAGTAAGTAAATGAAATATATTTCTTACCTTGATGATATGTATTAAATGAATATAAGATTGTATATTCCGGAGATCATCCGGTTGGAGTCTTGTGTCATCCACTTAAACCATGAAAGTGCTCGCTATATATTCAATCTGGGCGTATTAAATGTGTATTTGTGTAAACCTTTAATATAGACGATGAGTTTTATTCATTACCTCATCGTCTGAATCACAGTCACTTGTATCTACACTAGACAGTGAATGTTTTTTTTTTAATGAAAATACTTCTATATTAAAAATCAGCCAGGCATGACCTTGGGCACTATGTTTGATATTTCTCATTAATAACGAGGCCTCACTCACCTCACTGATGTTGTGAAAGCAAACCTGGATTCGGGGAAAAAACTTTGTTCAACCGCCTTGAAAAATCTTATCAATCAACATTTCCTATTCCCACGCACATTTATGTTCTACAGTAAATAACGAAAATATATTTCTTCCCTTTATGCTATGGATTAAATGAATATAAGATTTTATATTCCGGAGAGCATCCGATTGAAGCCTTGTGTCCGTCACTAAAACCATGAAAGTGCTCACTATACATTCAGTTTGGGCGTATTGAAGATATCATTTTGTAAATCTTTAATATAAATGTTAAGTTTTATCTGTTACATCATCGTCTGAATGACAGTCACTAGATAGTCTTCCATATTCTAAATCAGCCGGGCATGAGCATATGTATAATTTGTTTCAGGAAAGAAGTGACTGAGTGTAGTGAAGTGTATCCATGTTTATTGAGTGTGCTCTTCCCCCGCTCTTTATTTATGAAACTACTTCCATATTAAAGATCAGCCGGGCATGAGAATATTTTTTCTTTAGTTTCAGGAAAGAAGTGACTGAGAGTAGTGAAGTGTATCCATGTTTATTAACATAAATATCTCTCTGGTGCGGAGACAAAATGCAATTAATGTTACTTTCAAATCGTAAACATGATACGCTCAAGAGATTTTTAACAGAATTTATTTGAATTCCTCCAAATTATAGAATTTAGAATTGTTCCATCATTCGTTATGGCATAAAAGAACACTTATTGGCTTAACATTAATGCAAGAAAGATTACTAAATAAAAATTAGGAAGATTAGATTTGAGATAAATATTCGTGCTATGTTTTTGACACACTTTCATTTTTGACTGCTTTATTTTTTCTTTTTTTCTCTGCGAAAGGCATTGTAGCAGGTGTTAATTAAAGAGCTTTTCAAGAATATCTGATAGAAGAGCTCGGTTTAATCATGCCGGGACCTCGCTCCAGATGGCCTTGGACACCTTGGTTGATATTCCTCATTAACAATGAGGCCTCACTCACCTGGCTGGTGTTGTGAAAGGAACCCTGGATTTGGGGAAAAACTTAGTTCAACCGCCATGAAAAATCTTGTCAAACAACATTTCCTATTCCCACGCACATTTATCTTCCACGGTAAGCAAAGAAAATACATTTATTCCCTTGAAGCTATGGATTAAATCAATATAAAATTTTATATTCCGGAGAGCATCTGATTGGAGCCTTGTGTCCGTCACTAAAACTATGAAAGTGCTCACTATACATTCAATTTAGGCGTATTGAAGATGTCATTTTGTAAACCTTTATAATAAATGTTGGGTTTTATCCGTTACATCATCGTCTGAATGACAGTCACTAGACAGTCAATGTTCTGTCTTCCATATTCTAAATCAGCCGGGCATGGGCATATATCTATATATATATATAAGATGTTTCAAGAAAGCAGTGACTGAGAGTAGTGAAGGGCATCCATGTTTATTGACATCAGGGGCAGACTGAGAGTGTTATAGGCTCTCGGGCAGAAAATACTATGGGACCTCTCCCCCCGCTCTTTACAGTTAAATGCCACATGAAGAGGCTGTTAAGCAGGTGAACTATGCATATTAGCATAACTAAGGGCTTTAGTTTAAGTATATATGTGTTTATATGCATAAAACATTTGAAAACTTCAAGTTCTTGAAGATGTTCATGGACACATGCTGACAGTAGCAACAAAACGCAATGATATGTCAAACAAAATTTCCATTTAATTACTACGAATCAACATGTAAACAATGTACTAAATTATAAAATTCATCAGAAGAGATATTACAGTAACAACACTACTCATTTCAGCAGAGAATTCTGCAATTTTATCAATAATTGAACTTGTCTTGTTTTCTTCATTGTATTTCACTCGCTTTCTGTTAATGTTCATACCCTGAATGCCTTGTCGCCATATACAGCAGCACTATTGAATGGTATGTTACTTACAGGCTGGTTTGGATGAAATTCCCAGAACATTTCCTGTGAAAAAGAGGCATTATGGCTGGTATCTGGTTTGAGAAAATATGCAATTTTCGCAGGTGTAACCTGTGTACTAGTTGTCATGGAATCAACCCTTGAAACTTTACCTGGTAGCCTATCAAATTCGGTTTGATCTGGCTGGGAGAGACCAAGGAGTTCAGCAGAATGAGGAGTAATTTCAGATTCAGAAGGTGCTTCTGCGGCTTTTGATACTTTGTCTTGCAAGCCAAAGTCAGCTGCATTTTGGCTTGCCCAGAGGATGTAGCTTTCTTAGCAACAAATGTATCAATTTTATGTGCTGCCTTCCTTATATATTTTTTTTAATCATTTCACCCCGAGCAAGGCGGAAACGCCACTGATGTGCAGGGGGTTACATAAATGTAAAAAGATTAATTAGAAAAGAGTGAGGAGTACAAGCTAGTTAGAAAGGAACAATAGAAAGCTGAGAAAGAAGGTGCGATGACAGATACATAGGAGGAGAGAAAGGGAAGGTTATACAGGGGAGGGGAGAGAGCTAGAGGCCAGTGGTTAGTAGATGAGTATTAACTTTGCATTTAAATTTCTGGAGGTTGTAGCCGTCAGGAAAGCAAGAATACGGGAGTGAGTTCCACAGGCGGGAAGTGCGAGAGAGGAAGCTGCAGGAGTAGAATTGTCGTCTGCATTTGGCTAACCTGACTGTGAATGGGTGGGACCCAGTTGCCAGTCTGGTTGCACGGGTAAACACCTGTTGAGAAGGCGTCAGTGACTTAAGCTCATCCGAGCAGAAGCCATGAAAATATTTATAGAAGAGACAGAGGGAGGCCACATTTCGACGATGGTAAAGTGGCTGCAGTCGAGTCGCCAGATCAGTACCTATCACATTACAGACTCTCCTTTGGAGCTTGTCAAGAACACTGAGGAGAACGGCAGGGGCACCTGACCATAAATGGCAGCAGTACTCCATGCACGGACGAATGGTTGACTTGTATATATGCAGGATGGATTCGGGTGGAAAAAACATCCTGGATCGACATAGTGACCCAACCTTCTTAGCAGTAGATTTTGCTATGGATTCAATATAGTGGTTACATTTGAGGTCTGAGGACAGGGTAAATCCGAGGAGGCGTAGTGTATTACTCTCCGGGAGAATCACCTGGTCCATGCTTATGGGAGGCAGAAGAGGTTGCCTGTAATGGTTGACAGACAAGAGCTTGGTCTTAGAGGAATTGAAGTTGACAAGCCACTTCTTGCCCCAGTTCACCACAGAGTGTAGATCTCGCTCAAGGTCAGCAGCGAGATTATGTCTGTCTGCCACGAAAGGTTTCTTACTGGAGCGGGAGTATATTGTAGTGTCATCTGCGTAGATGATTACTTGGGACTTGATCTCATCTGGGAGGTCGTTCATGAAAATAAGGAAGAGCGTCGGGCCCAGGATAGAGCCCTGTGGGACACCAGCATTCGTGCTGTAGGACAGAGGCACGCCCATTTAGAACGACCTTCAATTTGCGGTTATTTAAGAAAGATTGGATTAGGTCAAGCAGGCGACCGGTAATACCATAACCGCGTAGTTTGCATAGGAGGCCAGGGTGCCAAACCCTGTCGAAAGCCTTGGAGATGTCCAGAGCAACCGCGCGAGCCTCGTCAGACTCATCAAGGGCCTGTAGCATGTACTCCGTTACAGTTGTTAGCAGGTCGGCCGTGGACCTGTCGAAGCGGAATCCATATTGCCTGTCGGAGAACAGTTTGTGGGCGGTGAGATGATGAACTATTTCTGTATTGATTATAACCTCGAATACTTTCCCGAATATCGGTAGAAGACTGATAGGGCGATAGTTGGATGGGTCCCAGGGTTCACCACAATTCTTAAAGACAGGAACGACTGAGGAGAATTTCCAGCATGCAGGAAAGCAGGAATCAGAAAGGCAGTAGTTAAACAGTTTAGAGAGGACGGGGGAAAGTTCAGGGGCACACTTCTTAAGGACTATCACCGGGATTCCATCGTCACCACACGCCTTATGGGGGTCGAGTTTTGAAATTACTCTGGATACTACTGTCGGGGTAATATATACTTCGTGCAGTTTGGCCTCAGTTCTAATAGGGAAGTCGGGTGAGTGCACTCAGGACGAGTCGAATGTGGAGTTGGATGAGAATCTGCGGGCAAAGGACTTAGCTTTGTCCGCAGATGACGTGAGAACCTCAAATCCATGGATTAAAGGAGGTATTGAGGATTTCCTATTGTTGAGCACTCGTTTACAAATCCTCCAATAGTCCTTGGAGCCTAACTTGCGGTCAGCTATGTGCTGTCGCATTCTCTCAGCAAACAACTGTTTGGCGTCATTTAGGGTTCTCTTGCACTCATTGCGAGCAGATGTGAACATGCGCCTATTGTGATCAGTTGGCTGTCTCCGGAATAGACGGAAGTAATGGTTCCTGTGGGCAATGGCGGCTGAGCAGGCCGGAGAGAACCACGGAGAGGAATGATGTTTTAAGCTATACTTCCTGGTGGGTATGAAGGCATCAATGCCAGCTTTCACCCATGACGAGACCTCAGAGGCACAGTCATCAACTGATAGGTCAAACACTTTTCCCCAAGGGACGTCGCAGAGGAAATCGCGAAAAGGCGTCCCAGTCAGCTTTTTGGTAGAGGTAGGAGGTTCTATAAGTAGGGGGCTCCTGGCGGGAGTGAGATTGGAAAGAAATACGGAGGGAGACTACAGCGTGGTCGGAGTTGCCGAGAGGGCAAAGCTGCGAGACTTGACAGGCGTCAGGCGCAGAGGTGAAACATATATCTAGCAGTGAGGAATGACCCGAGGGAGTGCTTGGGAAGCGGGTGGGGAAGTCATTAAAGTTGGTTTCCCCAACTTCTTCTATGTATGCAAATTTATGATAGATAAATCCGAACCCGTGTCAAGTTGAATTTTTATTACTTATTTTGGCCGTAACAAATTTTCTGATTATTCCATCTTTTATCTCGTTGGACTTTAATTTTCTTATTTTATTGTTTTTATTTCTTGACCTGCAATGAGTGCTTTTATGTACCATTCCTTTACAGTTTAAATATTTTTTATTCCTAAAATCTCAATATCTATACCAGTGTAGTTCACTGCAAGCAAAACATGGCTTCGGGAGTTTTTGTTCATTTTTCTCTGGTATTTCACTTTTTGCTTGATAATCCGAAATTTTAGGATTTTTTTGGTAGACTTTTTTTTCTTCCTTTGTAGCGTATTTTCATTATATACGAAATGCCAGACTGTTCTATCATTTTTTAATCTTTCTTTACGCTAATATATCTTGTGCCAATTTTTGTACCGTAATACTTGGATGGCTTTCCAATTTTGCTAGGACTATTTTTCTCAACTCTGCCTCTCTTTCCGATACCAGCCCCAGAACAAACACCAAGCACTTAAAATTGTCTGCGCTTAATTCTGCCAGCTTGAATTCTTCACAATGCTTATTCACATTGGCTGCGTACATTATATAGTCTTGTTCGTCATATTTCGTCAGATTTAAACATTTTCACCTTTTGTGGAACAGAAATGTCTTTTTACTAAATAATTCACTTAATATATTTACCGCCTCGCAAAAAGTCACTTCGCTAGTTTTTTTTGTAAAATGTAGTTTACCAATTTGTTATGCTCTTCAGTTCCTAATTTTGCTTAAATAAGCCTAACCTTATTTCCTTCAGACCACGAGTGGCAGTCCTCGTTATATACGTCCGTATATTTTTTATAATACTCCGCAAATGTTATTTCTTCATCTGGGCAGTACGTGAATATTTCAATTGAATTCCATCTTGTATTCTCCGAGAAAGAATCATTTTGCAGATATTTCTCTTTGTTCTTCTCAGTTATTTCCAGTTATTTTGTTTTGAAACTCCATATGCATATGTTTCATTTTTTTGTTGGAATCGCATTTGTCTACTGAAAGTTTCCTCCTGTATCTGCATCTGGAATGTTTTTTGTTGCTGTAATATTTTCGTCTGTTGTTCCGACTGGAACTTAAAAGATTTCAGAAATAGACTTTTACATTCCTCCATTTTGGCAAATAGTTAACACAATGCTTAATACTGTAGTGGGGCGTCCTATGAATTTGCAATATTTGAGCAAACTGTATTATCGAGAAAAATACTTCTTTTTTCAGTTGAGAATACGAGAGATTTTTTCGTCACTAAATTGACGTCTTGGCTTGCGAGAAACTTTGCCAAGTTTATTTATTTATTTTTAAACGTGAATCCGAGACTTTGTCGCCAAAATTATTGTGTCGAGAGAATTTTTTCTTCCTCCGTATGAGTGCGTATCTCATCGCACCAAAATTGTTTTTGATGAGCGAAAAAGAGAAAACAAAATATTTTCTTTATAACTCTGAGTGAATTGGATCTTCATCCGATATCTTCGTCCGATATCCGAATCCTCGTCGCCAAAATTGTCTTTTGGTGAGTGGAATAATTTTTTTTTCTTCTCCACGTGAGTTTGATATCTTCGTTGCCAAAATTGTTGTAAAGTTATTTTCGCCGTTGAGGCTAGTATTAGCGCTAAAGTTGGTCCTAATAGGTTCAACGTACAATTGATATAATATGTATTATGCAGTACAATCTTGCTAGGTCGCTGACTACTTTCGTATTCGACTAACTGTCGACTACTATAGTCCAAAATCGATTGACCCTCGTTCCTCTTACTACTCCTGTTAAAATTAGTTGGGAGAGTCTATTCACTATAGAATAGGTGTGTTTCACCATAACACTAAATCTAGCATTAAGCTAGCTGGTGTCGCAAAAGGCTGTTTGGTTTGAGCAAAATCTTTATTCAATGTGCTTGGAAATGTCTGTATACTGCGTTTGCTCCGTTGTTTTCCTGAGGAAGACCCTCCGTCACGCATTATTCCACTAAGGGTTCGGGTTCCCATTGTGCAAGTTTATTAGTGCCGCTGACGAAGGCTAAACATTACGTGTTCTTTTGCTTACTAAATGTTATGTGAGTATGATATCGACGACATGATGAATGAATTCTATGGAGGCAAGAAGTTGACCACTTCTCAAATGATCTTTTTCTTTAGGCTTGAGCTTAAAGAACAAGATTAAGTCGAAAAGCCAAGGACTCTCTCCCTCATAATTTGTGTTTTGCGCGTGTCTGAATTCAACTTTAGCTATACTACCCAAAATAAGTTAGTTAAGGTTTTTTGTAAAAAAATATTTTTCTGCAAAGTTAATTTAGCAAGAGTATGCCAGCCCCTTGGCCCCTTTTATTTCTATTTACCCTTTCTTTAATTTGATGCTCCTCCCCAATAATTAACCAACATCTACCTCTGGTGAATGCATGACACCTTTCGTTTTCCGAGTGTGTTTTTCGTATAAATGAGTTTGTATAGTTGGTCAAATGATTAGTTTGAAATTTATGTAAGTCTCGTGTTAATTTCGTCCTGTTAATTGATATTTCTGCAGAAAATTAAATAATTTAATAATAATAAATAATTCCGTCTTGGGCACTTGTGTTGAAATACTTCGCTAATGATATGGCCTCACCCACCTGGCTGGTGTTTCAAAAGGCCTTTTGGTTTAAGCAAAAACCTTTTTCAACGGGCTTGAAAATTTCTCTAAACTGCGTTCTCGACGTTGGTTTCCTGATGAAGACCCTCGTTTTCCGGTTGTGTTTTTCGTATTCCTTGTCGAGTCTGAATAAGTGTATCCAGTTAGTCGAGTGAATAGTTTTAATTTATCTAAGTCCTGCATTAATTTCGCCTTGGGCATTTGGGTTGAAATACTTCACTAATGATATGGCCGCAACCACTTGACTGGTGTTTTAAAAGACTTTTTGGTTTGGGCAAAAACCTTTTTCAACGGGTTTGAAAATTTCTCTAAACTGCGTTCGTTACGTTGGTTTCCTGATGAAAACCTTCGTTTTCTGAGTGTGTTTTTCGTGTTTCTTGTTGAGTTTTTCTCTTCTCAAATGATCTTGTTCTTAACGTCAAGAGTAAGACGAAAAACGAAGGACTCGCTCCGTCATAATTTGTTTTGAGCGGATCTGTAGAGTGAAAAAACCTGACTTAGAGTGGAATTTTGATGCCGATAAAGGATCTAGTTATTGGGAATCCAGAATTCAACTTTAGCTATACTACCCAAAATAAATTACTTAAGGCTTTTTGTAAAAAAATATTTTTCTGCTAATTTAATTTAGTCAGAGGATGCGAACCCCTTGGCCTCTTTTATTTCTATTTACCCTTTCTTTAATTTGATCGCCCTCCCCAATAAGTAGCCAACATAAACTCCGGTGGATGCAGGACAGCTTTCGTTTCACGAGTGTGTTTATCATATTGGCTATCGTGTCTGAATAAATGTGTAATTGTGCGTATTGTTGGTCAAATGATTTGTTTTAATTTAACTTATTTTTCTTTTCACTCTTTCTTTTATTGAATCTCTCTCCTTTAAGAGACCAGCAATGTCAATACCTCTGGTGGATGCTGGACACCTTTCGTTTTCCGAGTGTGCTTTTAGTATTTGTTATGAGTTTGAATGAGTGTGTGAATCCGGATGAAGATGGTTAATGTTTATTTCATTCGGCCTTGTGTCATACTTAACCGAACTCTTCTACAGATTACAAGTTTTATTCAGAGTTGTCAGAAGGTTTTCATCAGCTTTACATCAGAAGATTTGTGTATATTTGTGTACAATAGTGTACGAATAAAAATATATTTTTCATGTTAAAATAGAAATTGACAGAACTGTACAACCGGTACTCCCACTGTAATTGTTTTGCTTTTCATTTTTGTTTTACTTTTTTCAGTGCATTCTTGTTGATTAGACCCTAAACTTTCAGATTAGCAAAAAGCATTTTAAAAAAAGTCAGTATTTAAACATTTCTAGGGGGTGTTCAGTTTCTCATACAACGTTCTAGCAAATCGATCCCCCAAACGGTTTTTTCATTAATTCCCTACAAGTATTGAAAAAAAGTGGGCAACAACTCGTCATTGTCATTTACTCGACCCCAAAGCGAGTGTTTCCAATATGGGGGATCGATTTACTGGAACGTTGGATGAAAAACTGAGGATTCCCTAAAAATCTTTAAAAATTGAATTTTTCCAAATATTTTTTGCTAATTTGAAAGTTTAGGGTCTAATCGATAAGAATAAATTAAATAAGTAAAACAAAAAATGAAAAGCAGAAAAATTACAGGTGAGTGGGTGCCGGTCGTACATGTCCGCCTAGAATTTTATTAAAAGGAATGAATAACAAGAATTCGTAGAAATAAATGTTCATTGAGAAAGTTATAGGTAAAAAGAGTTCGTACAAATGTTCGTAGTCGTAATTTGTTAAAAGAGTATATGTGTAAGTACGTATGCATATGCGTGTTTGGTAGGAATGTCTTTGGATGGAGAAGAAGAAGTAAAAGAAATCAGCACTCGAGAAGGAAAAAGAAAAAGGACGAATGTCTGAGTTGACTTGAAGTTTCACTCGTTACAGTTTTGCAGTGTCTCTCGCTGCTCCCACCTGAGTGTTTTGACTGACGCTGATCAAGTCTTTTTATTGTAATCTGGATTTTTCGTACTAACTCACGAGGTCCTTTTTGGTCTTGCAAGTCGCTTCTATTGGTCAGAAAATCAGTTTAACACCTACTTGTGAAATCTGGTTTCGATGTTTTCTTTAAGTATATGGTCAATCCTTTTTTATTTGGGAAAACCAGGATTTCCCACGTCATTGTGAATATATTTATAAAAGTGAAGAAGAAGGTTGAATTTAATTCTTAATTTCTTATCCAACTACATGTGTAATTGTGTGTATCGTTGGTCAAATGATTAATGTTAGTTAATTTGATCTTTTTTCGCTCTCCTCCACCTTAATAAACCAGCAATGTCTCTGGTGGATGATGGACACCTTTTTATTCCTAGTGTGTTTTTCGTATTTTTATTGTGTTTGAATAAGTGTGTAAGCGTGTGTATCTTTGGTCAAATGATTAGTTTTAATTTATTTTATTTTTGTATCCCCCCACCCTTAAAAGACCAGCAATGTCAATGACTCTGGTGGATGATGGACACTTTTCGTTCTCCAATTGTGTTTATCGAGTTTGTCATCGTGTCAGAATGAATGGGCAATTATCTGAAGAGTTGGTCAAATGATTAGGAATAATTTATTTTATTTTTGTTTTGCTCTTTCTTTATTTTAATCCCCCACTCTTAAAAGACCCGCAGTGATAATGCTTCTGGTGGATGCTGGACATATTTCCTATTCCGAGTGTGTTTTCGTATTTGTTATCCTGTTTGTAATTGTGTTAATATTTGGTAAAATGATTAGTATTAATTTGTTTAAATTTTTTTTCAGCTTTTTATTTAACTTTATCTCCCCCTCCTTCGGAAACCAGCAATGTCAATGCCTCTGGTGGATGCTGGTCCCCTTTCCTTTTCCGAGTGTGTTTATCGTATTTGTTATCGTGTATGAATGAGTGAGTACTTTGACAGTTGACTTCATTATCCATTTGTCGATTTTCTCAAGTACTTTATAATAACATTCCGAGATCATCTTCCGGGGTGTAAATCGTGTTAAAAAAAAGAAAAAGAAAAATAACTGCAAACATGTATTGCTAAATTTACTGTACATATTTTTGATTCGAATTCTGACAAACTGCTTAGCGTTCATTAGAACGTGAAAATTATCCACAATGTCATATTTTTTATATTATAATGTCATGGTCATGCACATGTTAAAGCATAAAAACTTTTCTTTTTATAAATATTTAAAATATTACTACAGTATTCATGGCTGATTCGATTAGTTGAAGGCTTAATTTTTTAATGTATATTGGCTCGAGGATCTGTAGTTTGCTTTTGTTGTTTTTTTAATGTAGAATAGTTGTATTATCGATCATAATTTTTTATAATGTGAATGTAGATAGGAATGTTGTTGTATAAGTCTAGAAATGGATATATATATATATATATATATATATATATATATTGATATATATATATATTGATATATTTGTATGTGTGTGTGTTATTAAAAATTATTAAAGTTGTACGTGCAAAAAGAGTCAAACACTTCAAATTTACACATCAGAAGCAACAGACCATTTCAGTGAAAGTTCTAAAACGGAAACATTTGTAGAGATAATAGAAAACATGTCCTAAGTTTAAAAACAAACATTAATTTATAAGCGTGAATATTGAAATAACTATTGAAAAAGACTCAAACTTTTCAAATCTACACGTCGGAAGCAACCGGCCCTTTCCCTTAAAGTTTTGCAAAGGAAAAATTTATAGACATAATGGAAAATCTGCCTTAAGTTTAAAAACAAATATTAATTTATAAACATGAATATTGAAATAATTATTGAAAAAGACTCAAACTTTTAAAATCAGAAGCAACGGAAAAATTATCGACATAATGAAAAATATGCCTTAAGTTAAAGAATAGACTTTTTTGTGCGTACGAAGAAGTAATTTACATGTCAAATGTTCTTGGTGAGACAATCTTATGAATAAATAAAATTGGTTAAATAATAAATATTTTAAATATAAAATAATTTATACATATCACGGCTTATTTTAAAAAATGAACAAATATATATGCTAATTAAAGGATATAATCTTTCATTAAATTAGATATTTGTTTATGCAAAATATAATAAAATTATAATATAATAAAGCAAAAATATAACAAATGAATAATTAGAATATAAAATAAACAGTATTTTGCTTTTAAAATACAGTCAGTCAGTTTAGGTGCCATACGTGATACTCGCTTGGACGATCATGTCTCGACAGAGACATGACTGACTGGGCAGAAGATTATCCCGCAGTAGGTTGCCATTGCTTTCTGCGGTAGACTGGTTGCCGACCAAGGCTATAGAACCCAATCTGTCCTGCTATTTAACCCATAACAGGAAGGAAGAGACGGATTAATACCTTTCCCAAGGGTATTTGCGCGTAAGTAAAGACAATGGATTCAGCTGGAATTCGAACTCGGCTCCCCGGTTCTCGTTCCGAGCCGATATCCACTGTACCACAACGCACATCCTTTTAAAATACACACACTTTAAAAATAGTTTGTTCACCCAACATCAGAATTATTATTATTATTATGTCATTTTTCATCATATTTCGATTTCTGCTATGATCGCACTACCAACCACGTCTGCAGGAAGACCTAAGACAGGTCGTGGCGTGTTGTTATGGCTCGATTTCATGTTTTCTCTATCTTCCCCATCATCCCTAGCGTTACATAGACAAAGTTCTCCTTAATGTGTGGGCTGTACTTAATAAGACAATTTTTTGTATATCTCTTATGCTGGGGTTTCCAGGGATTATTTCAATGTGTTGTTTTGTTCCATTTTTTATCATTCCAAGTGCACCTACTATCACTGGCACAACTCTTGTTTTCAATTTCCACATTGTTTTTATTTCAATTTCCAGGTCTTTATATTTTGACAGTTTTTCAAATTCCTTGGTTGCTATGTTACAATCCGCTGGACAAGCCATATCAATTAATAGACAAGTTCTCTCTTTCTGGTTTTTAACAATATTGCCTGGCCTTTTTGCTTCAATTTTTCTGTCTGTGTAAATGGTGTAATCCCATAGAATGCTAACATCTTCTATTTCTGTAATCGGTGCTGGGTGATGTTCATACCAGTGTTTGTTTACAGTTTTTCCATAGTGTTTGCATATTGTCCAATGTAAATATTGCCCACTCTATCGTGGCGATTTTTATATTCATTTGGGGCAAGTACAGAACAGCCTGAGATTATTATTATTATTATTATTATTATTATTATTATTATTATTATTATTATATCTCTGTTGTGTTTGATATTGTTTAATAATAGAAATTTATTGAAAACCCTGATAAAAAAAAACTTGTAAAATTAAAGCTTACATATAAAAGTCGAAGCCTATCTTTTATAAAAATACCTCCTCTTCTTAAAAAATCAAAACAAATGAATAAACCTTATTCATGTGTAGTAAAAAGAATAAAAATAAATTATCAAAACCAATTCTGTAAATATTTGGAATAAAATAAATGCACCGAATGACAATCTTTCTTTTCTTAAAGTTAAAGACACGCAATGATTAATATTTTTAACTTGAAAAATAAACAAACTAAAGCTGTCATAAGTAAATCAAATTTCTATTTCAATAAATCGATCTAATAAATATATTATATAACAATAGAACAAAATGTATTATCTTAAGTGTATTATTATTATCATAAAATTATTATTATTATTATTATCGTTAATTTCAATATTATAAGAACTTTGTCCTATTTATTTGGTAATTACTGTCTTCATCAAACAAGACGCTGCTTTGATTTGAATGACACAAAGATGACAACATAAATATGACATTGATTAAATTAGAGTCCATTTAATTGTGTATCGGTCAATGATCTTAAGATTTGAAATGCAACTCTAATGTCATCGTTACCAAAAACTTTGATATTGCGAAAAAAAAAATGACATGTTTCCAAACGTCGATTGCAATAAAATCGGAGTATACAGTAACGTGCCAAAAGTCCTGGAGACAGTATGCAAAGGTAATGGTTAGCAGTGGCCTTATACCGTTTTTGCTCTCCTCAATCAGTGTGAACACCGGTGAACTTACTGAAGATTAATTGACATGATTGACTAAAGTTCGAAGGAGGACTGAAGGCGGATGTTAATTAAAAAAAAACATTCTATTTGGCCAGTCGTTTTATTCGAAAATTGTCACAACAAACGGTAATCCAGACCAACCAGCATATTACCGGAATGGTCATGGATTAAATCTGAGCCGACCATATTGAGAAATGTCGGAAGGATTTTGACCTTTCCAATTTGATTATCTATTCCTCTATACGTAAATATATAAGATTATTGAATTCTTTAAAATTAAGATGCAAACATATTCGATATTCCAAATCGATTATCGATTTCTGTATAATATAGAAGAAGATATATTTTATATTTTCAATTTAAATATCGATTTCTGTATAATTCAGATGGATATAAATTTTATCTTTCCAAATAGATTATTGGTTTATACATAAAGCAATGGAAAACATATTTGATGTCAACACTTTCGTTATCGCTTTCTGTAAAAATCAAAGCTAAGTATATCTGATATTTTCAACTTCAGTATCGATTTATCTATAAACCTGAGCTTAATGTATTTGATTATTCCAATTAGATTATCGGTTTCTAGATAATTCAGAGATAAATATATTGCACTGTCGTCTGTTGCAGTGAGATCTCTTAGCAATTTGATCGTTTTGGCATGTCTGCTTACGCGGATTTATTATTCCGTTTGGATAAAGGGGCAATGATGTTTGGTTATAAGGCAAGTGCTGAAAAGACAGAGAAGACTTTATCGGCGTTTCTTTTGTTTAGTTTTCAGGGTTTTTTTTTATTATAGGGCGAATTGTGATTAAAATACCAGATCATCTCTGCGAAACTACAGCATATAGAAGACATTATCAAAGGAAAACATGAACATTATTCGTCCAAGATATAGAACTGTTGCAGCGATTTGGCGGGCTAAATATTTCTAACTTACATGATTACTAATTGCTACACGCCATTTTGAAATCAAGTCTGTTGACTGCTTTAAATCCGTCGTTTTGGTACGCGGTTATTAAGCGATGGTTTGACCGTTGCAAACGAGTTTGTAACTGTTTCATTAATTCCCAAGTATTTTATCAATTGATAAGTATTTTTATTATTTTTCTCTTCACGTTCGTTACTTTTTTCCTTTGTAGCTGTGAACTGATTCTCTGTATCGCCTATTATGGCTGTCCTATTCTACAGATCTTAATAGCAATACCTTACAGTTACACTCAGGTTTATATTTTTCCATTATGGAGTAACGGCCACTGGAGTCGAAAGATACTTGCAGTCATATGTTTTATATTATTTTTACAAATGTATGCTTTCCTC
Organism: Ascarosepion bandense; assembly: GCA_037127315.1. Taxonomy (NCBI): domain Eukaryota; kingdom Metazoa; phylum Mollusca; class Cephalopoda; order Sepiida; family Sepiidae; genus Ascarosepion; species Ascarosepion bandense. The sequence goes on from JBBBDQ010001946.1 coordinate 275,826, forward strand.
TTTATTTTTGGCCTTTATATTTTTTCGACGATCTTGTTTTGTTCAATATTTCAATAATTTATGCATTAATCGGCCTGATAGCTAAACCAGACGCCATTGGCTTCTTGCTTTTATTGCTATTGTTCGTCTATTTCTTCGTTTCTATTCCTCAATCAGTTGCTGAAACCTACCTGACATGATATTTTATCATTATTCTCGTTGAAATATGAAAGAGGAGGGAATATTGAGAAGTCATCATTTCTTCTCTCAACATCCCCCATATTCGCTGAGAGTCTTGAACTGATCTTAGAAGATCCTCTTCACATCGGGGAAGTTTGTTGAGTCCTCCACACCTTTGCCATAGAGTATTTTTTAAAATTTAAATAATGTTTTCACCTCTTTTGCTTTTTTTGTATGTGTAAGGGCTTTCTCATCTTGTTCTTGTGATACCAGGCACACTTCTTCCCTTAGCCTTTTTTTTTTAATTTTCAGAGCGGTTGGAGGATAGGCATCATTGTCTTTTGGAGAATGATATATAGTCTAATTGTCGCATTGATACATTTTTCTATGATAAATTGTTTGATTGTCGTGTATCATATATGGTCTAATTGTCGCATTGATACATCGTCCTATGATAAATTGTTTGATTGTCGCTTATGATATATAGTCTAATTGTCGCATTGATACATTTTTCTATGATAAATTGTTTGATTGTCGTGTATCATATATGGTCTAATTGTCGCATTGATATATCGTCCTTTGATAAATTGTTTGATGGTTGCGTTGATACATTTTCCTATAACAGATTTTTTAATAGTCGGATTGATATGTCAATTATATTTTTTGAAGTGGAAACAGAAACATTGTTACCCAACAGAATATCAAGGATAGCTTTCAAGTGTCGTGACTGAACCTGAAAATGAATATCTATATCACTTTACTCTAAGAAAGGTAACAGAAAAGATTAGTGATGCAGAACAGCAAAAAAAGAAAAAGAAAAAAAAGAAGACTATTGGTTCAATTATGGAAATTTTACAAGTCTTTTCTGGTTGTCGACGATGACTCACAAAAGATGGTCACCGGTTTTAAAACTGAACTGATAAGGAAACTTAAAACATGATTTCCTAAATGTCATGCATGGTTGATTCGACGTCCTCATACCAATAATCTCTTATTAAAACGATTCATTCTCAACCTGAATAGTGTTACCTTTTCAAATAATCTTCCTTCAGTTACAAATATGTAGAGCAACAAATATTTTTAAAATATTTAAGTTTGTCCTCCGTTGATTTTTCTTCTTTTGCCCTTTCAGAACGTATGTGATCGTTGCCCTCTACATCTTCCTGTCTTTTGTTGCTTTTAATATATTTTGTCCTGTTATTTATCCCAAACATTTCCTTGCCCTGCCAAAGCTGAAAACGTAATTTCTAAATGTTATGCGGAGTTGATTCGACTACCACAGACCAATGATCTCTTAAGAAAAAAAATTATTTTCAATCTTAATGGGGTTACCTTTTAAAATAATCTTTCTTCAGCTACAAATATATAGAGCAACAAATATTTTGAAAATATTTGAGTTTGTTCTCCATTGATTTTTCTTCTTTTATATGCCCTGCCCCCTCTGGATGTAGATGATCAAGGCCCTCCACATGTTCTTGTCGTTGGTTGCTTTTAATATATTTTGTCCTGTTATTCCCCTAAACATTTCCCTGCCCTACAAATTCATTTGTTTCAGCCAATCAAGTATATCCCGCCCTTGTTTCTCGTATTTCACTCTGTTCGACCTGTGAGGATCAGATTCTCCAAACCTCCTTCCTAAACCTCGTCGTTGCTCATGGGTTCTATTCAAGTTACCCTCAACATCCTTCTGTAGAACCACATTTCTGCTTCTTCGAGCCTTCCCTTCATCTGTGAGAAAATCTTCAACATTCGCTATAAATAAGAGGACAGATATCGCATAATAATCCACTATTCGTTTCTTTGTTTCCCACGAAAATCTTTTGTCTCTTAATACACAACTTATCTGGAATGCGTCCTTGGCCATCTCAATACGCCTTTGGATCTCAGTGTCTCACTTTCTGCCTTCCGTTAGAACATTTCCCAGGCATTTAAATATTTATATCTGCTTGATTTTAGTATCTCCGACCAATAACTAAGATTTTGGGATCCTCTTTTTGCCAATGAACATACATTCAGTTTTCTTGCAAATTAAGTTTTATCTTGTCTTCTCGCTTTCCCTCGTTACTTTCTCGGAAAAAACCCAGACCTGATGAGTGATGGCATTATAACGGTTTCCACACGAAAATTCAAAGTCGGCATGAACCTGCTCAGTTGAAGTGACATATACTTTACATTAAACCTATATATATATATATATATATATATATATATATATATATATATATAAAAGATTGTTTCAAAGTATGCTATATAATTAATATATTCTATATGTTAACTATCAGATGACTCATTAATGGAGCACCATATCAAAACACGACGTAAAACAGTGGATATAAACGTGTCAACTGTTTTTGAGTTTGAGTTTAAGTTTTGTTTAACGGCATATCAACCTCCCTGGGTCATTTAATGCCGAACAAATGTGGGATTTTAGGGTATTTTTTTAATGTTTGGTTATAGTGAGAAGGTTGATTTAGTCAGAAATGAAAAAAAATTGTTTTTATTCTTTTTTATTTTCCAAAACTGAAAATGTCTTCTAGTTTTGTATTCAAAATTTTTTGCTGAGAATAATTTTTTTTCTACAAGAATGTGCTATGGTAATGATTGTTTCTTCAAATATGTATTGTTGGTAATATTTTTCTTTGAAAAATTTATATTTTTCTATAAAAGTATTTTTATGTATATATTTCTATAAAAGTGTATTTTTATACTTTCATAATGTTTTGATCCCAGTTTGGGGGTGAACTATTTGCCCATAGCTGGGACCTTAACAGGTGACAGGTGTTACCACTCTAGGTCAGGGTGGACCTGGGAACAACAGCAATTAAGAGATGGTTCCATGCTTCTCAAAACCTGCCAATCAGAGGCCTTGCTGCCGAATGCAGTATACTGTCATGCCCAGGACCTGTGTCAACTGTTGATAAAGAGGTTGGAATGAGAAAAATGACTAGTTATTCATCCACTTTCAAGGATGATTGCTCAAAAAGTGAAACATCGGAGTCTACTTATGGAGATGAGAGAGCTCCTGATGGACCACCTGGCAGCGTTGATATGTGACGATGTCCAAGTTGGATAACAAGAACTTATGCGCTTATACGTTCAAGTGTAAAAAAGAGTAATTCAAAAGTAATGTAGGCTTACTGGCAGATATGCTCTAAGATAAATTAGTCGGGATTTAGAACCTGTAGGTTATACGACTCCAAGCAAACCGCATGCTCATCATCAACACACAGAATCAGGTCCATAGGTAATTTTTCTTATATTTTGTTGTTGTTTTCTAGGGCTATTCATACAAATGAACATCGTATTTTACGGAAACAACAACCTCATAATCCCCAAAAAAGTATTGATATAACCATGGGAAGCTATAACGGAACAAATCTCGGTCATTGATAAAAATATATGCCTTGAGAAACTAGGAATATTCATATAACAGAACATCGTATTTTAGAGAAACAACAAGCTCATAATACCAAGGAAATATTGATATAACCATGGGAAGCTATAACGGAGCAAATCCTGGTAATTGATAAAAAATATATACCTTGCAAAAACTAGGACTATTCATACAACAGAACATCGTATTTTACAGAAAAAAACAAGCTCATAATCCCAAAAATCACATTGTAGAACAAATTCGAAAATAAATTGTGATTTTAAAAATATATATGATCAATATCAACATAAACAATCCAAAAACATGTAGACTTCTCAGAAACAACTTCTCGTTCTACAAGTCATACCTTTTCCAAATATCCTAGTATCAGTTATCTTCTTTTAAATCAACTTTCGAAGTTTTGTTCACCTCGTAACAAAAGAGCTGAACTTCAACGCTTTGGGTCAAATTATTGGAGTGAACTAACGCTTTTATCACGCTGGGTCATGTGTTTTGGGAACATCGGCGTATGAATTTTTAGGACTTATCATTTCAGTAACGATATTTTAGCCGAGCTCAAATTACAATTTTGTTGTTGTTATTGTTTTTTTTATCACTTCGTACTACTAGTTCTTATATTGTATCTATTTCTCTGCTTTACTGGTGGGTTTTGTGGTCTAGATACCTGTCTACAAAACGTCGACAGTTTAGTTAAATGGATATAACTGATACTGGAAGTGACATGACGCGTGCATTCAATCTACCTCAGTGGACGAAATAAAGGGTTGAATCCGAAATTCACCTGACGAAGGCCTGAATGTACAACAATTGAAACTTCATGAATGAGACAACAATCATGGGAACAATAGACGGAACTATAGAAAGAGTCAAAATAATTGCAATAATTAACCTCAGAAATATAAACAGGTATATATATATATATATATATATATATATATATATATATATATATATAATGTATTTGTAAACGTGTTATTACGCGACCTAGGATTCTGCCATGTGGTGTCTTCAGACAATTTTCGATAAGTGATTTTACTGTTTCAATTTTTTTAAGAACTCTCACGTAACGGTAATTTTTTTGAGCGCACATTTTTCAAAAGTAGAAGTTATAACGTTTTCGTCCATAGGTATTTTTTGGTATGGTTACACTATGTCCTTTCATTCAGCAATACATTTTTGTTTAGGAATAACATTATAGCTAACTTTCTTCCTAGCATAGTCTGAAGAAGTGGGGAGCAGGTTAAGGTTTATTGATTCGGCCTTGTGTCAAACATAACCGAACTCCCTCCAATTTACAGATTTATTCGTAATCATCAGAAGGTTTTACATTGGAGTGTGTAGATTGGTGGAAGAATAAAAGTATACCTTTTGAATGTTGGAACGGAAATTTATTAATGAAAAGAATAACATGAATTGGCAGAAGTTAAAAGAGAAACAAGTAATGAGTTACAGGTATCAAGATTTCGCAGTAGTGACTTGTTGGAAAAAGTTTATGTGTATGTAGGCAGGAACGTATGTGTGTATGTAAGTATGTATGAGCGTTTGTTTGGTAGGAGTGTCTTTGAAGCATTCGCTCTGTCTTAAAGGGTTCCGTGCGGTTATCAAGTAGACGGGTGAACGAGGAGGAAGAAAGAGGTGAGAACTGAGAGGTGAGAGAGAAAGATAGAGACAATTATAATAACGATCGCTTGACATTTGTCAAGGGAACATGTTAATTGCTAATCATCTTAACGCTCTGACTCCAGTCAAAATTTGCTCGTCTTTTATTTCGTTTGAAAATTCACTCCTGGATGTGATTCTGTCCTTTCCATTGAAGGACTAACATTTCGCATCGCGGTGTGAAATTTCGCGAGTTTTGTGTGTGTTAAGCAAAGTTTGTAAACTCGGGAAAATTCGTTTATTTATAACAATGAGTCAGATTTGAATTTTAAAACATAGAATCTTTTATAAGGCGTGGTTGTTTTCACTATACTCCACTTTATAGCTGGGTCTTTTCCATATTTAAGACACAGATATAACGTGAACTATAGTGAAAGAATTCAAGAAGAGGAAAAAATAGACATGTTAGTCAAATAAAAAGTCAAAAGTAAATCATGAATGATTAGTTAATTATTTTATATTTACGTTTACTGACCGCCATTAGCCATATATGGGAAATTTGTTTCTCTTTGAAAGGAATAAATTGTTTCCAAGATTGGAAAAGCTTTCCAACGCGACTCTAAAACCGTGTCTTTCAAAACGGTCATGATTTTTGAAATCATGGTCGTGAATATTAAAAGACCGATTTTGACATACGCCGACATATTAAGGGTAATTCTTTGAAAAGAATATGCGCAACTTGCCAAAATATAGAGACCGAAAATTAATTTGATAAAAGCCTTAGCAATTTCATACCTAATCGGATGGTGTATCCGAACAATCCTTTCAAACAATTCGAGATATATGAATCGTTCTTCTAAACGAATGTAAACAAAATCCTTGCACACTTTCTGCGCCAAAGTAACCGATATTTTCTGCAGGGAAAGATAAGTTTCAGAAATCGATTTCGCAATAGAAACCAAGAAAAGTACAAACATTAACAATAAAAGAACGAAAGCAATGGCGTCTGGTTTAGCAATCAGGGCGATTAGAATATAAATAAGATAAGAACCCAATAATTGAAAAGTTGTTAGAAAGAGATAAGTATTAAAAAGAAAGAGGAAAACGTAGACAGGTAATGACAATAGAAAAGCAGAATTCCTAAAATTCTAAGCTTTTTGTTCCTGAGAAGAGGGTAAATATAACAGAGGGTGTAACTGTGTGGAATTGCTTTACAAATCAGAAGCTGTGGGCAGCCATAATAAAAGATGCAGAGCAACAATTCGCAGATACAAAGCCAAAAAGATACGAAGATGCAGAAACAAATGAGAAAAAAGCCTATCAAGTGATAAATTAAATGGGAATTAGTGAAAGCATTAAAAAACTCTTTTACAACGGTCACACCATTGTTTAATAACCGCAAACCAAAACGACGGATTTAAAGCAGTTAACAAACTTGATTTAAGAAGAGCGTGGAGTAAGTCTAAAATTCTGTCAAATCAGTCAATGAAATTGCAGCTAAAGCTTTAACTTGACAGACCTCAATTGAAATTGAAGGAAAACCAAATTTATGCTTCGATTTTGTCTCATAGACAGAAAATGAGCTAAATCAGAAATGTTTGGAAATGTCTGGTAAGTTTTACGTAAACTTCTTTAATGAAATGATAAGATTCCTCAACGTTAACTTACAAAGAAATCAAATATTTAACCTTACAGCCCTTGAGATTATATACGATGCATGTTGATTAAGAGAAAGTCAATGTATGTCCGGATTGAGAACCTAATTATGCCTTTTCATTAAAACCAATAACATTGTAGATTCGTAATGTTAGTTTTTGTCAGGAATCTCTAACTGCCTAGCAGAATCACCAGATCAGCTGTGACAGCATTACTCAATAAATGTACGAATGGTAGATTTATAAATGTGTAAAATAGATTCTGACAAAAAAATTGTCTAGCACGACATGGTGAATCAGTTTGCTTGACAGCAGATATAACAATTCATTCAGTACAATGTTACCGTTTAATTTAATCGGAAAACGTTAACCCGAGAATATATCACTTTCATCGAAGTTAGTGTCAGCTATTCTTATGGAAGGTAAAAACCGTACACCCAGGTGATTAGATGAGAGCAATTTCGTTTTAGGGGTGCTAATATAAACAAGCCAAACCTTGCCTCATTTAACAAAAGATGTATGTCATTTTGAAAACCAGCTGCCCATTTGGCCATAACGATGTGATCAGACTCCACATTGATAGGAGTAAGTAGTAGTTTCATCACCATAGATACCAAGTTTAGAACTGATGGCATCAGGTCACTTATGAAAATTGAGACATAAGTAATAGCAGGTATAAAACTGTAGTCAATAGAGACAATTGCATTAATACCAAAAGATCTAAAAGAATGGCCGTTCAGGATAACTTTCATATCGCAAATTAAAAGGAAGGAATAAATCAGTTTAAAAATTTGCACTAAAAACTCAACTTGTGAAGAACACGTTTGCCAAACACTTACGACATGTCCAAAGCAATTCTTATTCAAAGCCTAATAGGCTATTTAAGAAATTACTGAAAATCCATCATTAGTTGGCCTAGAAAAGCGGAAACCATATTGCATGTTGGCAAGAAGAAGGTGCGAGGTGCTGAAATATTTCAGATTTGGTTATAATGTCTAATCCATTGCCCAAAAGAGGTAGAGAACCATTCGTAAGAAGTATCAGATGATTTGCCCGAGATGTTAAATAGTGGATCTATAGGAGAAGATAACCAACAAGTAAGGAAGCAAGAAACAGCAAAGCATTTTTTGTAGATTTTAAAGTTAACAGAAGCCAGTTAAGAAGCACATATACATTAAAGACTTTTATATACGGATTCAGAAATATCTATCTATCTATCTATCTATGTCTATTCATATCTATCTATCTATCTATCTATCTATCTATCTATCTATCTGTGTGTGTGTGTGTGTGTGTGTGTTTGTGTGTGTGTGTTTGTGTATGTACAGATGCGTCTTGATTTACAACATAAACAATTATCAGATTCATCTTTAGAATGCTAAAGGATCTAAGGCAAAATTTTGTCAAATGTTTGAATAATTCTAAACAAACTCCAGTCTCTTAGCATGAAAGTCTCTCAGCAGGTATGATGTGAGTGACACAAAACCAATTAGTGACCACCGACGCATATAAAAAATGAAGAAAGACACTCACAACACTAACACGTAGCGAACACAAAGAACACTCATTTTAAATAACGCTGCTAACTCTGCGTCGGTTAATATCCTCCATAGAACTTATATAAAAATTGAAAGAAATACAGCCATCGGCATGTGGCCCGTAAAAAAATGTGAAGCAAAAGAGTATCACAACAATACCACGTGGTAAACACAAAGACTACATTCATGTTTCATATCGCTGGTAACTCTGCGTCGGTTAAGGAGATCCTCTATCGTACTTACAAGAAATTTGAAACAGCTACAGACATAGGCTCGTGGCTCGTAAAAACAAAAAGACAAGCGAAAGTGTAATAACTGCTTTTATCCTCTCTCAAATTTTACTTTCACTCTCAAAATTGAACAAGATAGCATATGATTCAATTTTCGTTTAATGTCCTGAATTTAGGCAAACAACTTTGAAAGTTTGGTTCGAAATATGTGAAGATCAATTTATTTACTTAATATTACCAGCTCCAAAATTAAATATTACCATGTGCAATCTTGAATTCCCTTACACACTGCAACCACACATGATTGGATGTAATTGGCACCTGCAAAATACTTTCTTATGTACAACATTACGTTCACAGTTTAAGACACAGCAAGTAGAGCAAGTAATAGCTAGGAAAAAATGAATAAACGCCTTACCAATTTTTCTTCTGAATGACAAATGAAATTAGCTAATACCACTTCATACCGCAAATATTGTAAATTTCAAGCAATGTCTATTTAAGAACAGACAGGGTCAGAAAGATTCTAATGAAGTCTTATCAGGTGATATCTCTGTCAAAGAAACCCAATCCTTAATCCCAAAACCGTTAACAGAACAGGAATATACCACTGTTATCAAAGATATCAAGTAATTTTCTGAAAACCTGTCTAAGCTGACCCTATCATTTCTTTCTGAAAAACTATTACAGTTAGCTAAATATTCCTTGATACCTAAAATATAGTATACTTTAAGCAATGTCTATTTAAGAACAGAAAGGTTCAGAAAGTTTTAATGAAGTTTACATGAAGTTATATATCTGTCAAAGACACCCTATTCTTAATCCGAGGACGGTTAATAAAATATGAAAGTACCATTATTATCAAAGATGTCAGGAAATATTTGAAAGACATGGTTAAGCTAATCCTATCACTTCTTTTTGAAGAACGGTTACAGTTAACTAAATAATTCCTGATACCTAGAATATTGTATACTTTAAGCAATGTCTATTTAAGAACAGACTACGTCAGAAAGATTCTAATGAATCTGTATCTCTCTAAGAGTAACCCAATCTTTATTCCCATATCTCTTAACAGAACATGACAGCACCACTCTTACAAAGAATCAGGGAATTTTAGGAAGACATATTTCAGATGAACCATTTCTTTCTGAAGAACGGTTGCAGTTACCTAAATTATCTTTCATAATTAAATATTATATGCTTCAAGCAATGTCTGGCTAAGAACAGAGAGTGTCGGGAAGCCTCTAATGAAGTGTATATAAGTTGACATCGCTGTAAAATCAGCCCAATTCTTAATCCTTAATTCCAAAACCATAAATAGAACATGGATCTCTTCTCTATTACCAATTTACCACTTACCACTTTTCTGAAGACATGACTAAGCTGAGATTATCACTTCTGAAAGACGGTTAAACTCAACTAAGTAATGCTTCATACCAAAATATTTTATACTCTAGGCAATACCTGGTGATGAACAAACAATCTCAGTTCATGAAGCCTCTAATATAGACATTAAGAAATTAGTTTTTATTTCATCTAATACCGACACTTGGTCTAAGGGTTTGACGAATTCGTTGGTATATGTCTTCGGTTAGATTGTAGTTTTGTCCAGGAATGGTATTATGGAAAATGTTCCTTTATAATCCTTTAGTGGCACCATTGACATTTTTGCACGTATATCAAGTTCCATCGGCACAGATCTATAACCCAAATTTACATTGACAAATACCTTGCCCTACTCATCTACATGAAAGAGATCTGATTCACTTCACACACCATCTGATTGATTTATTTGTAGCTTGTGGAGATTTATGCTGCTGTCTCTTGTTTTTATTTTAGACTTGCTAATTTCTAAACATTGGTCAATGTGACCACTTTTTGGCATACACGGCAAAACTTCTCTTTAAAGTAGTAGCCTGCCTGTTTGTGGTACGTCAATTGGTAAGTATTTCAAGGTGGAAAATTAAGGGAAGTCGTCTTTCTTGTTTTTTGTCGCGTTTCATCAGCCGTCAGACGTAGTCGAGCATATCCTACTTTCTGTACGCGTAAATTTCGAGGGCGTACTTTTTGTTCGTTTAAGTGGAGGTAGCAATGGAGTATGCCTTATGAAATGCTAGTCGTCTTTTAGAAGATGTCATTTCGCACTTTAGACCGCCCACTAGTCTCTCCCGTAAGGTGTCATCGAAATAATTACCCATGTTACAATCAACAGCTTCTGACTTCATTATCCGCTTTCGTATATGCCATGATTCGACAGATTTTATTATTTTAGCTGTTGGTAGAGAGGGTATTAGGTGTTTTTTTAGGAGATGTAAGTATATTTCAAATGGGATGTTGGTGTAGATGGATTTTATATCTAGACTCGCCATACGTTTCTCTGTCACGTTCATCTCTCTTGCTTTTTCAAGTCGGCTGCCTGGGTTCTTTATATGACATCAACTGATTCTTTCAAGGACAGGGGTTAGACTTTTTGTTATGACTTATAAGTTGGGGAATGGTAGAGAAGAGATAAACATTAAGTAATTACGTAATATAAGTTCAGTTAACCCCCTCTTATCACAGAGGATGATAATACGGGTTAAGTTCGTGGGGTAAAATAATTTCATGGTCAAAAGAGTGAAACTGCAAAAGATTCGTACATTTAAGCAAGAACTATCGAAGGTAAAAAACATTTTCTCAAAAGGAAAGATTAAAAAGAGAAAAACAATAAAAAACAAACAAAAAAGAAAACAAAAAAGTAAAAGCCCATGGGTGAAAATTAACATGGTGGATGTCTCGTCAGATTTGAATATAGGAAGACTGTTCAATCCCGACTAACATTTGTGTGAGTTGCTAGCAAATAACTTAATGCCACTTCAGGAGAATAAGACTGATAATTTTCTAAATGTTCACTTGTTTTTGATAGATATATCATATTATTATTAATAAATGTAGCCTTAAATCAACTTCAGGAGAAACCTTTTGAGGTGGACATTAGCTTTTGAGACAAAATATTCACATAGTTATTATTAAATGTTGCTGTTATGTAGCTTCAAGAGAATCTACTTGATAATTTTCGAGATTTAAATTTGCTTTTGAGACATAAAATTCAAGTAATTATTATGAAATGACGGATTTACGCAGCTTCAAGAGAATATTCTTGATAATCTTTTAAGATATCAATTTGCTTTTGAGACAACATTCACGTAATTAGTATGAAATGCCGGATTTACGCAGCTTCAAGAGAATATTCTTGATAATTTTTTAAAGATGTAAATTTGCTTTTGAGACATAACATTCAGGTAATTAGTATGAAATGACGGATTTACGCAGCTTCAAGAGAATATTCTTGATAATCTTTTAAGATGTAAATTTGCTTTTGAGACATAACATTCACGTAATTAGTATGAAATGCCGGATTTACGCAACTTCAAGAGAATATTCGTGATAATTTTATCGATGTTTTTTGAAGCCTTACCTTCTTTTTTGTCAACTCGCTTATTTGCAATATCTTTTACCATTTCTATTAATGGATGTACTGTCGAATGTATATTAATAATAGTCACTAAAATGTACCAATATGTCTCTTTTTAATAGTTTTGGTTTTACTATCTAGACTAAACCGGATTCAAACTTTGTGTGTGTGTGTGTGTGTGTGGGTGTATCTGCATGACACGTTTTTCCAGGTCTAATTATGACCAATTTTTGTAGTGATTCAATATGATTGTATTATTTAATTTCATTATAGTAACACATTTCATGGCTATCTGATCATCATTCATTTCTTCTTGAATTACATTTAGCACGACGAACAATTTTAACAATACTATATTAATTACAACCATAACTGGAAGCATTATTGATAAGTCGGATATATTCATAACAATATTCATTCCAAAGCAAGTATAAATAAAAATAATATCACACAAATATGATTTACAATATATTGGTTTAACGTTCAGAATTTTTTAAAATGTACCAATGAAGACCAAAAAGTATCTTATAAATAACAGTTCATCACATGCATTAGGCATGCAGAGAAAAAAGGTCTATAAAATTTCCATCTAAAAATTAATTTTTTTATAAATACAATCGTATCTCTTTTCCTAAAATATATACTCAATTCCTAAGCCAGCGCAGATGAAAATAAAAACAATTAACAAAGAAAAGAAAACGGTTAAATCAAATCCTTTTATTATTTAATTCCAATTAACTACACAACTTGTATTATCGTCAGTAGAACTGACTTATAATTGTAATACAACTACTACTGATTATAATGATGGCGTATTCAAATATATACTTTCAACGCAGCCATAATTTCGAGTATATGCTATGTACTTTTCATCGAGCAGGGATAATAATAACTTATCTCACAGGAAATTGAATTTGTGGTGACTGTTTAGACGCCGAACATCTGGCTACCTACACAGAGATTGATATACGTTCTACCACAACTTGGATATAAAAGAAATGCCACATTTAGTAAAGAGAAAGTTTAATAGAGATCTTCACGCACAAATAATTTAAAATATTATTTTTTGCGTGTGCATATATATGGATTAATTTTTTTATGGTAGGGCATAAGTGTCATATCATTAAAAGTTAACGTGTGTTTCAAGGGTTGTCGCTCTTATAGAAAAAATCTTTTATGTAAACTTAAGTGCAAAATTATTTCATTTCGCTTCCGTCTTTCGTATGCACATTTAAACACACAACAGACTTCTAAAGTAACATTTTCAAATTTTAAACGAAAGTAAATTTTACTTTTTAATTATTAGTTTCCTCATTTTTCAAATTAATTGTGAATGAAGCTGCCTCCACTAATTTGTGATATCAAAGGTTAATAAACAAATGAAAAAAAAACAAACAAACGAAAAAGCTCTTATTGTTTAATGTATTGGATTATAATTAATTAAATTTATAAAGCAAACAATTATGTAGCCAACATCAGTCAGTTAAGTGCCATACGTGAAACACGCTTGGGCGATCATGTCTCGAAAGAGACATGACTGACTTGGCAGAATATTATCCCGCAGTAGGTTGCCATTGCTTTCTGCGGTAGACTAGTTGCGAGCCAAGGCTATAGAACCCAATCTGTCCTGTTATTTAACCCATAACTGGAAGGAAGAAGACGGCTTTATACCTTTCCCATGGGTATTTGCTTGTAAGTGAATGCAATGAATTCAGCTGGAATTCGAACTCGGCTCCCCGATTTCTCGTTCCAAGCCGATATCCACTGCACCACAACGCACAACCAACAGACATAGGCATAAATTTAAAGAAAACTCTTAAATCAAAACCTTCTATTATTTAGATTAAATAAATATATCATGCCAGGATTCATCATTGGCAGACAAAACCTGAACAATATAAGATACACAGATAAATCAGTGTTGATAGCGGACACGGAAAGGAAACTACAAGACTTCCTACAGAAAGTAGATGAAGAAATCGGAAAGAAACGACTACAAATCAACTACATTATTTAAACTAAATACATAAAAATTATCACATTAAAATAAAATAATAAATAATAATTGCATTAAAAATTCAATAAGAGCAAATAACAACATTTATCCAGTTTAGGTATTCAATTATATCCGTAAACATCCACTATAGTTTACTTTGATATTAATAAGTAGCTTGTAGAATATTTATGGGAATTTTAAAATTTTATAAAAATTTGAAATATTTTTTACTTCTGTTTATAAATGTTTTTTTTTTTTTCAAAACCAAATCCTTCCATAATGTCCATCGTAGGATTAAACGCGTCGAGAAAAAAAAACCATTTTGTCTTATTTGTGCATATGTATGGATACATTTTAATCATTTAATGCCAAAGTAAGGCGATAAAGCCACTGAGATTGGTGGAATGTGAGTAAACGTTGCTGAGGAGAAAAGATTTAAAAGGATTAAAGGATAGAGAATGGGAGAGTTTATATGTGTGTAGCATATGTGGATTGTTTCAAATATTTGGTGCTTGAAAATGACCCCTTTTATAGGGATTCCACATTATTCTTTTATATTAATACATTTTTTAAACCAGTTTGACGTGTCCGACAATTTCATATTTCAATGGATACAAGGAGAATAAAATCCTTTGAAAATATTTTTTAACTGATCGAATATTGATATTGTTTTTCGCGTTAATTTTTCGAGGAGAAAATTTTTTCAGTTTTTTCTTGAGACATACATTGCCTGATATTTACCTAAAAATTAATTTTACATTCATGTCTTTATTGAATTAGTTTTGTCGCCTCTATGAGCAAAAATAAGTTGTGGATATATTTTAGGATATGAAATTTTGCTGAGCATTTCGTCTTGCTCTGTTTGGAAATTTAACTGGTATTTATCGAATTATTTTTACTGCTAAAGGGTAGATATATTTTAGGATATTTAATTTTGCCGAGCAATATATTCAGGCCAAATTCCTTCTAGCTTTGTGTATAAATTTACTGATATTTACTTTCGAGAACAACTTGTCTCTTAAATATATATATTTGTTCTTCACCCAAGCAAGTATTTTTCCCATAATATATAAAGAAAATTTGTTACTCACCCTGATTCGATAAGTTATGTGATTTTTTGCCGTCCAGAAAATTTTTGATCGAAGCCTTTGGGTCAGATATTTTTCTATTAACGATGAAATTGTAAGAAACTTTATCTTTCAGTTGAAAGAAAGAACCAAACATTAAATCGGATCTGTCAGCATTTAGGATGCAAAGTGATCGAAGAATTTTGTTTTAAATACATACAAATACGTTGTCACAAATGTGGAGGAAGTAAACGCTTTTGTCAAGTGTACACTTAGAAAGAATTGAGCGAATGGTTTCACTTTAAATTTCATTTTTTTCTTGTCTTATGTTAGAACAATTTTAGCAATGCCATATTAATTTAAAATCATATTAATTACAACCAAGAGGAACTAACCGAGGCAATTATATAGATTTATGGGGTTACAGTCGCCACCTTGGATGTTAGTTAATTGGGTTGGCTATGTCAACTGAGCGATCCTCACTAGTTCCCAAATGAAGCTTAGCCTATCAACTGAGAACAAGACAGTATCGAGAAAGGTTTTCTTTTTCCTTTCTATCATATATTTTTTCAAAATTAGTCGATCACGTCTCTCCACAGCTTTCTACATGTTTTTGCTATGAGTAACTTATAACTTTTGCAATTCGTTTTTAGTCGTGTTTTGCTATCCGTTCGCAGCTACCCGTTAGCAACGTAGCACAGTTTCCCTTTGTTTCTATAGTCTTCACTATGACTTGTGAGTGTTAGATTCTCCACATATCTTTTCCTGATTAAGTATCCTAGAAATGCCATATATTTCTTTCTTATTGTAAGCATAAGTTTTCTTGTTCTTCATTATTTGCTTAGGAGTTTCTTGTCACGCATATGTTTTGCAGAGAGTATTCTAAGCTTTCGTTAGTAGCAATACATCCCTGAAGCTTCAAGTCAGTTCTTCATCTGTGAGGAGATTTTCTTAATATTACTGTCATCATATAAAACTATGTGACATATTTCGTCGTCTGTTAATACCAATACATAGGGACACAAATAAAGTATAATGTTGGATATATCTTATATTGTGGATCCCAGAAATGGGGCTCGCACAAATAAATGAACGACCAGTAATTGAGATAGAAAATAAGTGTATTAACGTAAGGATACAGACAATTTCCGATCAAAGCCTCTCTCTCTCTCTCTTTCTTTCTTTCTCTCTCTCTCTCTCTCTATATATATATATATATATATATACAAAATTGACAAAGTTCAAAACATTAATGTAAAACAGTACTCGATATAAAATAGAGCTATGAATATTTATTATAAATTATAGTTTAGAACATTTGGAAATTATTATCTACTATTTTTTCGACATTGAAAGGACAATGTCTCATCGGGTAGTGCGAAAAAAATGGACATTCTTTTTCTTATATTTGGCGAATTGTGTGTGAGAGGCAGGTGGGTTGGGAAATGGGAAATAAGAGTTGTAAGTTGTCAGTTAGAATTTGAACGAAATGAAGGAAAAGGGGATTAATAGATTTGTTGAAAATTCCATAGACAGTTTTAACATTAGATGATAAGGTATGGTCCTTCACAATTGTTATGGTCAATTCTTTGGATTTAAAAAAAGGAAAAAACAAGCAATGTATTTGTGGTGAGGAGGAGTAGGAGTGGGTGAGATAAAGTGGAATTGCTGTTTGGTAAACATATCTGTATTAATGAATTATACGACTACAAATATTTTTGTATTTAAACTTAGTTTTTATAATTAATCTATTTTTTATATTTGACCTTAATTTAAAACTTAGGAAACCTCTTAACTTTAATTAATATTTAATTAATCTAAATTTTTATATTTAACCTTAATTTAAAACTTAGGAAACCTCTTTTTTACATAAAAATTTAATTAGATCACAGTTTGTCGTATAAAATAAAGGTAAAATTTGAGGTAAGAGTGTTGTCAATACTATGAAGGTTTATCGTTTCTAGTGATCTTAACTTTAAATTTTGCAGATTTAGCATGATTGTAAGGTTAGTTCTTTAATGCATTTGCAGTTTACTGTAGATTTATGCCTCTGGTTTAGTATGTTGCTACTCATGTATTTAATGATTTCAATTTTTCTTGAAGACAAAGAAAACATGGTTCCTTTACTGATTTACTGTTTGAGGATTTTCCATTTAACTTTTAGTTTTTTATTTTCGTTTTTTAACTTCAAAAATATTTAGAAAGTGATATCATATTTCGTTTGTCCTTGTTGTGTTTTTGATATAAATTTTATCAACCTTAGGAATCTCCATGGATGAAATCAAGCACATATATACCATGGATTTTGTTAAGCATCTATTAGGTATGGGGCATTGGTTCGGGTTTCTACAATTACAAAAGTTATTATTATGGGACAAACCGGCATGAGTGTCAGAGTTATTTTTGTTTTATGCTTTCAATATTTTATTTTTATGTAATTTATTATTTTTTCTAAATTTCTGGAGCAGCTATAACTGAGTTTTATTGTATTCCTATTAAAAATTTTGCTGAGCGGGTTATTTTTGGGGAAATGTTTATCTATTAGCTTAAGAAATGTATGTTCCAGTTTAAAATTAACTAACTGATTGAATGGAGGGTTATACCACATGATTTTCCTGTTTCTATTTCTTCTCTTTGGGCTCCTAAATTTTTCCACAATGTTAATCTTGGAGGATTGATGGCCGCTGTCTCTAAGAATTTTATCGTAAATTGCTTTGTGCTTATCGAATATTTCTTTATTTGAGGAGTGTATGCTTATGCGGCGTTCAACTGATGATGGAATATGTTGATAACGGATGGTGGGTGATTAGACATGGGGTTTATATAGATTGGGTTAGCATTATTTTTCATGTAAGGTTGAAAAGTGTTAAAGACTAAGTCTAATGTTATGTCTAAGAAGTCAACTTGTTTTATTTTAAGGTTAATTACCACGTTAAAACCAAAATATTTAAAAATTCTATCAATTAAGTCTATCAAACTTACCTCCGGTGCATTTACTTAAACCTTTATAAATTTAAACCTTCATAAGTTTAAACCTTTATAGTATTACCACGTTTATGAATTTAAACCTTTATAGTATTAACAACATTCTTATCTCAAATTTTACCTTTATTTTGTACCACAAAGTGTGGTCTAATTAAAGATTTATAAAAGAGGTTTCCTAAATTTTAAATTAAGGTGAAATATAAAAAAATAGATTAATTATAAAAACTAAGTTTAAATACAAAAATATTTGTAGTCGTATAATTCATTAATACAGATATGTTTACCAAACAGCAATTCCACTTTATCTCACCTACTCCTACTCCTCCTCACCACAAATACATTGCTTTGTTTTTTTCCTTTTTTTAAAGCCAAAGAATTGACCATAACAATTGTGAAGGACCATACCTTATCATCTAATGTTAAATCTGTCTATAAAATTTTCAACACGTCTATTAATAACCTCTATCCCCTACCTCTTCCCTCTTTTTGTTCAAATTCTGACAACTTACCACCCTTATTTCCCATTGCCTACCCTAACTACATGTCACACACAATTCGCCAAATATAAGAAAAAGAATATCTATTTTTTTCACACTACCCGATGAGACATTGTCCTTTCAATGTCAAAACAAGATGCACACTTTGCAGTAGCTGAGGAGAAAAGATTATCAAAAGATGCGGATTAAAGGACAGAGAAGGGGAGGGTGTATATGTCTGTCTGCATACGTGGATTGTTAAAAATGTTCGGCGCTTAAAAATGACACCCTTTTATAGGGATTCCACATTATTGTTTTATTTCATTACATTTTTTCTAAACCCTTTTGATGTGTGCGACAATTTCATCTTTCAAGAGATAGAAGGAGAATAAAGTTCTTGCAACGTCTTAACTGATCGAATATCGATACAGTTTTGCACGTTAATTTTTCGAAGAGCAAATTTAGTTAGTTATTCTTGAGACATACATTGCCTGATGTTTACCTAAAAATTAATTTTACTGCGATTCATTTCTTTATTGAATTAATTTTTCCGTTATGAGCAAATATAAAGTGAAGATATATTTTAGGATATTAAATTTTGCCGAGCAATATCTTCAGGTCGAATTCCTTCTTGCTCTGTTTGTAAACTTAACTGGTATTTATCGAATTAGTTTTACTGCTGTGATCAAGTATAATGTGTGGATATATTTTAGGATATTAAATTTTGCCGAGCAATATCTTCAGGCCGAATTCCTTCTTGGACTGTTTGTAAATTTAATTGGCATTTATCGGCTTAGTTTTACCGCTGTGATCAAGTATAAAGTGTGGATATATTTTAAGATATTATCTGTTAAATATATATTCGTCATTCACCCAAGCAAACATTTATTTCCCATAATATATAAAGAAAACTCGTTAATCACCTTGAATCGATAAGTTTTGTGGTTTTTTATCCTCCAGAGAATTTTCGATCGAAGCTTTGCATCAGATTCGTTTTCGTATTAACGATGAGATTGTGCGAAACTTTATCTTTCAGTTGAAAGAGAACCAAATATTAAACCGCAACTGTCAGCATTTAGTTGCAAAGTGATTGACGAATTTTGTCGGTATGTAAATGTCATCCCCGTCTGGTTAAATATAACAATTTTACCCGCTAACCTACTCAAGCGGACACACACACATTCCTAAAATGAAATACTTAAATACATATAAATACGTGCGCACAATTGTGGAGGATGTAAAAGCTTTTGTCAAGTGGACACTTAGAAACAATTGAGCGAATTGTTTCACCTCAAGTTTCACTTTTTCTTTTCTTATGTTAGAGCGATTTTAGCAATACCATATTAATTTAAAATCATATTAATTTCAAATCATATTAATTACAACCAAGGGGAACTAACTGACGCAGTTAAATCGATTATGGATATAGAGTCACCACCTCGGATGTCAGTTGAGTTGTGAGTTCAATCCTCATTGGTTCCCAAATGAAGCTTAGCTTATCAACTAAGAACAAAATAATATCGAGAAAAGTTTTTCTTTTCCTTTCTATGATATATTTCTTTCAAAATTAATCGATCACGTCCCCCAACAGCTTTCTACATGTTTTTGCTATGAGTAACTTATAACTTTTGCAATTCGTTTTTAGTCGTGTTTTGCTATCCGTTCGCAGCTACTCGTTAGCAACGTAGCACAGTTTCCTTTTGTTTCTATTGTCTTCACTATGACTTGTGAGAGTTAGATTCTCCACATATCTTTTCCTGATTAAGTATCCTAGAAATGCCATATATTTCTTTCTTATTGTAAGCATAAGTTTTCTTGTTCTTCATTATTTGCTTAGGAGTTTCTTGTCACGCATATGTTTTGCAGAGAGTATTCTAAGCTTTCGTTAGTAGAAATACATCCCTGAAGTTTCAAGTCAGTTCTTCATCTGTGAGGAGATTTTCTTAATATTACTGTCATCATATAAAACTATGTGACATATTTCATCGTCTGGTAATACCAATACATAGGAACACAAATAAAGTATAATTTTGGATATATCTTATGTTGTTGATCCCAGAAATGGAGCTCGCACAAATAAATGAACAACGACCAGTAATTGAGATAGAAAATAAGTGTACTAACGTAAGGATACAAACTTTAATGAAGATTAGTTGTCCAGGAATACGGGTTAGTAAAAAGTATATGTACAAATCTCTGGAAGTGAGGCCGTAGTTTATTGAGTATGTCCGCGTCGGGTACTGTGTAATAGTCTTCTCGATGAGTGGAGCACAAAGCTACTATGAAATACTATCTACGGACAGTTAGTCTCTCTCTGGACTCTCGTATTCTCCGTGAAACCTCGGCATCCTCCAGTCTCTCTTCTATAGCTGTAGTATAAGTAGACTCTGGATGAGTCCATCTTTATGAAAAAGGATAACCCCACAACGTTTTAAGATATGAAATTTTATCAAGAAATGACATCAGTCCAAATTCTTTCTTGTTTTGTAAGTAGATATTATCAGTTCCTGACATATGGTTTCGAGGATATCTTAGAGGTTAAATATATTCTCGTGATTAACCCAAGGAAACATTTACTACCAATAACATGTAATGATAATCAGTTAATTACCCTGATGCAATAAATTAAATTAATTTCAGTTTTTAGAGTATCAGGTGTTTGTATTTGAGTTTTTTTTTATTTAGAAAATTTACAATCGAACTGTAGGGATAAGGTTATGTTTATGAAATTAGCCTTGTGCCAAACGCAACCGAAGTCGTCCACAATTTAAGATTATCAGAAGGTTTGAAAGATAAATCAGTCTCGTTTGTATAAGTAAATGAAAATTTATTTAAAGAAAAGCAAAACATCCAATTTGTATGTATGAAATCAATGCAATCTTAAAATTTTCTAAAAGTTTAAAGAATGAACAGTTTGTTTGTTTCAGTTAAATGGAAGTTTATAAATTGCTCCCATTTCATTGGTTATTTATTTTTAATCATTTCACCCCAAGCATGGGGCTACATAGGGGAAGGTAGAGAGAAGGAGTGGTTAGATGTAGGAAATGTCAGGAGGAAGGTGATAGATGGGTAAGGATACCGAGGATGAGGGTTGGGCAGATGGGAAGAGTGTTCGAAAGAATGGGAGCGAGTTAGTGTGTTAGGAGGTGTCTATTGACCTTACATTTAAACTCCTGAAGATTGTAGCCGTCGGGGAAGCAATCATGTGGAAGGGAATTCCACAGTCGGGAAGTGCGAGAAAAGAAACTGTTGGAGTAGAAGTTGCGGTTGCATTTTATCGGTTTCACTGTAAAAGGGTGGTATCTCGTTGCTATCTAGTATCTCGTACAAAATCGTATCTAGTGGGCAACAGTAATCTAAGTTCATCGGAGCAGAAGCCGTGAAAGTATTTATAGAAGAGACACAGGGAAGCCACGTCGCGCCTGTGGTGGGGAGACTGCAGGCGGTCTCCCAAGTCGGTATCTATCGCATTACAGACCCTCCTCTATACCTTATCGAGAAGCCCGAGGAGAATAGCAGGTGCACCCGACCAGATATGGCAGTAGTATTCAATGCACGGGCGGATGGTAGATTTATATATGTGCACGATAGATTTAGACGGAAAAAACTTCCGGGCCCTGCACAGAGAACCGACTTTCATAGCAGCGGATTTAGCAATGGATTCGATATAGTCATTCCATTTGAGGTCCGCTGTAAGTGTGAGACCAAGGAGGCGTAGTGTTTTACTCTGTGGGAGGCAAGCCTGTTCCATGCTAATGGGAGGTAGGTACGATTGTCTATGATGGTTAATTGAGAGAAGCTTCGTTTTAGAAGCATTAAAATTTACTAGCCATTTCTTACCCCAGTCCACCATGGATTGGAGGTCTTTTTCAATCTCGGCTGCGAGGTTAGCTTTGACGCTTACACCAGATTTTTGGTCGAGGCGAGAGTAAATTGTGGTGTCATCGGCGTACAAACCTATTTGGGAACTTATGGAACCAGGGAGATCATTAATGTATATCAGAAAGAGTGTAGGACCTAAGATGGAGCCTTGGGAGAAAACCTGCATTTGTATGGTAGTTCTGAGAGACATGTCCATTTAATACCACCTTCATTGTGCGGTTAGAGAGGAATGACTGGATTAGTTCAAACAAATGTCCAGTTATACCATAGCCCCGCAGTTTACATAGAAGGCCAGCATGCCAAACTCTGTCGAATGCCTTAGATATATCTAATGCAACGGTTCGGGCTTCGCCATTCCTGTCGAGTGCCTGATATACTCGGTTATGGTCGTTAGCATATCAGCAGTAGACCTGGTGAAGCGGAAACCATATTGCTTGTCCGAGAGGAGCCTGTGTGCTGTGAGATGATGAACCACCTCGGCGTTGATAATGGCTTCGAACACTTTGCCAAAGATCGGAAGAAAGCTGATAGGGCGGTAATTTGCAGGGTCCGAGGGTTCTCTAGTGTTTTTAAATATAGGAACTACAGAGGAAGATTTCCAACAGGCAGGAAAGCAAGAAGCAGATCGGCAGAAGTTGTAGGGCTTAGAAAGTACAGAGGAAAGTTCGGGGGCACATTTCTTTAAGACTATGATTGGGATTCCGTCCCCTCCGCTCGCTTTGTGAGGGTCAAGTTTTGAGATTATCTTAGAGACAAGCGAGGGTGTAAAATGGACGTCATTCAGTTGAGCATCAGTTCTAGGTGGGAAGTCGGATGTAGAAACTCCAGACGAGTCCAGTCTCGAATTATTCGAGAATCAGCGGGCAAAGCATTCAGCCTTGTCCGCTGGGGAGGTGAGGAACTCAAATTTGTTTATTAGTGGGGGTATTGTGGACTTGCTCTTGTTAAGTACTCTTTTACAGAGTCGCCAGTAGTCCTTGGTGCCGAACTTAGAGGATTCTATGCGTTGCTTCATTCTGGCAGCAAATAACATCTTAGCTTCGTTAAGTATCTTTTTACACTTATAACGAGCTGAAGTGAAAAGGCGCTTGTTTTGGTTCGACGCGTAGCTAGGATAGAGTCGGAAGAAATGATTCCGGTGGGCAATGGCAGCCGAGCAAGCGGGCGAGAACCATGGAGAAGAATGAGATTTCAGCTGGAATTTCCTGGCAGGGATGAAGGCATCGATGCCAGCCTTAACCCAGGAGGAGACCTCGGATGCACATTCTTCGATGGGAAGATTAAAAACGTTGTTCCAAAATATGTCACAAAGGAAGTTTCGGAACGAATCCCAGTCTGCTCTTGGAGAGCAGTAGGATATTCTACTTGTCTGGGTTTCTTGGGTCGGGTGGGAGAGGAATGAAATGTTGACGGACACTACGGAGTGGTCAGAGTTTCCGAGTGGGCAGAGTTGTCTGGTAGTGCAAGAGTCTGGGATGGAAGTGAAGCAGAGGTCTAAAAGTGAGTCCCTTCCGTTAGGGTTGTCGGAGAAACGCGTGGGTAAGTCCACCACTTGCGCAAGGGATTGGGTGATTGAAAAGTTCATGGTGTGGACACCAGCAGGGTCGGTGACAACGTTCTCCAGCCACTTGGTGTGGTGGGCGTTAAATTCACCAAACACGAATATATGGGCAGAGGGATGGGAAGAAATGGCTATGTCGATATTGTCAGAGATGCTGTCAAGTAACGAACAGTCAGGGGAGGAAAGAGAGCGGTAGAGAAAGAAGAGATAGCTAATCGAGCTGAGAAGTGAGAGGCGGAAGCACATGAAAGAATGATCTGGGGATTCAAGGGATGACACCCTAGCTAGGGGAAGGTGTTAGCTGACATACACACCAAGCCCATGCATATGAACATTAGAGTCCTTCCTGAAGAGTGGAAGGTAACCAGGAATGTAAAACTCAGAAGAGGGGATATAAAGGTTAAGGTTAGTTTCACATAGGGCTAAGATATCAGGTGAGTTAGTGTGGAGGAATGAATCTACGCTGAGTAAGTTAGTGCGGATGCCGCGTATGTTAGTGAAAGAGATGCAGACGGGTTTGGGCGTTTTCAGACGAGCTGGTTTAGTTTTGCTATTATGTTTGCTTTTTTCCATAGTGATTCAGTTAAGGAGAGGTCTTAGAATAGAATCAGTCGGTCAATCGTTTGCAACATGTGAAGGATGGAGACTGGCACGGCCTACAACATAATGTGGCCTCGGGGTTCCCCACCAAACGTTCATGCAGGGACGCCCGTCCATGCGCGATATGGCACGACAAGAACCCCGGTATTATTCAACTGTTGATCAGAGCAGCCTCTCAAGACGCTACGCAAGAGTTCGGGCTCCTAACTACTAGTCGGAAGCAGCACCCAGGAAACTGCCAACCTGGTACCCTCAGAATGTAAAAACGTTGCCACCATACTCCGTAACTGCAAAGAGCTTCCAGCTGAACTAACACTAAGACCGGAGAAGGGGGATGAACCGGGAACCCCTTCCTGAACAAGAAACAAGGCGATCATCTCTATACTTGTTCAAAAGAAGGGGGTGGAATGTGAGACCGGGCGATAGTAGGAACTATCTACTCCAATTAAAAAAAAAGAAAAGAAAAGATAGGAGTAACTGGGGTTTACAAAGTTTGAACTTACTATAAGTCGAAAATAACCTTGAATTGCAAAATAATTTACACAAACTAAGTTAGTGACAAAAAAAAATCAAAGCGGAACACCCCCCCACCACAAAAAAAATTTCAAAAGATTACAGAAAAACAGACTGAATCCAGGTTGACTTACCACAAGCAGCTAACACAGAAAAGTTGATTTAGTTAAATTTCTGAAGACAAAAATAAAAATTAAAGCATTTTTTACAGAATATAACCGAGTTAAGCAGCATGCGTTCGCTGGCCAACCAGTAAGAAGTGAATGACTCGAAAACAGAACTTTAACTCTTCTACAAGACAAAACTAATGGAATTAAGATAAATAATACCGTAGTTAAGTTAAGTCGAAAATAACCTTGAATTGCAAAGTAATTTACACAAACTAAGTTAATGACGAAAAAAAAAAAATCAAAGAGGAACAACCCCTCCATAAAAAAAGAAAATTCCAAAAATTACAGAAAAACAGACTGAATCCAGGTTGAATTACCACAAGCAGCTAACATAGAAAAGTTGATTTAATTAAATTTCTGAAGACAAAATACATTTCACACTGGCTCGCAAAATATACATTTAGCACGAAACCAATCATTTTTTTCTGATGGTTGAAATACATTTTTTGCACAAGCTCACCAATTTGAAAACCGTGAAGTAAAGAGACTTATTTTTATTCGTATTAGCCACAAAACTTCATTTGAATTGTTTAGGTTTGAGGAATTACTATCTATAGAAATTCGGATCAAAGCCTCGTGTTATTTGTTTGAATTTGAGATTTTCACATCCATGTAATTTCTGATAGCAGCCTTGTGTCAATTATTGCGATTTAATATTTTTTCAACTAAAAATTTCCGAATGAAGCTTCGTGACAAGTGTCTGAATTTGAGGCTTTAACACAAATAGAATCCTTGATTGAAGTTTTCGTGTCACCCGTCAGGATTTAAGGTTTTATCATCCATAGTATTTCTAGTCGTATCCTTTTGTAAATTGTTTAAGTTAGTGGATTTATCATCCACAGAAATTCAGACCAAAATCTCGTGTCAGGTGTGTAATTTTGGGTTTTTATCATCCTGTGAATTTCCGGTTGATGCCTTGTGTCAGTTACTTATATTTGAGATTAATTGTCCAGAGTAGTTAGAATTAATGACTTCATTTCATTTATTTGGATTTGAGATTTTACTATTCATTAAATTTCCGATCGAATTCTTCGTGACAGTTGTTTTGGTTTGAGGTTTTATGATCTACGGAAGTTTAGATCGATGCCTTGTATCAGTTGGGTTTGAGGTTTATTATCCAGACAATTTCAGATCAAAGCCTCGTGTAAATTGTTTGGATTTCAGGTTGTATTTTCTCTCTTCCTCTGTCTTACTCTCTCTCTCCCTCTCTCTCTCTCTCTCTCTATATATATATATATATATATATATATAATGATCAAAGCAACTGCCACGAAGGCTTCGATCGGAACATCTATAGAAGATAAAATTTCTAACCTCATCAACTGAAAATTACATAGTAAGAAGCATATTAGACAATTTTGTTTATGTGATAAAATAATGATATCTGCATAATAGCATTTGTGGCCTGTAAATAAAATATAAATTCATATGCTAAAGAAACACAAAGCTTTCTTGATTCAACATGCAATTCTGTAAGAGAATATGATTTTCTTAATTATTTTTCTTCCAATGATGTCCAAAGCCTGAGAGTAACTTTGCGTAGGAGTCTAAAATATTGAAGTAATAGATGCAGCTTCATTCCCAAACAATTAAGCTTAGATGTCGGACACTTGGTTTGTTGTAATACCGTAACAGTTGTAAGCTGAAGCCTTTTTTTATCCGGAAGACCGGATATTAAAACGATTTTTATGAATTGACAAAAGACAAATGGACGACAATCCACTCTTTACACGTTCTCATTCACTGGATAAAATGTTTTTAAGATAAACAACAAACGCACTTCGAACACGTATTGAGCAAACCTATGAACTAGTCAGTCGCTTTTTGTTATCGAATATCCATCTATATTCATTGGGATTTGTAAAATGGCTTTAATTTATTAAAATCCTAAGGTTGTTTCGAGTCGTAATTAATTCGAACGAAAAAGAACTTTCTCTTCTTTGTCCAGGCTCTCATGAAACATTTTCATTGAATCTTCGGAGACATGGACGATGCAATGGAGTTTGCCTGCAACTTGCAATTTTTTGGTTGTTTATATTGAATGCGTGACATGAAGAACGCAAAGTAAAATACGATGAACTTGATTTTTTTCAGCATTTATTGATTTCTGAACATGCACTACAAATATAGGAAGAGATGAATTAAAACTAGAAACTGAAAAATTCGTCGGAAAATGTAATTAAGAAGATCGAATTCGTTTTATTATAGAAATGTCTTCTTGCAATGCAGTATTATTCATGAAAGAGCAACATAGTTCAAGGTAGATATAAATTGCCACCCACCCCAAAATTAAAACGAATAATATGCCGAAAATGGCACAGGGATTGAAAAACCCAGGTCAAAGCATTGTCGCGCTAAAAACTTCAAATGAAGGGGCCTGGATTTCGAAAATTGTGTCATCTTACTCAATGTTCTTGCACCGAATGGGACATATTATCATTATCTGCTAAAATGACCACGTCATTTAACAAAATTTCAGACTAAAACGAATAATATCCCGGAAATGGTATATGGATTGGAAAACCCCAGTCAAATCATCCTAAGGCTAAAAACTTCAAATAAAAGTGCCTGGATTTCAAAAATTGTGCCATGTCATTAATGTTCTTGCACCAAATGAGCATGTTATCAATGTCTGCTAAAAACAACATTTCGCAGTATTAGAGACAAAAAAGAACATTCACTAGCAAATGTCTTTTAGAAACAACGTCAGGTTTTTTGATAATTCAGAAAATTAAAAAGAGATTTGCAAATATTGATGGTGATATTGAAATATATCGATAAGCACATTCAAAAGTCCTAAGATATTTATCCATGAATAACACAAAATTCGATAATCAGATTGAAATGATAAAACATATTTACGTCTGAATCATACAGAAATCGATAATTAAATTGGGAAGACCAAACATATTTCATACTAATGACACAGAAATCGATGATCAAAAACGGAATATCAAAAATATTTACGTCTGAATTATAGGAAAAGCATAATTAATTTGGAAAGATCAAATATATTTACATCTGAATCATGCAAAAGTCGATAATCAAATGAGGAACAATCAAATATATTTACCGCATGAAATATATGAAGAAATGGATAATTAAATTGAAAAGATTAAATATATTTAAGCCAGTATCATGCGGAAAACGAAAATTCAATCAGGAAGGATCAAATATATTTACTAATGAATTACAAAGAAATCAATATTCAAATTAAAAAGAACGAATACATGTATGTCTGCCTTATACAGAAATTGATAATCAAATCAAGAGTGATCAAATATATTTACATTTGAATTATAGAAAAATCTATAATCAAATATAAAAAATGAAATATATGCACGTCTGAATAATACAAAACTTTTATAAAATCGTAATGTTAAAGTATATTCAGGTATAAACGATAGAGAAATCAATAATGAAATTGAAAAAATCAAATACATATTCGTCTGAATTATACAGAAATTGAGAAAAATAGGAATGATCAAAAATGTGCATCTGAATTATTGAGAAATCGATATTGAAATCGGAATAATATATATTTATGTTTGAATTATATAAATCAATCAATAATCAATAATAAAATCGGAAACATAATATATATATATATATATATATATATATGTGAATTATAGAGATTTCGATAATCAAATTGAAAAGTGCAAATATATTTATGTCTGAATTATACAGAAATCGTTAATGAAACTAGAAACAATCAAATATATTTACCTATAAATTATAGAGAAATCGATGATCAAATAAGAAAGATTAAATATATTTATGTCTGAATTATACAGAAATCGATAATAAAAATAGGAATGTTCAAATATATTTCCCAATAAATTATAGAGAAATCGATAATGAAATCGGAATGATAAATATATATATACGAGTCTGAATTCTACAGAAATCGATAATAAAATCACAAATTACGTCTGAATTATAGAGAAATCGATATTCAAATTAGAATGATCGTATATATCTATGTTTTAATTAGACAGGAATCGATAATCAAATCAGGAATAATCAAATATTTTTTCCTTTAAATGAAAGCAAGACCGATAATCAAATTGGAAAGATAAATATTTTCGTCTGAATCATACAGAAATATATAATCAAAGAGTTATGATCAAATATATTTTCCTATGAATTAAGCAGAAATCGATATTCAGTTTAGAAAGGTCAAATATATTCACGTCCGACTTAGAGAGAAATCTATAATCAAAATGGAATGATTAAATATATTTAAATCTTA
This sequence comes from Ascarosepion bandense, assembly GCA_037127315.1. NCBI lineage: Eukaryota > Metazoa > Mollusca > Cephalopoda > Sepiida > Sepiidae > Ascarosepion > Ascarosepion bandense. Next base: position 305,360 of record JBBBDQ010001946.1, read on the forward strand.
ATTATAGAACTATCGACTATCAAATAAAAAATTATAAACTATATTTACGTCTGAATTATAGCGATATTCGATATTCAAATTAGAAAGATTAAATATATTTGAGTCTGAATTATACAGTAATCGATAATCAAATTAGAATGATTAAATATATTTTCTACGAATTATAGAGAAATCGAAAATCAAATTGGAAAGATCAAGTATATATATTTACGTCTGAAATATACAGAAATCGATAATCAAATCCGGAATGATTAAATACATTTAACAATAAATGATAGAGAAATCGATAATCATACAGCAAAGATCAAATATACTCTGAATTATACAGAAATCGATAATCATATTAGGAATGATCAAATACATTTACCGATGAAATATAGAGAAATCGATAATCAAATCAAGAATGATTAAATACATTTAACTATAAATGATAGAGAAATCAATAAGCAAATATCAAATATATTCAGCTCTGAATTATACAGAAATCGATAAACACATTAGAAATGATCAAATACATTTCCCGATAGAATATAGAGAAATCGATAATCATATGGGAAAAATCAAATATATTTACGTAAGAATTATACAGAAACGATAATCCACTAAGGAACGATAAAAAATATTACTGTCTGAATTAAACAAAAAATTGCCAAATTGTCGAAATAATCAAACATATTTATGTTTGAATTATAGAGAAATAGATATTGAAACTGGAATGATCAAATATATTTATGTTTCAATTATACAGGAATTGATAACAAAAATTGGAATCATGAAATATATTTAAATATGAATTATAAAAAAATCGATAATCAAACTGAAAAGATCAAATATATGCACCTATAAATTATAGAGAAATAGATAATCAAATTGGAAAGATCAAATATATTAACGTATGAATTATCCAGTTAGCATTGTGGCCTTGTTAGGGGTCAGAAATAAAGACACAAAGAAGGAAGATAGTTATAAAAAATAATAACAAAGAACAGTAGTACAAAACATATACAACATGAGAAGATCACCAGCGTGACTGTTTGGTCCGGCTGTCAGTGTAATTATCTGATGGAATAGACTTGACTATCTACTATTGCACTATTGCACACACCATGCAACAGATGTGACACAAGGTTATGTTTTTAGGTGCCGTAGAAAATTTCCCAAATCCCCCCCCCCCCCCAGCACTTCCCTTTTAGAGACGCCTCAGGCACTGGGCAATAAACTCATCCCTCTCCGTCTACGTACGATATGAAGATGATATTCTTATATTAGATAAAATTATAGAAGAAATAATAAATCTAAAAAAATAACTTTCAAAAGAACTCAGTCCTCAAGTTTACATACGAATTTAACCAAGATAACAAAATCGCTTTCCTTGACATGTTAATCGACACAAACAATAACATATTTACTACCTCCCCATATAAAAAAAAACAACCAGCAAAAACTCTTGCACTCTTAACTAAAAGAGTGAATGCTCTAACTACTACAAAATAGCACTTATACACAACTTAATTAACTGAGCACATATCATTTCTTCACCAAAAAATATATTTTATTCTAAACTAAAAAATATTAAGCAGGCACTCGTTAATAATGACTTCCCAAACTACATTGTAGATGAAGAAATAAGACGATATTTCAAAAACCTCAATACACATCAAACAAAATATGGTACTCACACAAAAGACCTTAAACATATCAAACTCTTCTATTGCAACCAGATGCATGATAACTACAAACAGAATGAGAAAATAATAAAAAATCTCATTCGTATTAATATATCTCTCGTTGATCCTAATAAAAAAAAATTAATAAAATTTTATAAAATTTAATTATCTGTAATAAATCCTCCCCATTAACTTATGTGTTACGTAAAACCAACATTATATATAAATTCAAATGTCCATTAAGAAAATGTATCTCCGATAAAAAACAAATATTTATGTTGGATTTACAACTACATTAACTAGACGTCTTACATTACATTGGTTTGACCATTCATCCATTTCTAGACATCTACAACAACATTTCTGTCTACATTCGCAATATAACAAAAATAATGATCCATAATACAACTGTCTGCGGATGACTATTTATATATATATATATATATATATATATATATATATATATGTGTGTGTGTGTGTGTGTGTGTGTGTGTGTGTGTTTGTAGTTTAAACTAATGGATATATTCTACATTTTTAGGTGAAATCAGTTATTAAAAATCGCCTGAAGACGCCACTCATGGTAGAAACCTGAAATAACTCGTTTAAAAATGGAATATATATATATATATATATATATAAAATAAAATAAATTTTGATGTTCAAATCAGTTGTATGGCTATTTCTACATGAAATCCCTAAGAGAAATTCCCTTTTAGATTAAAGTTTTATTTTATATTTAAAAGTTTTTTTAAAATTTCCTTTTGGATTAAAGATTTATATTTAATATATATATATATATATATATATATATATATATATATATATATATATGTGTGTGTGTGTGTGTGTGTGTGTGTGTGTGTGTGTGTGTGTGTGTGATTTAAACTAATGGATATATTCTACAGTTTTATATTTACTTTTAAAAAGTGCTCAATACAGATGTAGTGCATTTATAGATATATGTTTATTATTATTGTTATATTAATAGAATATTGCAACTCAAATGTTCAAATGTTTCGGAACGTAATTAACCATCGTCAAGCAATTAAATATGGTTCGGTTACGCGGTCATATATTTATTTAAAACATCTTACCGCCAGCAAAGCAGTTTTACTGCCACTGGCGTGAAGGGGGGTTACATAGGAGTGACGTGAAAGAGGAACAAGTTATAGGGAGTGTATAGATGAATGTTATACTCGTCTTCTCAGAAGAGTACTTGATCTTTCATGGCGAAACCACCCAACTCTAGAAATGATATATGGAGACCTACCAAGAGTATCAACCTTAGTTCAAAAGACACGTGTCCAGTTTGTTTCATCGTTTGTATTATGGAGGCACCCATCATCTCACAATCGATCTCGTAAATTAACCTTTCCAGACAGGATGCAATAGAGATACATCTATCGCCAAGGAAGACCTTACAGGAGCTATGACAAATAGGGAATACGGGAAGGGTGGAGTGAGTTCGATCTCGGCTGAGGCCGCAGAATAATGATGATGATGATATAGGGATGTCAGAGAATAGGTAAGAGAAGTATGAGAATACTGGTTTGATAAGAGTGAAGTGGACAGAGAAATGAACATGAGGGAAAAGATGCGAGTCAGAGAGACAGGAGATGAAAATTGACCTCAAATTTAAATTCCCGGAGATTGTAGCTGTCGTGGAATCAAGTATATGGAAGGGAATTCAACAGGTGGGAAGTTCGATGAAAGAAGCTGTCGACTAGTAGTTGCGGTTACATTTTATTGGTTTCACTGTACAAAGGTGAGACCTAGTTGCTAGTCTAGTATCTGGAGTAAATTCATGCAGAGGGAGCACCAGTGAGCTAAGATTGTCAGAGTAGAAGCCGTGAAATATTTGTAGAAGAGACACAGGGAAGCCACATTACGCCGGTGAGAATGTGACCGCAGCTGTGTTACCAAGATCGATCATATTGCAGATTCTCCGTTGGATTTTGTCAAGAACTCAGAGGCGAATAGAAGGGGTACCAGACCAGACGTGGCAGCAGAATTAAATACAAGGGTGGATGGTAGATTTATATATGTTCAGGATGGATTCAGACAGGATAAAACTTCCTCGCCTTACACAGTGAAGCGACCTTCCTAAGAGTAGTTTTAGCTATGGATTCGATGTAATCATTCCACTTGATTATAGATTATAGCATATATTAAACAGTTTGAGATAATTTTAGATATAATTAGGAGTGTGAATTATCTTGTGGTGGCAGTAAGTAGTCATTTTTTTTACGTTGGTTTAACAAGTTTTCGGGAATCTAATTATTTGTATTATTTATTGTAAGCAAAGAAAACATTTTTATGTAACAATTGACATAATTACGTACATAGCTATCAACGTAATATTAGACAGATTTCAGTCGATAGCAATAATATTCACACAAACACACAGTAGAAAGAATTGAACAATTCAATTTTTTTAATATACAGGAATTCAAATAGATTCCTTTATAAATTTCTTATGTTTACGATTTAAAGTAACATTAACCGTGTCTTGTCTCAAAACCAGATGGATATTCATTTTTGATACTTCGCAGTCACTGATTTCTGAAGCATGTATCAAATATCCTCATACACGGCAGATTATGTATACAGAAATACTTTAGTAGAGGATATAGACCCGTATGAGTGACATATGATGATGTAAAACAAATCCCTCCAACATTTATATTGAATGTTGATAAAAAGACGCTTGTGAGAAGCACAGACTGAATGAATATTTCACACGGGAGTACATTTGTTGAGAGCACATTCTTAGTTTAATTGGCTGACAAAAAGCACTGACGGGAGCTCCTCAGAATATACCATCTCATATTGATTTAGTCAAGGTAAGACATATACATTCTTTACTATAAATAGAGTTGCGGATGGAAATATGGATTTACAAGATTTAATGATTCTAACAAATTATCCATTCTTCTTTAATTATTATCCCCCATAAGCCACCCAGGTGAGATTGATTTACAGATAAGTTGTTTAGTAAAAGAACTTGAATTGTAGATTATGCTTTGCTTAATCTAATCTAGACATTATATCTCCTTTATAGGTTACGCTATTGTTTCACTTATTCTAAAAATTATATCTTCTTTATCTAAGGGGCATACATTAATTTGAATTCTAGGTTATGCTATTGTTTCACCTATTCTAAAAATTATTTCTCCTTTATCTTGGGGGCATAGATTAATTTGTAGATAACTGGTTTAGTAAAAGAATTGGAATTGTAGGTTATGCTATTGTTTCACCTATTCTAAAAAGTATATCTCCTTCATCTTAGGGGCATACATTAATTTGTAGATAACCGGTTTAGTCAAAGAATTTGAATTGTAGGTTATGCTATTGTTTCACCTATTCTAAAAATTATACCTCCTTTATCTTAGGGGCATACATCAATTTGTAGATAACCGGTTGCGTAAAAGATTTGGAATTGTAGGATATGCTATTGTTTCAATTATTCTAAAAATTATATCTCAATCATCTTAGGGGCATACATTAATTTTTAGGTGGCCGGTTTAAAAGAATTTGAATTGCAGGTTATTCTATTGTTTCACCTATTCTGAAAATTATATCTCCTTTATCTTCGGGGCATATACTAATTAGTAGATAACCGGTTTAGTAAAATAATTCGGATTGTAGGTTATGCTATTGTTTCACCTATTCTAAAAATTATATCTCCTTTTTCTTCGGGGCATGCATTAATTTGTATATAACCGGTCTAGTCAAAGAATTTGAATTGTAGGTTATGCTATTGTTTCATCTATTCTAAAAATTATATTTCCTTTATCTTATGGGCATACATTAATTTGTAGATAACCGATTTAGTCAAAGAATTTGAATTGCAGGTTATGCTACTATTTCACCTATTCTAAAAAATTATATCTCCTTTATCTTAGGGGCATAGATTAATTTGTAGATAAACGGTTGAGTCAAAGAATTTGAATTGTAGGTTACGCTATTTTTTCTCCTATTCTAAATCTTATAACTCCTCTAACTTAGAGGCATTCATTGATTTGTAGATGGAGGGTTTATTAAAAGAATTTTAATTGTAGGTTATTCTATTGCTTCACCTATTCTGAAAATTATATCTCCTTTTTCTTAGGGGCATGCATTAATTTGTAGATGGCCGGTTTAGTAAAAGAATTTGAATTGTAGGTTATTCTATTGTTTCACCTATTCAATACATTATATATCCTTTATCTTAGAGGCATATATTAATTAGTAGATAACCGGTTTCGTAAAAGAATTTGTATTGTACTTTATGCTATTGTTTCAACTATTCTAAAAATTATATCTCCTTTATCTTAGGGGCATACATTAATTTTTAGATTACCGGTTTAGCAAAAGAATTTGAATTGTAGGTTATGCTTTGGTTTCACCTATTCTAAAAATTATATTTCCTTTATCTTATGGGCATACATTAATTTGTAGATAACCGGTTTATGTAAAAGAATTTGGATTGTAGGTTATGCTATTGTTTCACAAATTCTGAAAATTATATCTCCTTTATTTTAGGGGCATACATTAATTTGTATATAAACGGTTTAGTAAAATATATGAATTGACGTTTATGTTATTGTTTCATCTATTCTAAAAATTTTATCTTCTTTATCTTTCGGGCGTACATTAATTTGTAGATAACCGGTTTAGTAAAAAATTTGAATTGCAGTTTATGCTATTGTTTCACCTATTTTAAAAATTATATCTCCTTTATCAAAGGGGCATACATTAATTCGAAGATCATCGGTTTAGTAAAAGAATTTGAATTATAGGTCATGCTATTGTTTCGTCTATTCTAAAAATTATATCTCCTTTTTCTTAGGGGCATGCATTAATTTGTAGATGGCCGGTTTATTAAAATAATTTGAATTGTAGTTTATTTTATTGTTTCACATATTCTGAAAATAATATCTCCTTTATCTCAGGGGCATACATTAATTTTTAGATAACCGGTTTAGTAAAAGAATTTTAATCGTAGGTTATGCTATTGTTTCACCTATTCTAAAAATATATATCTCCTTTAACTTATGGGCATACATTAATTTGTAGATGGCCGGTTTAATAAAAGAATTTAAATTGTAGGTTATGCTATTGTTTCACCTATTCAAAAAATTATATCTCCTTTATCCTAGGGGTACACATTATCTTGTAGATAACCGGTTTAGTCAAAGAATTTGAATTGTAGTTTATGCTATTGTTTTACCTACTCTAACAAGTATTTCTCCTTTATCTTAGGTACATGCATTTATTTGCAGATGGCCGGTGTAGTAAAAGAATTTTAATTGTATGTTATGCTATTGTTTCACCAATTCTACAAATTATATGTCCTTCATTTTAGGGGCACACACTAATTTGTAGATGGCCGTTTTAGTAAAAGAATTTGAATTGTAGGTTATGCTATTGTTTCACCTATTCTAAAAATCATATCTCCTTCATGTTAGGGGCATACATTAATTTGTAGATGGCCGGCTTACTAAAACAAATATTTACAAATGTTTAAATGTTTCTTATGTTTACGATTCAAAGTGACCTTGACGTGAGCATTAACCGTGTCTTGTCCCCAAACCAGATGGATATTTATAAACGTGAACTATGCTGTCGTTGTTTTATGAAGCATATATCATATATCCTCATACACGGCAGATTATGATTACGGAAGTACTTAAATAGTGGGTATAGACCCTCGTGAGTGACAAACAGTGACATAAAACAAATCCCTTCAACATTTATATTGAATGTTCAAAGAAAGACGCTTGTGAGAAGTACAAACTGAATGAATATTTCACTCGAGATTACATCTTGTTGCATGCAAAATCTTGCATTAAGCGGCTGACAAAAGGGTCTGATCGCGAGCTCTTCGGAATATACGATCTGATATTGATTTAATCAAGGTAAGAAATATACTTTCATTACTTACTGTAGGAGATAAATATAGTTGCGAATGGAAATATGGATTTACAAGATTTAATGATTCTAACTAATTATCCATTCTTCTTTAATTATTATCTCCCTACACCAGCCAGATGAGATTGATTTACAGATAAGTTGTTTAGTCAAAGAATTTGAATTGTAGACTATGCTATTGCTTGATCCAATCTAGACATTATATCTCCTTTATCTTAGCGACATGCATTAATTTGTATATAACCGGTTTAGTTTAAGAATTTGAATTGTAGATTATACTATTGGTTTGTCCATTCTAAACGTTATTTTTCCTTTGTCTTATCGGCACAGATTGATTTTCAGATAAGATAAATATCCAAACAAATTGAAATATACATTCTGTTTTGATTAAACCAATTGTAATTATTCGTTTCTTAACCCGCATGGAACGGATTAATCTACGTCGTTAATTTTATAGACCATCCAAAGATAATGACCATCCGTCTACACAGTTGTAGGAGTGTGTGGTATAAAGTCTCATAAAATTCAGTTGATTCTTGATTTTAACGACTCCCATATTAGGCAAACGTTGCATATTTCGACCAAGACATCAGGAATTTGTTCCGACAACCATCAATAAAGCGATGTTGATTTATACAAATAATTTGAATTTTTAATCATATTTTTCTTTTGTTTGTTTTCATTTTATCTAATTTCATTGATAAATTTTGCTTTTAATTAATGCATACATATATATATATATATATATATATATATATATATATATATATATATATTTCCACGAGGATGCCTTTATATATAAAAAAAATAGTAATAAAATCCACAGTTGTTAAATAGAGAAATTAGAAGTAGAAGGTTTGGAATATTCGAGATCATTCCAGAATTTGCGAGAAAGATTGAGATGATTCGAAATGATTCGACTAATGTGCTATTATGTCCTAGCCCCTATAAAATAGGTTTTTGGAAGAGAGTAGTTAGTTGTAAAAAGGATGTGCTGATCTTATCAACTCCGGTCAGATTCGCGGATTTGTATATCCAGACGAAAGAATCTCTCTTAAAAGTCGCCGACTAACAGAAACCCAAAAGGAAACCTCATAGAACAAATCTGGTAAAAAGAATCTTTGACTCTTCTCATTGACCAAACTACAAATAATTCTTTATATACACATTTGAGGATTTCCAAAAATAGCAATTATATTACTCGCTATCCTAACTTGGAGTAAAATACTCTACCCACACCTTACCTCTTCTGTTGTAACACTTGCCATTAGTAAACTGAAATTTTCTGTTTTGAATGCAAAAATTATATATTTTGTATGTTTTATTTTGTGTTTTTTTTTCTAAATTAGATTCTCTTTGGGATTTAGCTCTGTGTTTTGGTAAATCTTTTTTTCTTTTGTTACAAATTCCAAAACGTAACAATATATATGATTGTCATCTGTAGTATTATATATATATATATATAAATGTCAACATTGTCATCTGAAGTATTGTAGTATTATTTGAGGGTAATACTTCCGTTCCCAGGAAGCGTCATTTAATTGAATTTTGATTGGTTGTCGCAATCACTTAATAGTGTATATTTGGACTTTTTCTGAATTAAATATTTATTATTAATATCTTCCTCACTCTTATGTTCTCAAATTTAATCCCATTGTTAATCTCACTGGTGTCACTCCGATTCTAAATTCCCTTTCTTGGTCAAGAGGTGGTGAGGGGTAAATCTAAACTGGAAGAGGAAAGAATGGTTTGACATGTGCAGGGAACAAATCAAAACACCTCATTGCAAACCTCGCCATAATTACACTTCTTTTTCGTATACGTGCCATGTTTCTTGAGGACATAGGCAATCATCGTCCTCCACATATTTTGTCATTCTTAATAATTCCCTCTCCAGTTATCCCACTCAGTTCCGGCCATCCATCTGCTTAAGTCCATCAGTAATTTCTGCAGAATATATTTCCCAATATGTCCTGTTATTTAATCCACAGATGGAGGGAAAATATCGGATTAATACGTTTTGCAAAGCCATTTGCGCATAAATGAATACAAGTAATTCAACCGGAATTCGAAATCGGCTTTCTGATTTCTCGTTCCGAGGTGATATCCACTGCACCACTACGCACATCTTCACTATATGTCCCGAAACCCTTCAACTGTTTTTTTTTCCTGATGTTAACTATCAGTTTTCTTTTTGTGTCCATTCTCTCCAAAACCTCAATGTTGCTCACGTGTTTCGTCCATGGTACCCTCAACATTCTTCTGTAGAACCACAATTTGATTGATTCAATTCTTTTCTTTATCTTTGATGAAATTGTTCAGCATTCGCTGCCATATTGAAAGACAGGCATCACATAACAATCCAGTACTCTCTTTTGTTTTGTTCTCGCAAAATGTTCCTGTCTCTTAATATTCTACTTAGCTTCTCGAATGCATCCTTGGCAATCTTATTTCCAGACGTAACTTTCATTTTTATAATGTCTTGAATAATTGATTTTTTATTGGCAATGTCACTATTATTATTATTATTATTCAAGGATTTTAAAGAAAATTAAAATTAGTCTTATATTTACTATTATAAATGTACACATCCTTTTCATACTAATTATTGATTTTTTATATTCTTAATCTAAAACAAAGTTAACTAAATAGTAAGAATATTACCCCCTTGGCCATGGATAAGAGACAGTGCCTTATTTGTCAGTTTTCTTAGAGATGGTGTCTCGATAAATTAGCCAAACATCCTGTGCTACGAACAGGTTTATACGTTCAGACAGGCTCGTCGATCTCCCGGACCGCAACATTTCAGTGTTTGCTGAACAGAAGTAAAGATTTTTTTTATTTCAAAATTAATATGTTTGTCATAGAAAAAATGTGAGTGATTTAATATTACATTTTTCATTGTAAACTCTGGTAACGTTTTGGTTATCCGCTAAATCAAATCAAACAATATTTTCTGCCAAAATTTCGAACATGTTAGAAGGGTTTAAAAATTTAAAAAAAAAAATTATTTTGCTCTTTCCTCTTAGTAACAATATAAACATTTTGATGGAAAAGTTTGTTTATATTTGGGCATTTTTAATTCATGCTATGCTGTTTTTTAGCGATTTACTGGAGGTACCTACTGACATGTATGTTCTTGTCATTCTAATCCACTGTTTGAACCTACCTTCTTGTTTCTGTGTCTTACTTCCGGGACCAGACAGGCCACAACAACAACAACACCTTGGTGACGAAGATTTCGCCACAACAATAATCGAAAATATACAGTATGTTTTTCCAACACTGCAAAGATTAAATTAGTTAATAGATAAGCTTTTTAGACAAGGAAGCTTAATCAGTACATTCTGCTATTACTTAGTCTATCCTAATCGTAATTCTTCTTTTCCTAACCAGCTCATACTAGATTAATTTACTTGTAACTTATATATATATATATATATATATATATATATATATATATATTAAAGATTTAATTAGTTAGTAGATAAGCTTTTTAGAAAAGGAAGTTTCATAATTACATTCTGCTATTACTTAGTCGATCATAAACGCAATTCTTCTTTTCCTAACCAGCTGATACTAGACTAATTTACTTGTAACTTATATATATATATATATATATATATATATATATATAGAGAGAGAGAGAGAGAGAGAGAGTGTGTGTGTATCGAGGCAGCAAATAATTTTCTATACTGTTAAATATAAGAGACAATCAATGTCTATGTTTAATCATGAGCCGTTCTAAACGTCGTATTTTGGCTTTAATTTCAGTTGAAAATAAAGACAAAAATTGTCCAACATTTGGATAATTTTTTATTAATTAGCTTGTAAGCAAATTCAGAAGATGGCTCATGTGAGCCGAAAGCTTAGAAGCAATTTAATAAAAAATTATCGAAATATTGGAGAATTTTTGTCTTTATTTTCAACTGAAATTAAAGCCAAAATACGACGTTTTGATGGATTTTTCTTCTTTTCTCGGTTTCAATACGGCTTCGTAATCTCCGACAGAGAAACTGAAAGATTGTCCAGTTATCTGTATTGCCTTCATATTGGTTTATCAGTTTCTCACAGATTTAGCAACGTATCAACTTTATAGTTTCTTTGTTTTTTTCAGCACACACAAATTTGTTGTGTTGGCAAAATTTATTGTTTGTTAAATAGTTCTGATCGATTTCCTATTCTTTTCTCTCTTTGGCTTATTTTTCTCTCATAGTTACCTGTCTTGTCTTCATATTGGTTTATCATCATGTTGAAGGTCTTGAAACGTATAATTTTTGTAGTATTTGTATTTCTTCAGCATACCCCAAATTACTGTATTTGCATTACACAATGATTGTCCTATAACTTTGATCGATTAGCGTTTTTCCTCGGCTTCAAAACGGATTGTTTTTTCTTCCATAGACAACGCCATATTGTTGTGTTAGATTTACTGAATGTTTGTTTTATTGTTATGATCGATATTCATTCATTCCCCGGTTTTATAAAGACTTGTTTTTCTTCCATAGATTCCTGGATGGTCTTTATTTTGTTTCCTGTTGTTTCTCCAACAGACGCCCATCTTGTCGTCCTGTTGGTTTATAATTTTATCACAACTCTGGCAGTGTTCTTATAATTTTATCACAACTCTGGCAGTGTTCTTAGTAGTTTCGTTGTGATTTTAAGCAAATTCCAAGGTTTTCACAGCACTTGCGATGTTGTATTGGCTCTACTCAAAGATTCTACCGTTGTTTTGGTGTATTTTCCTTTAATGCTCGGCTTTAAAACGCCGTGTTTTTCTCCCATATCTTCCTTCATTTTTTTCATTGTGTTTTATGTTTTTCTCAGAGTTTGTTTTCAGAGAACTCTCCATATTGTTGTGTTGGCTCTATTCAATTATTGTATCTAGTTCTGATATATTAACATTATTCCACAGATTCAAAACTTTATATTTGTCTCCCATAGATTCATTTACTTTTTCCTCAGATTCAAAACTTAATGTATTTCTCCCAAAGACGCCTGACTTGTCTTCATTTTGTTTTATGCTTTTCTAACAGGTCTCTGAACAAGTTAACATTATAGTTTGTTTTTGATAACACTCCATATTGTTGCGTTGGCTCTATTCAACGATAATATCTTTGTTCTGATTTATTTCCTTTTTTACTCAGATTCAAAAGCATAATGTTTTTCTCCCATAGTCTCCGGACTTGTCTTCATTTTTTAAAGTTTTTCTAAAAGTCTCTGAAAAAGTTAACTTTGTAGTGTATTCCTTTTCTGAGAACACTGCATATAGTTTGTGTTGATGATAGTGATTTTGTGTTAAATGATAGTATCTTTGTTCTGATTTATTTAATTTTTTCCTCAGATTCAGAATTTTCAGGTTTTTCTCCCATAGACTCCTGACTTGTCTTCTTTTCGATTTATGTTATTCTAACAGGTCTCCGAACACTTAAACATTGTAGTTAATTTGTGTTTTGAACACATTCCATATTGTTGTGTTGGCTCTATTATATAATTGTACCATTGTTCCGATTTATTTTTTCCTCAGATTCAAAACTTCATGTTTTCCTACCATAGACTCCTGACTTGTCTTCATTTTGTTTCATGTTTTTCTGATAGGTCTCTGAACAAGTTAACATTGTATTTTGTTTTCTGAGAACAATCCATATTGTTCTGTTGGGTCTGTTCAATTATTGTACCATTGTTCTGATTTATTTACCTTTTTCCTCAGATTCGAAATGTCATGTTTTTCTCCCATAGACTCCTGTTTTGTCTTTATTTTGTTTTATGTTTTTCTAACAGGTCTTTGAACAATTTCAGATTGTAGTTTTTTTTTTCTGAGAACACTTCATATTGTTGTGTTGGCTCTACTCAATGTTTGTACTATCGATCTGATTTTTTTCCTTAGTTTTAAAACTTCCCGTTTCTCTCCCATAGACTCCTGACTTGTCTTCCTTTTGTTTTATGTTTTTCTAACAGCTCTCTGAACCAGTTAACATTGTAGATTTTTTGTATTTTGATTACACATCATATTGTTGTATTGGTTCTTCTCCATGTTTGTACTTTTGTTCTGATTGAGTTTCTATTTCTTCTCGGCTTGAAAAAGAGCGTCATTTTCTCCCATAGACTGCAGACGTGTCTTCATTTTGTTTTAAGTTTTTCAAGCAGCTCTCGGAACGGTTTATCTTTGTAGGTTCTTTGATTTTTAACACACTTCATATTGTTGTTTTGTTCTATTCAATTATTGTACCATTGTTTTGGGTAACTTTCTATCGTTCCTCGACTTCAAAACGGCTTGTTTCTCCCCGATAGTCTCCTGTCTTGTCTCAAGTTCGTTTTATGTTTTAAGAGAGCTTTAAGCATGTTATATCTTTCAGTTTCAAATGTCTCTCATTACACTCTATGCAGTACTATTTACTCTACACTATGCGTGTACCACAGTTCTGATAGATTTTCTTTTTTTTCCTTTGCTTCTAAACGCTCTCTTTTCCCCATAGACACGTCTCTTTTATACATTTTCTTTAAAATTTTTCTCACTGCACTCGCAACGTTAATTCTTTGTAGTTTTTTTTGGTTTTATCGGAACATTTCATATTGTTGTATTACCTATACACAATGTTTGTGCTATATTTCTTTTTAATTTTCAGTACTCTATCCTCGGTCTTTAAAACGGTTTTTTTTCTCCAATAGACTTGGCGTGGTGGGTATTAAAGACAAATATATGGGCGAACGTATAAAAAGAAGGCCTTATCAATATTGTTTGAGATGCTGCCAAGTACGGAACAGTCAGGAAACGAAGGAGAGCGGTAGAGAAAGAAAAAGTAGCTAACCAAGCTTTGGTGAGAGAAACGGAGACACATGTAAGAATGACCTGAAGATTCAATTTTATCTACGGAAAAACAATCGGTCTCATGAAAAGTGTTTTTGAAAATATACGATAGTACATATTTAAACTCAGGGAGGAAAAGAGCGAATTGTTTTTGCCTAAAACCAAGTACCTAAGACAAATTATTTACAAAAAAAAGTCTTCAAACAAATCTGTGGAGAACAAATGCAATTACGGATATGCCTTCTCCAACAAACGTTACCAGGTTATAGGCATTTATAGGACTAGCAAACTATTATCAAATCTTAATATACAATACGCAGAATTTGAGAAATCCACTGAACAATTTGTTAAAAAGCGAACTGATAAGTGTCAGAAGGCGTTTTAAGAAATAAAAAAGAACTAATGCTAGACTTATCATTAACAAACTACAATCCAAAAGCAGAAATCGTATTGGCTTCAGATGCAAATGTGCGTTGTGTTGCAGTTGATATCAGCTTATAAGGAGAAATCAGAAAGCTGCTTTCGAATTCTAGTTCAATTTGATCCAGTAAGGAACGCGCAAATACACTAGAGAAAGATTTTCATTCATCTCTTCTCACTTCAGCTATGGGTTAAATATTAGGACACATTGAGTTTTATAGTCTTGGATTGCAACCAGTTTACCGTTTGTAATTTCGTGGTAGTTGATTTGCTGCCAGGGAACAAACTTTGCACGATTTTACTAATACTCCAATGTACTGATTCATTTTGGCACATTATACATAGCTTCGCATAAGATATTTCATCCTTGAAATTCACCGGATGTCTACTATGAAATTCATTTAATGTCCGCTTTTTTGATATGATAATTACTACTATACTTTATGTAAGCATCAGTATTTCATCACATAGTGACTAGGCGTTTCAGTCTGGATAGGTATGTTAATAACTACTATACTTTATGTAAACATCAGTACTCCGTTAAATAGTGACTAAGAGTTTCAGTCTAGATAATTATGATAATTACTACTATACTTTATGTAAACATCAGTATTTCGTCACATAGTGACTAGGCGTTTCAGTCTGGATAGGTAGGATAATTACTACTATCCCTTGATAGCTCCATTAAAATGGAAATGGGTACAGGTCTGATGGGACAGTCGGTTGGTGTTCTCTCCCCGGTCATGTTAAATGGAGACGGGTAACACTAGTCGGTTTGAGAATGGCACTTTGGTTGCCTAGCGTGAAAGCCCGGAACCTGAGATCGGAGTCTCGCAGGATGAGTCAAGGAGTGAATATATGTTTCGTGCAGAAGGCCCGGTTTTCAACTCACGATCAGGAGAGCCTTCTGTCTAGGGGGTTAATGCATTGTTCGGCATGTTTTGATTGACTCTCGGGAGATGCTTCCTGGTTGATAAGAAAATCTTTGGAAGTAACGTGTGCTCTTGTTTTCGCAGATCCGACAGGCAGAATTTGCGTGCTGGATGTTGCTATAAATGTTAAGGCTCTTCGTCTCATTGAAGTTTTTTTGAACCTATTGAGCATGCTGAGCGGATTGATTTGTTTCGGCGGATAGAGCCGTTTTTGACGACATCTCGTTTGGTAGTTTTAGTGGAGGGGTTAGAATGCCTTCCTTGACCTCAAATTTTGGTCGTATAGATTCAAATAGAGGTCCTCATAACCGAGAAGTAAAATAGGTTCAGGATTGTATCAACAAGTCTTGTTGATAAGTATCGTAACGTATACCATCAATTAGGAGTGTGGATTTAGACGAATAGGGGCGGCTTGTCTTCGGTGGTGCGTTCTAGTTACCTCGACCGAATTCAAGACATTCGACGTAGGGCTCTAAGTGTGTCCAAGTTTCATTCGATAATTTACACGATCATAGCTTTCCCCATCCCTATTTTCAGCCTTATTCTACATATGTACATCTGACACGTCTCTTTCATCGAAAATTCTCTAGACGAAAATGCCTCAAATACAAACCGCCTTACAAGAAAAGTTATGCTTATAATAAAAAATAAACAGATGACATTTCTCGGATACTTAATGAGAAAAAGAGATGTGGGGAATCTAATACACACAAGTCATCTGGAAAACAATAGAAACAAGGGGAAACTGTGTGACTTCGTTAACGTGTGTGTGCGAATGGATAGCAAAACGGGAACCAAAATGAATCGTAAAAGTATAAGTTACATAAAGCAAGAAAAGGCGGGAAGCTGTGGAGAGTCATGATCGACTACGTTTTGTTTAGGAGCCAGCAAGGATCGTATTCACTAATAATAAGGTATTGCCTAATAAATTATATTTGAAACAATTAATCGACATGGAGGTGTTACCCACATCTACATATTATTCGTTACTGTTTCATTGTACTGCACACCAACGAGACGGATATGATCAAATTTAAGGTATAAAGTGAAACCATTCATGCTACAATTTTTAAGGACTATTCATGTCCGTGTCAGTGGGTGAGAGGGTAGAACAGTTATTTAAAGTACATCGAATCCATTGCCAAATCTGCCGCTATGAAAGTCGGCTCTCTGTGCAGGTCCCGGAGGTTTTTCCCACCTGAATCTATTCTGCACATATACAAATCTACCATCCGTCCGTGTATTGAATATTGCTGCCATATCTGGTCGGGTGCCCCTGCTGCTCTCCTTGGGCTTCTTGACAAAATACAAAGGAGGATCTGTAACGTGGTTGATACTGACTTGGCAGACCGGCTGCAACCATTCTCTCACCGGCGTGATGTGGTTTCCCTGTGCCTCTTCTACAAGTACTTTCATGGCTTCTGCTCCGATGAACTTAAAGCACTGGTGCCGCCTAAGCAGGAATTTACACGTGATACTAGATTAGCAACTAGGTCCCACCCTTTTACAGTTAAACAGATAAAATGAAACCGTAAATTCTACTCCATCAGCTTCTTTTCTCGCGCTTCCCGCCTGTGGAACTCCCTTCCACAAGTCTGCTTTCCCGACAGCTAGAATCTCCAGGTGTTTAAATGCAGGGTCAATAGACACCTCCTATCACTTTAACTCCCAATTATTCTCAGAACACTCATCTACCCAACCCTCATTCTCGGTATCCTAACCCGCCTATCACCCACCCTCTGTCATTTCTTATATTTAACCATTCTCGGTATCCCTACCCGCCTATCACCCACCCTCTGACATTTCCTATATTTAATCATCCTTTATTCACTCTATGTAGCCCCCTGCGCAGTAGTGGCAGTGACATGCCTTGTTCGGGGTGAAACGCTTATAAAAAAAACTAGCTGGACGAGAGACATCGGGGGAAAACCGATATTTGTATAACTAAGGTCGTCGATCATGATTCACCTTAAATACTGACTGGTTCAGACTAGGATTTGGTTCTCTTTCAAATGAAAGATAAAGATTCTTACAATCTTCATCGTTAATACAAACAACTGACACGAAGTCTTCATTAGTAAATTCTATGGACAATCAGAATTCATTGACGTATAGAATCAAGGTGATGAACTGATTATCTTTGCATATTCTGGGAAGTAAATATTTGCTTAGGTGAATCACGAATATATATATTAAATAGGCAAGATGTTATAAAAATAAAAAAAGAGTAAAATATACAAATAGATCAAGAAGGAATTCTACAAAATTTCATATCTTAAAATATATCCACTCTTTATATTTAATTACAGCAGTAAAACTAATTCGATAAATACCAGTTAAACTTACAAACCATGAAAGAAGGAAATCGAACTGAAGATATTGCACGGCAATATTTCATATCCAAAAACATATCCACACTTTATACTTGATCACAGACGTAAAACTAATTCGTGAACTACCAGTTAAATTTAAAACAGCGCAAGAAGGAATTCGGCCTGAAGATATTGCTCAGCAAAATTTCATGTAAAAAAATTCGATAAATACCAATTAAACTTACAAACAGTGAAAGAAGTAGTCCGTGCTGAAAATATTGCTCGGCAAAATTTTATATCCTACAATATATCCACACTTTTTCCTTGATCACAGCGGTAAAACTAATTGAATAAATGCGAATTAAATTTACAAACAGAGCAAGAAAAGTTTGGCCGGAATGTATTGATAAGCAAAATTTGATATTCTAAATTATATCCACACTTTATAATTGATCATAGCAGTAAAACTATTTCGATAAAGACCCGTTAATCGTACAAACAGCCTGCCGATATTGCTCGGCAAAAATTCTTATTCTAAAAAATATCCACAGATTATATTGATCACATCTTTAAAAATAATTAAATAAATACCATTTGAATTTATAAACAGAGCAAGCAAGAAGGAATTGGGCCTGAAGATATTGCTCGGCAAAGTTTAATATCCTAAAATATATCCACACTTTATGCTTGATCACAGCGGTAAAACTAATTCTATAAATAGCAGTTAAGTTAAAAACAAAGCAAGAAGTTATTCGGCCTGAAATATTGATTGGCAAAATTTCATATCGTAAAATATATGCGCATATTATACTTGATCAAATTGGTAAAACTAATTCGATAAATTCCAGTTAAACTTAAAACAGAGCAAGAAGGAGTTTGGCCTGAAGATATTTCTCGGCAAAATTGCATATCCTAAAATATATCCACACGTTTTATTTGATCACAGCGGTAAAACTAATTCGATAAATAGCAGTTAAATTTACACACAGAGCAAGAAGAATATCCGCTTTAAGATATTGCTCGGTAAAATTTCATATCCTAAAATATATCTACACTTTATAACTGATCAAAATGGGAAGACTAATTCGACAAATTCCATTTAAACTTAAAAACAGAGCAAGAAGAAGTTTGGGCTGAAGATATTGCTCGACAAAATGTCATATCCTAAAATATATCCAGACGTTATACTTGATCACAGCCGTAAAACCAATTCAATAAATGCAAATTAAATTTACAAACATTGCAAGACGAAATTCGGACTGAAGATATGGCTCGTCAAAAATTGATATCCTAAATTATATCCACGTTTTATACTTGATAACATCGGTAAAACTGCTTCGATAAGTACCCGTTAAACTTACAAACAGAGCAAGAAATAAATCTTCCTGAAGATATTGCTCGGCAAAATTTCTGATTCTAAAATATATTCACATTTTATATTGATCGCAGAGTTAAATCTAATTAAAGAAATACCAGTTAAATTTATATACAGATCTAGAAGTAATTCAGCCTGAAGATATTACTCGGCAAAATTTAATATCCTTAATAAATCTACACTTTATACTTGATCACATCTGTAAAACTAAGTCGATAGATACCAGTTACATTTACAGAGCAAGAGGGTATTCGGCCTGTATATATTGCTCGGCGATATTTCATATGCTAAAATATATCCACATTTTAAACTTGATCACAGCAGTTAAACTTATTCGATAAATACCAGTATAATTAATAACAGAACAAGAAGGAATTCGGCCTGAAGATATTTCTCGGCATAATTTAATATTCTTAAATATACCCACGCTATACATTTGATCACTGCGCTAAAACTAACTAAATAAATGTGAATTAAATTTACAAACAGGAAGGAAATATTAAGCTTTAATATATCCACACGTTTTATTTGGTCACAGCGGTAAAACTAATTCGATAAATAGCAGTAAATTTACAAACAGAGCAAAAAGGAATTCCCCCTGAATATATTGCTCGGAAAAATCTCATATCCTAAAATATACCCATACATTATACTTGATCAAAATGGTATAACTAATTCCATAAGCTCCAGTTAAATTTACAAACAGAGCAAAAAGGATTTTGTCCTGTAGATATTTTTTGGCAAAAATTCACATCCTATAATATATCGACACTTTATACATGATCACAGCGGTAAAACTTATACGATAAATACAAATTTAATTTACAGAGCAAGAAGGTATTCGGCATGAAGATATTGCTTGGTAAATGTAATATCCTAAAATATATCCTTATTTTGTACTTGATCTCAGCGGTAAAAATATTTCGAGAAATACCAAACACTTTACCAAACAGATCAAGAAGGAGTTCCGCATGAAGTCATTCTCGGCAAAATTTAATATCCTAAAATATATCCATACTTTATCCTTGATCACAACGGTAAAACTTATTCGATAAATACCAGTCAAACTTACAAAGAGAGCAAGAAGAAATTCGGCCTGAAAATATTGCTCGGCGATATTTCATATCCTAAAATATATCCACAGTTTATACATGATCACAGCGGTAAAACTTATTCGATAAATACCAATTTCATTTACAAACAGAGCAAGAAAGATTTCAGCCGGAATATATTGCACGGCGATAATATATATCCTAAAATATATCCACTTTTTATACTTGATCACAGCGGTAAAACATATTCGATAAAAACCATTTAAACTTACACACAGAGCAAAAAGAAATTCCGCTTGAAGATATTGCTCGGCAAAATGTCATATCCAAAAATATATGCGCACAATTTACTTGATCGAAATGGTAAAACTAATTCGATAAATTCCAGTTAAACTTACAAACAGAGCAAGAAGGATTTTGGCCTGAATTTATTGCTCGGCAAAATTTCTTATCCTAAAATATATCCACACTTTTTATTTGATCACAGCGGTAAAACTAATTCGATAAATAGCAGTTAAATGTGCACACAGAACAAGAAAGAATTCCGCCTGAAGATATTGATCGGTAAATCTCATATCCTCAATTCTATCCACAATTTATACTTGATATGTTAAAACTAATTCGATAAATTCCAGTTAAACTTACAGAGCTAGAAGGAATTCGGCCTGAATATATTTCTCGGCAAAGTTTCATATTCTAAAATATATCTACTCCTGTTCAAAAAAAGAGGAAGGAGTTTGAACCGGGCGATAATAGCGTTTATCTACTCCAATTAAAAAACAAAAAACAAAAAACAATTATTCAACAAAAATAAGATAAGATATTAAGATTACCTTTTTAAATGGTGAACATCAGTCAGTTAAGTGCCATACGTGATACACGCTTGGGCGATCATGTCTCGAAGGAGACATGACTGACTGGGCAGAAGATTATCCCGCAGTAGGTTGCCATTGCTTTCTGCGGTAGACTGGCTATAGAACCCAATCTGTCCTGTTATTTAACCCATAACTGGAAGGAAGAGACGGATTAATACCTTTCCAAAGGCTATTTGCGCGCAAGTGAATACAATGGATTCAACCGGAATTCGAACTCGGCTCCCCGGTTTACTCGTGTGTGTGTTGTAAGTCACCGTTGAGGAATGTTATCATTTCATTAAAGAAGATTTCGTAAAACTTCCGGGACATTTCCAACCATTTTAGAATTTCTGATTCAGCTCATTTTCTTTCTATGAGACAAAAAGTTCACATAAATTTGGTTTTCTTCTAATTTCAGTAGAGTTCTGTCAAGTCAAAATTTTCATCTGCAACTTTATTGAGTAATTTCACAATTTTAGGTACCGAGACAATTCAACACGTAAAATTGTTTTCATCCGGTTTATACTGCGCTCCTTAGAGTAGATACTGGTTTCGTATCCATTTGTAATCATATAAAGATTATCAAATGTATTCCTTGAATTCCGTTTCTCTTACTTGATTAGTCGTACAACTTGAAAATATTTCAAACAAATAGAATTAATAATTAAAATCATATTTTTCGAAGACAATGTTTATTTCTGATTTTAATTCCTTTGTTCTTATATTTTGCAGGTGTTGGAAAAAGCCATTGAACTCGATAACATATGGCATTCTTAAGAATTGCAATTTATTTATCTCTCTCCTTGTCACGTGTTCTATGCGAACAACCAATGAAAGTGCAAGTTGTAGGGCAACACGAGTGCATCGTCAATGTCTCGAAATATTCAATGAAACTTTTCAATGAGAGCCTCGAAAAAGGGAAGAAGGTTATTTTCTTTCGAATTCAATACGACTCCAAACAAGCCGAGGAATTAACCAAATCAAAACCGGATAATCATTTTGCAAATCCGAATGAATTTATGTGGTTGTACGATGGAGAACATGGCTTACCGGTTTATATGGATACACCGTATGACTTTGAATTCCTTTCAGTTTACATCTTAAAAGAATATACATCCAGTTTAACGGTCAATATGAATGTGTCCAAATCTTGTGATGAAAGAAGTGTGTCAAGATTGCATTTTCTTCGACTTGTCTTTAGTCAATTGATAAAAGTTGTTTCAAAAGCGAAACTTCCAGACAAAAAAGCTTCAGCTTACATCTGTTACGATATTAACAACAGAAAACACCTGTCGAATTCTAGTTTCGCTGCTTATCAACGTTTGGGAATTAATCGAGAGATTCTTCTTAGATATTGTTGCCTAGTGAAAGATTCGAACCACATGAATTATGATAATTCCGTCGATTTATGCAGAGGACAAATTATTAACCCATCCATCGTGGTCGACATCCAGAATTATGCCGGTGCATTTTTATTTGCGATTTTCCCTATACTCTTGGGGTTTATTTCGGAAGCCAAACTCACTCGCCGTAGGAGACCATTTCATGAGATTCATTCGTTAAGTACGAGTGATGAAAATATCGAACAATATCTTCCCCTATTCGGAACTGAATCGAATTGGCTAAATGAATATACGCCATATTTTAGTGCAATGATTTTCATCAAGAAATTGTTACTCTTCGAAAAAAGTTCGGCTTTTGCGTCAAGAATCCGAAGGTCTTTGAGCGTTTTTGCATGTGTCTTTATTCTTTTGGCAGATGTGTTGTTCGAGAATGCTACAATCAAGGAAAAACTACAATCTTATCTCGACAATAACGTCCCACTTGGTTACAGGTCACTTTTGTTTGGTTACAAAAAAAGTGCAGAAAACACTGACTACTTTCTCGGTGGACCTTTTGTTTGGTTTTCAGCTTTTGCCATTTTGGGGTTGATTGTTATTAATATTCCAGATCGTTTCTGCCAGACCATAGCATATAATATCCTACACCAAAGAAAAACATGTACATTCCTTGTTCAAGATATCCAACTCTTGCAGCGTTTTGGCGGGTTAAATATCTTCAACTTGCAAGATTATGACTTACTCCACGCTCTTCTTAAATCAAGTTTGTTAACTGCTTTAAATCCGTCGTTTTGGTGTGCGATTATTAAACAGTGGTGTGACCGTTGTAAAAAGGTTTATAATACTTTCACTAATTCCAATGCGATTTATCAATTGATAGGCGTTTTTGTCACTTGTCTCTGCATCTTCGTATCTTTTTGGCTTTGTATCTGCGAATTGTTGCTCTGTATCTTCTATTATGGCTGCCCACAGCTTCTGATTTGTAAAGCAATTCCACACAGTTACACCCTCTGTTATATTTACCCTCTCCTCAGGAACAAAAAGTTCAGAATTTTAGGAATTCTGCTTTTCCTATTGTCATTGCCCGTCTATCTTTTCCTCTTTCTTTTTAACACTTATCTCTTTCTAACAACTTTTCAATTATTGAGTTCTTATCTTATTTATATTATAATCGCCCTGATTGCTAAGCCAGACGCCATTGCTTATGCTCTTTTATTGTTAATGTTTGTACTTTTCTTGGTTTCTATTGCGAAATCGATTTCTGAAACTTATCTATCCCTGCAGAAAATATCGTTTACTTTGGCACAGAAAGTGTGCAAGGATTTTGTTTACATTCGTTTAGAAGAACGATTCATATATCTCGAATTGTTTGAAAGGATTGTTCAAATACACCATCCGATTAGGTATGAAATTTCCAAGGCTTTTATCAAATTAATTTTCGGGGTTTATATTTTGGCAAGTTGCGCATATTCTTTTCAAAAAATTACCCTAAATATGTCGGCGTATGTCAAAATCGGTCTTTTAATATTCACGACCATGATTCCAAAAATCATGACCGTTTTGAACGACACGGTTTTAGAGTCGCGTTGGAAAGCTTTTCCAATCTTGGAAACAATTTATTCCTTTCAAAGAGAAACAAATTTCCCATATATGGCCGATAGCGTGGAGTAAACCCAAATAAAAAGTCATTCACTAATCATTTATGGTTTACTTTTGATTTTTTAATTGGCTAACATTTAAATGTCTCGTTTTTCCTCTTGCTGAATTTTATTTTTACATTTGCTCTTTATCTGGTATGCAGCTTCTTATTTCGTTTTGTTTTATGCTTTGTATAGCATATAAAGCCTGAAATAAAATTTTATTTTGATATATATATGATAAAAGAGAGTGAGAGAGATATAAGGTATTTATGTTTCTGACTTCTTTATTTTGTATCTAAATACATATTATAATATTTTTGTAATATTGTCTTTATTATTTTGTATAATTAGTGTGTATTACCTTCGGCTATAACGTTTTTTTTATGAAATATATTTTATTTGTTTTGGTGAATTGATTGTTGAAAGGAAATATTGTAATAACTTGGTTTTATTTAGTTTTCGTCTGGTAAACATATATATATATATATATATATATATATATATATATATATATATATATACCGTTCTATATTACTGAGATAAGGTATTGCAATTATTTAGACTACTTACATGTTTTTTTGTTTTTATGTTCGTGGCCATATTGACGACGTTTCGGTCATTTCTTCTCCGTCTTTCTTCAGGTGATTGAAATCTTGAACTGATCTCTTATTTCATCCAACGGCTTAGAATATTTTATTATCACGAATCATGCTTATTCCAGATATCATAGCATTAGTTACCTTCTTTTAACTATACCCTTAAAAGACAGGTTTTGAACGCACAACTATTTTAGTGAAATCACTGGATTCAGTCAACTTTTTATACACTAAGCTTTTTGTCCTTAAGAACATCGGTGTATGAATCTATCGGACTTACAATCCTAACGTTTCAGTAACTATTTTTACCAGAGCTTATATTAGAGTTTTGTTGTTATTATTGTTTTTCTCAATTACTCGCTGTTACTGGTTCTCATATTGTATTCATTTCTATGTTTGGGCGACTTAGGAGATCTTTTCAGGCTTTGCATATGCACTGATTCCTTAAGTTTTCGTATTTTTCAGTGATTTTCTCTGTCTTTTATTTTATGTTTATCTCATAGGGAGCGGTGATCTTCTTGTTCTATCCATATGAGGTCAGCCAAATCAGCTACACTTGATTTTTCTATAACAGTGCGAACAATGTAATTTGTTTAAATAATATATACATGTATCTGTAAAGTTTTAAAGTTGTTTCTGAAAAATCTAACGTTTTGGCCTTGATTGTGTTGATATCGAATCATGTATAATTTTGAGATTATGAACTGGTTGCTTCTCTATAATACAATGTCCTTCTGTTTTAATAGTCCTAGTGTTTGCAAGGCATATATTCTTACCTGTTACAGATGTTCCATTATAGCTTCCCATGGTTACATCAAATATTTTACCGGTTCGATTCAGTAACTTTGATGATTCTTTGTTAAATTCCAGTGATTTTGGAAATACTTTATAACACTTCCATTAGACACATAGCTATTTTCTAATTGTTTGAATAATACGACGGAAAAAGCCCTAAATGTTACTGTTTATTTTAGAAGAAAATTGGTAGCAATACTTAGCAGCTACCTTTCGTAAGTCCTTGATAAGGGAGAAAAGCAATATAAAATACAGAGCATAAAAATACAACAGAAGTTACCTTTTGCACAATTTTGGAGAAATAACAATTTTAGAAAAGTCATAATTGTTCTCCATAGAAAATTACTAAAATAATTCCTTTTAGTTTTTCATGGAATATTAAAATTATCATCCATAAAGCTTTGGACTGATTAATATCCAGAGGAATAAATTTATTGGAATGGTAACAAGGTTTATCTGCTACATTAAGAACTTTAGAAGACCAAGCGGAATACTAAAGAAACACAAAGAGATCATAGGTTTCTCCACAGTTTTTCTTTTCTAGACAAAAAATAACTTAACACAACCATTTTGGAAACTAGAGAAATCCCCCAAAAATCAAGTGCTATCCCTAGTTTATCGACGTTAATATATGCATGCTTCCCTAACATCTTAACAAGAACAAAGAGAAGACTGGGATAAAAAGACCTTGTGCCACATTTTGTCTTAATCGGGAAGGTAACTAAATACTAGTTGACGGTAGTTAAGGTCAGCTTGTACGCAATTAAAATCAGCTATTATTCAAGCAATACGCAGCGTAACTGTACCGTTCGAACTAACTTATTTCCGTTTACTTATTACTAACACTTACCTTGTACATATGTTCTTGTTATACAAATACACTGTTTTGAACCTACCTTCTGTTTTCCCTGTCTTACTTCCATCCATACCTGTCACTACAACTTAGCAGCTCCACAACAAATTGGCAACGAAGATCCACAACAGCTTATTATCGGCATTAGTTGATACGTGCTTCTCTAACATCATGACAAGACCAAAATGAAGACAGGGATAAAAAATGAGATCATCGTGCTTTCCTCGGATTATCTTTGACATTAATAAATATGTACTACACTAACATCTTAACAAGACCAAAATGAAGACGAGAGGAACGCAAAGAAACCATAGTGTTCTCCACGGATTATTATCGATATTAGTAGACTTGTATGATATTAACACTTTAACAATCAATTGATTTGATTAAAAAACGCAAAGAAACCATAGTTCTCTCCTTAGATTATTGTCGGTATTTGTAGATAAGTCTTACGTTTACACCATAACAAAATAATGCCAAAAAATAATTAATTGTGCTCTCCTTGATTTAAGATCGGCCTTTGTAGATTTGTATTACACCAATTCCTTAACAAGGCCATACTGAAGACTAGAGCAGGATCCGGCTACTTCTTTGCTTCCATGATCAATATCGACTATTCATAAGGTAAAGTTTGATGGACGAAGGCCTTAAACGAGCAATTATTGAAAGTTACTTTTGCTAATAAATGACAAGTGTTAAATATATATAAATAATTTGTATTAACTGATGATGAATGTAATACTCAAAAAACATCGTTTATTCAACTTGTCATCGTTGATATCATTTGTTTACAAAAAATCATTAAAATATATAGCAGCCAAAATTTATGTTTGTTGTTCATTGAAAGCCTTTGAGTATTTGTCTTTATACTTATTTGTGCCAAATTGATTGATTGCTGCACCGAGCTAAGGTGACAAGACGAATTACAGCAGTCGTCGTCCCCACACACAAAGACCCAACTTAGGCTGTTTTCGTAAGGCTTCCTCGAAAAGCCCCGATAAGACTAACAACATTCGCTACGTTGTAAGAATAGGAATTCGACGACTGTTTATTTCTGTTTTTTTTTTTTTTTTTTTTTTTTGTACATAAAGACTTTACTGCAACTCATCCAGGCGTCATCGAATTTTTTTTTTTTTGGTGCCGTTCTTTTTTTTATTATCAAAAAAAGTGTGCACGTGTGTCTGGTCATGTTTGAAGTGGTAGAGAAACGGCTACCGGGTTTTCAACGTGTCTTCCTAGAGATCAAAATTCACAGCGTGGGCAAGGGGGGGACATAGTTGTAATAGACAACTCGAAGACCAGCTACAGTGACGAGGCCATGACGACTAGCAGCCCGTGAGCGTCATCATAATTGGTGCCGTATTGACAACAAAAAACCTGACCCAGGCGTTCGGACCACATCATAATTGGTTTCTATGACCGGGTCAGACACAGACACGGCCAGCCGGAGACGCAAGTCATATGGTATTGTATTTCATTTACGCGCTGAGTTTCAGTTTGAAGTTGTAAATTTAAATTATTTAAATGAGTCACAATATCCACAATAATTGCCAAAGTTGCAAGCCAACCAGAATCTTGAAAATGTTAATTATTCTCACTTTCCACATGTTTGCTTTCGAGAGATATCGCCACCAATTTTTGTAAGGAAAGTACTTTTGTTTAGTATTGACCATCGGCTAAGCGATCGTCATTCCAAGAAATAAGCATGGTCACCATATTCTCTCTGAGATTTATGACCTTCACAAAAATATCCTAAATATTTTAAATCCCAAAGACCTGGCACACAATGTCTGTTTTGGGATAATGCAATGATTTTAAAAAGCTTATGGCTGATTAAAGGCATTCTGTACGGTCTTTCAGAAATGCAACCATTTTTTTCTATCCTATCATTTCTAGGGCACCATTAGTTGTTAAAAAATTAATTTCTGATCTCATTTTTAACAAAATTCAAATATGTCTACTTCGGTTATGGTTTCATTCATAGGAATTCTTCATAGATCTGAAAATAAGGAGTTACTCCTCGAACAAAAAAAGCAAATTGTTCAGTGTCACTTACGTCTGTACTCCCAACGGCGGCAATTAAAAAATATTGAAATCCAGGCATTGATTAATTGAAATGTAACATCTACTGACATTTCTTTAACTCACCGTATGATCTTCATTGGAGACAAGCTGATAGTTTTAAATAAAGAATTTTTCTTTTGGACAAACAATATCTAACATTGCCAGTAAGCAGTCAATTCCTGTCAACATGGTGTTATTGCATACGTGTATTTTCTCCGTTATTAGCATGACTATATTCGCGAAACTAGGGATTAATTTTCTATAAATATTTACCATGCCTTTAAGACGACGAAGATTCTTACTGTCTTTAAGAAAATTTCTGTAATTCGCTAATATTATTTTGTGTAGTTCTAATATCACTCGAGCTAATATGATATCCTAAAAATTGATTGAAGTTACATTAAAAGTTGACTTCTCTATTGAGATTTTGGAATAATTCTTTTCATATAAAATTTTTACAACAATTTTAATGCCTTTTATGTGGGATGAAATATCATAAATGAAAATGAGTATATAGCCAATATGTAAATAGACAGTCAACATGTTAAAAAAATCTTGCCCATATATCTTTGGAAGGTAGATGCTGCATTTTTTAAAAATCCAAACGTCGTGTATATTGTCATGTTATAATATATTTCTGTAAACCAAGACAAGAAATAAGTGCTGTTTTCATGTCATATTTTTATATCATTAATTTGATCAATTAGGTCAATTTTACTGAATATTGTTGGCTAGTTTATCGGCGATTGAGTTAATATTAGGTTTAGGGTATTTATTACGTTTTGTGATACTGTTTAATGTGCGGTAGTTCCCACAGCATTTGAGGCTTCCATCAGGTTTCCTAATCACGTGTCGTGAGCTGGCCCATTTACTGTCTGAAGGAGTAATAATACCATTTTTCTGTAGTCTAGAAAATTCCTTCTTGACTCCCAGGGTTTTCTCTTCTGACAGCCGTCTGACCTTAGCAACATTGTTGAATGGATACCTGTACCGATTCTGTGGTATATTTCCGCATACGTACTAGCTGGGTTGGTATGCTGGGATACAATGTTCGGATACATTTTTTATCAAACCTTTAATTTATTTGGGCTTATTATTCTTTATAATCCAGTTGATAGAGTAATTAAATATTTTCAGATAGATAATCTGGCGCCGGTATCTTATGTATAAAAATTTGCTTGTGCCCACATTGATGGTGTCTTGTAATAATGGCGGATTTGGGTGGGGGAAGTCATCGTCCGTCCAAGTAGTTTCCAGTTTCACTTTGAGCTGGCAAAGATAGACACGAACTTGGCTGCTACTTTTTATTTGTTCAGTGCTTACATGTGGGCGCCGCGTCTGCATAATATATGTGTGACCTACATATCTTTTGCACTAGTCTATTTTGTAAAGGTTTGAGAACATACGGTATTGTTGAAGTTTTACGCACCCTTTTTGTCTAGATGTGGTTGGACGAGGTTCTTCTGGTAGTGCCTTGAAATAAAGGCATTAATTCATTCACCAACTGTCCCAGTCTGGTCGGGCTTAAGTCATTTTGCTTAGCTCGCGTAGGACTTATCGATACTGGCAACGCCTGAAAAAAATTGTGCAATACTATTTCGTTGCTTATTTCTAACCTTGATAGAATTTGTTGTACATAAACTGTTGGTTGGCTTGTAATAACAGAGGGAGACGTTATTTATCTAGCATCTCTGGTTTTGTTTGCTCGTGTGAATTTTTTTTTTTTTTTAGTGTGAATCTATTATGGTTTGTTTTAGTTTGTCTTAATTGTGCGTACTCCGAACGATGCCAGGAATCTTAGCTACTACTAGTGACTTACAAAATCTACACCCGCGTTGAAAATTTATATATTTTCTATAATTTAACAGGAAACAACACATTTTTATAATTCCAATGATTTTTAAATAATAAACAGATCCATCACACTTTCCTTTGATATTAAAATCATTTGAATTAAAAAAAAATGTGTTGTTCCCTATTAAATTATGCAAATATATAAATTTTCAAAGCGGCTGTAGACTTTTGCAAGCCACTGTATTTCCGCCGGTAACAATGCAAGGATATTGTAACATTTTGTGGTGTGAGATGTTATATTTCTTAAATAGAATTGGGATTCAATTATTGTAAAGCAACTGGTAATGTTAGTCTGCATTAGTTTCGGTATTTTGATGGTTATTTGTTGGAGAGCCGTCACATGTTGATCTCGTCCCATTTGTGCTTTCGTGTATGTATTTGTTTGTGGTGCTTATTAAATTATGTTCCTTTTTTCTTTTGGGTCGTCGTGGTCATTAAAATATATTGTCCGCGAATATATATATATATATATATATATATATATAATTGGTTTTATTTATAAAATGAATAATTTGCAGCATAAACATATAAAAAAGTTCAATAAGTCACAAAAGTCTTTATAATAAAACACTTGAAATGTACATGTGTTTACTTATATGAAAAACGTTCGCAAGGGAATTGCTATCTGAAATAAAATATAAAGTTTAGTACTCATCATATGACGATTTCCACGAACTTGAATATGTAAGACTTTCTAATTCGGCTGTCCGGGAACAAACATATATATATATATATATAAACACACACTATAGTCAACCGCAGATAGATTTGTTTCGCTGTATTGCAGCTCAATCAGTACTGCTTAGACCCAGTTCGCTTCCTAACCCAAGATCGAAACCCGACCGAATCGGCGATTCTACCCATAGGCCACGAACGTCCGGTAGAAGAAGGAAGGCTTTTTAGTGCGTATAAACACGCCCGATAGCTAGCGTGCTCCAATTCATTATCGAATGAGCGATGCGTATATGCCCGAGTAGCTACTGTTGACAAAGTCCCTAACTCTTCCAGAGTGCTCAATCAGGGTGTGAGAGCGTATATATATATATATATATATATATATATATATATATATATATATATATAGTACTGGGCAAAAGTATTAGGACAAGAACTATTTTATTTTTTATGAGCCAACAAAATAAAGTTTAAAATCACCACTGTCTTAACACTTTTGCAAGAGGAAGGAAGACTTCGGAATTTGAATTGAACCCCACAAAGCCCTGATCTCAATCCTATTGAAAATCTATGGGAAATTTTGGATAAAAAATTGATAAATCTAATGTTACTTCGCAAATACAAGCTGCTTGGCAAGAGATACCATTAGATACATTGAAGAAGCTCGTGATGTCAATGCCTGACAGAATGAAGGCTGTGATCAAAGCAAAAGGCTATTATTCTAAATATTAAATTTATTTTGTAACAAGTATTTTTTCTTGTTAAAGCATTTGTTGAGGACATCAAATCAAATTACTTTAATTAAATTGTTGTTTTTCTGTCAATATGGCTCATAAATGATGAAATAATTCTTGTCCTAATACTTTTACACTATATATATATCGGATAAAGGAATAGGGTTGTTCTAACGAGAGTAATTAGTATAAAATAAAAAGTGTGAGAAGCCGTGAACGTTTTCTTTAAAATATATATTTATTGTTTGGTATTCATACAAGTTATGGAGTATTAATTTGTCATGATTTGCGCGACACGTGTTTCGAGTCTAAAATTGACTTTCTTCAGGCGAACAAATACGTTGTTTTACGTTTGGGTTTCTTCGCCTGAAGACAGTCAATTTTAGACTCGAAACACGTATAGCGCAAATTATGATAAATTAATACTCCATAACTTGTATGAATACCAAACAATAAATATATATTTTAAAGAAAACTTTCACGGCTTCTCACACTTTTTATTATATATATATATATATATATATATATATATATATATAACATAATGAACAACCATCGAAGTTGCATAAAGAATTCTCACATATAAATAATTAAAATGCTTAAATTTTAACCTGAAATTCCTTTCCCTGACAACCCTTGTATCATGTTCTTCTTCTTTTTCACTTTACTCTCATGCAGCCCTCTCCACACCAGTGTTCTTATCCTTCTCTTACTCATTCTCTGACAGCCGCATAACATGTTCCTCTTTCTCATCACTCACCTTTTCTGTAACTCGCTGCGCACCAATGCCACTTCTGACTTTCTTGGGGTAAAATAATTAAAAAACATTTAATAACGTCTCTTTGTCTTTTGGTTAGAGCGATTTCCTTTCGAGGTAAAGCCCTTTCTACACATGTCATCTATACTTTAATATACACACCTACATACTTTTATATCAGTCAGTTAAACGCGTACAGTACATGCTTGGGCGATCATGTAACAAAAGAGACATAACTGACTGGGCAGAACATTTTCCCGTAGTAGGTTGCCATTAATTTCTGTGGTAGAAATGTTAAAAAACACAATCTACCTTCTTATTGAACCTATAGTTGAAAGGTAAAGCGGAGTCACACCTTTTGCAATGGTATTTACCCGTATTTAAATAAAATAGAAATCCGAACTCGGCCCTACCAATTATAAGTTAGTCAGAGTAAAAAAAAAATCTAGAAAGCTGTAGAGAGACGTGATCAACTAATTTTGAAGGAAAATGTCATATAAAAGAAAAAAGAATCTTTCTCGATGCTGTTTCTTGTTCTCATTTGATAAACGAAGCTTCATTTGGGAGACAGTCAAGATCGAACTCACTACTCAGTTGGTATCAGTCAGTTATGTGCCATCCGTGATACATGCTTGGGCGACCATGTTTCGAAAGAGGTATGACTGAACGTGCAAAAGATTTTCCCGCAGTAGTCCTGCTATTTAACCCATAGCTGAAGGGAGAAGCGGGGTCACACCTTTTGAAAGTGTAAAAACTTTGAAAATACAACTGAAATCCAAACTCGGCTCTCCGATTCCTCGTTTCGATCTGATAACCGCTGCATCCCAACGCAAATCCTCAGCACAATCATCCCAGTTATCTTAAAAAAATATTAGTCGACTCAGAAGCAGAGACTATCACTCTATATTTTCTGTAACCGCTTGCATTAATCCCAATGAACTTCACGCGTACGAGCAGAATAAAGTCAGATTTATTGAATACAATGAAACCATTCGCTCAATTGCTATTAAAACTTATCCACCTGACAAAAACACACACATATTAACGCACATCCTCTACAGTTGTATGTGTATGTTCGTATATATCAGTTCGTGTATGTGTATATTGGTATGGGTAAGTGAGATGGTTGAAAGGTAATTAAAATTTATTTAGCCAGACAAGGAATGACGTGGAAAAACCCAATATTCGATAAAAAGAAAAGTCATCAATCAATTTGCATCGTAAACACTGACTGGTTCGGACTAACATTTGATTCTCTCTCAAATGAAAGATAAACTTTCTCTTCGTTAATGCAAACAACTGACACAAGGTCAAAAAGGTATGATGTCTTTGAGATATTCATGAAAATCAAAGAAAATTTTAAGCTTTTTTTGTCTACTGGTAGCGAAATACTAATCTTTGCTTTTGCAGACGGTGTTCCGTATTGCCAGTTTAGAATAGTTTAAAAAACATTCGTTTCACCAATGTTCAATACTTTGTCTTGTTTAATATTTCCTTAATTATTAATAGTTTCTAGTTGAAATGAATTAATGTGACAATTAAATTTTAATATTGATTTTTTAAAGTAAAATTTTGCATAGCCTAGAATTTCTACCCCTCTCCGTTTTGCTGTTTTATTCTCTCTTTCTGTCTATCCGGCTGTCTGTCTTTCTGTCTGACTGTCTGTCTGTCTCTGTCTCTGTCTCTGTCTCTCTCTCTCTCTCTATCTCTCTCTCTCTCTCTCTCTCTCTCTCTCTGGGTCCATCTATCCATATATATATATATATAGTGATTATCCACGTATACTGTCTTAATAATATGTATAGGAAAAACTACTAAAAAGTTGTAAGTTTAAAAATGTATTTTTCTGACAGTATTTATTTATTTCTATTATTATAATTGATATTTAAGACCGTCCTCGGCCTTTCATCAGAAACATATGATTTTAAAATTTAAATTAGAAACGTTTTCGCAGGAGCGATTGTTTATATCACGTGACACAGAAAGCGACATATTTTTTAAATTTTGTAAACGTAAACCTATTTTTAATAATACTTATGAATGTTGTTTTAAAGAAAATTTTATAACAAGTACTTTTTCTTGTTAAAATTTCTTATAATGTTTGCTGATTTACTCTTAGAGTATTTTACGAGCAAGGAACAACTAAAGTCCTATCTAGACAATAATATACCACTCGGATTCAGGTCAGTGATGTTTGGTTATAAGAAAAGTGCCGAAAACACTGGCTATTTTTTCGGAGGTCCTTTCGTTTGGTTTTCAACTTTCCTCATTGTAGGTCTGATTGTAATTAATATTCCAGATCGCATCTGCGAAACTATAGCATATAGTAGACTCCACCAGCGAAAAACATGTACATTCCTCATGCAAGATATCGAATTTTTGCAGTGTTTTGGTAATCTAAAGATTTTCAACTTAGTTGATTACGACTTGCTACACGCTATTCTGAAATCAAGTCTTTTCATTATTTACATTACAATCGCTTTGATCTCTAAGCCAGACGCAATTGCTGTCGTTCTTTTATTTTCAGTGTTTGTCTATTTCTTTGTTTCTATTGCTGAATCGCTTTCGGAAACCTATCTTTCCTTAAAGAATTTATCGGTTACTTCGGCGTAGGAAGTATGCCAGAATTACGTTTTCGTTCAATTAGGAGAGCGTTTTATTTATCGGAATTTGTTTGAAAGAATTGTTCAGGAATATCATCCGATTCGGTATGAAGTTGCCAATGCTCTGATTAAATTAGCTGTGGGGGCTTATGTTTTGGTCTGTTGCGTCTATACTTTTCGAAACATAACCTTAAGTATGTCAACATATATCAATATTGGTATTTTGATATTCACGTCGAGAATTCCAAAGATCATTTCCATTTTGAACGACAGAGTATTACAAAACGTTTGGAAAGTGGTGCCAATCATGGAAACAATTTGTGTCTTTCAACAAGAGAACAATTTCTCAAATAATCTATAGAAGGTCAATTGTGTTCAGGGAATGTAAATAGGAAATTATTTGCAAAAAATTCATGGTTGATTTCTACACATTACATAGTAATTGACTAATCCCTAAATTACAATATATTTCTTTTTCTGAAATTGATTTGTATGATTTCAAACTGTTGTTCTTCATCATTAACGATGCTTTTTTTAACTAGCTTTTTTAATAATATCTCTTGTCGGCTCAAATATTTTGTGACTCTCCTAAATCGACCTTGATAACACAGTTAGTGTATTGTTCGTCTCCGATCTGATTTCTCCATTAAATTTAGAGTCAATGGTTTTATAGATGCAATTTTTATGACAGACTCTCGAAGAAGTGGCGTTATTCAGTATCTCATAAAGAAATCATCGCCTCAGGAAAAAAAAAAGACAAATAGTTATTGCATTCATATATTTTATTCAAAGACAACACCATACTTTCCTAAATACATTAATCTTCAAGTCCATATTATCAATAACAATTTTATTAAAAGACAACAATGAAAGGGGAAGTAGTCAATTTAAAAATAAAGCCTCAAGTTTTCTCGGAGCCTCACTCGATGTAGAAAATTTTCAGAAAATAAAATGTTTTTGAACGAATTCATAAAATCATTCCGTCTTAAATGGCAATATTTATTGTCAAAATCTCTCGCCTTTCGAGGTTAACATTTTATTCATTTGTTCTGTATAATATTTGAAAAGAATTTTTATCAGTTCTGTCAAATCCCCCAAAATATGAGAGAAATTAATGATATATATATATATATAGAGAGAGAGAGAGGGAGAGAGAGAGAGAGAGAAAGATTTAAACAAATAGTGTTAAACGATAGAGACAACCATAGTCTTATATATTTTCTTTTGATTTTTTAGAAAGAAAATATATAAGACTATGTTGTCTCTATCGTTTAACACAACTTGTTTAAAAGACAATATGCTGCCAAAATGTACGTATATATATATATATATATATATATATATTGAAATTATTTGTTTGAACATTATTTTTCATCGATACTCGTATTTGAGTAGATATTCTGTTTTTCATCAAACTGTATATTTATTTCAACTGGCCTGATTATTTATGATAAATTTTATTATGAAAATGTGTGTCACTGGACAGCATAGGGGAAGCAGCCAATTGATATGGCGCGTCTTAGACCTACCAACCACGAATGATACGACAGTACAAACAAATTCAAATCAATCCTATATGACGCAATTTTCATTATAGATTTCCCCCTATGTTGACACAACATTTGTATTATGTATATATATATATATATATATATATATATATATATATATATATATACCAAAAAGAATTTTGCTTATAAAAACTTGTGCTTTAAAAAAACTGAAACGTTTCAAATCTACACGTCAGAAGCAACAGGCCGTTTCCCTTGAAGTTTTGCAAAGGAAAAATTATAAACATAATAGAAATACGCTTTAAAAATATTAATTTATAAGTGCGACTATTGAAACAATTATTTTGCAATATTTAGTACCCCTAGTATTTGATAAAATCCCGTCACACACATCGAGAGAAAAAAGGAATTGTAAAGGTTATAAGTTAGTCAGAGTAAAAAGGAAGCTGTAGAGAGACGTGATCTACAAATTTTGAAGGAAAATGTAATATAAAGGATGTTGTTCTTTGTTCTCGTTTGATAAACGAAGCTTCATTTGGGAGTCAGTATGGATCGAACTCACTACTCAGTTGGCTTCAGTCAGTTATTTGGCATCCGTGATACATGCTTGGGCGACCATATTTCGAAAGAGACTTGACTGACTGGGCAAAAGATTTTCCCGCAGTAGATTGCCATTACTTTCTGCGGTAGACTGGTTGCCAACCAAATCTATAGAACTTAATCTGTCATGATATTTAACCCATAGAGGGAGAAGTGGAGTCACACCTTTTGAAAAGGTAAAAATCTTGAAAGTACAACTGAAATTCAAACTCGGACTTACCAATTCCTCGTTCCGAGCTGATATTTCACCTAAGCGGATCGTTTGCTCTACCTAAGTATTGAGCGCTTTATTGTTAGTTGATTACTCACCTCGGATTTGTTTCTTTGTGCTGACTCGGTCCGAATCATTTATACTGATGTTCATGTGTTTAGCTCTTTCTTTTTTTATAACCATTTTTTCTGCTACGTAGATCCGTGGCGGGTTTTTCGACAACGAGTATAGTTATAAGTTTTATATATATATAATTTAACATTAGTTGCTGCCGTGTTATCAAAACATCGAAAAAGATATGATTTTTTAAAAATATTTATGATACATCAAAGAAAATGATAAGTTTTTTTTTGTCTACTGGCAACGAAATACTATTCTGAGTATTTGCATTATATTTCTCTAAATGAGTGGTCATTTGGTCATTTGGTCATTTGGTCTCGTACGTACTTCATATTTATATTCTTCCATGCCTTCCCCTTTCCTACCCGTTCGTTTTTGTTGTGTTTTGTTTTTACAGAGTGTTAGCTACCGAGTAGGAGAACAATTAACCCTTCAAAGGGCGGAAGAACCCTGAAGGTGTCAATGACCAGCTAACTAGGGGTGGTGTCTCGAGAAATCACTGTAGACAATGCAAAGGGATACCACTCCATTATCATTCCGAGTATAATCATTACTTTACAAAATATACATTTAAAATCCAACGGCGTGAACCTGTTTTATTCCAAAGGAAGTAACACCTCGCTGAGTAAGAATCGACATAGTCAACAGGTGTCAACTGACCGTCATCCAGTCACTGTTAGCACCAACGGCATAAAGGGGACACATTTTTCTGAAATTTGTCCCTCGTTTGGAAAGGAACAACTTGAGCATCGTGTGTCTCTGGACCGTTACCCTGCGATTGTGCGTAACAAACAAAAATCTACTCTAGGAACATGGAACGTCAGAACGCTGAACAAATGATGTCAACTTGGGAATGTCAAGCAGGAAATGAACAGATTGAACATCAAATTTCTGGGAATATGAGAAACTAGATGGCCAAGCAATGGACACTTCAGCAGCGACAAACAATCGGATCATATATGCAGGAGGTAAAAATAATGAAAATGGAGTCGACTTAATACTAGACAAAGAAATGCCTTCTAGGATACTGACAATTCATTGAAAAGTTTCTCTTGGTCTAACTGAAAGATATACCCTTCAATATTGCAATTATAGTAGTCTATGCATCACCAACGCAAAGCATTGAGGAAAAAATAGAATCTTTCTAGTCCGCTCTTGACCGTGTCAAGGCTCAGTGTAAAACCCAAGAAATTTGAATCATCATGGAAGACTTGAATGCCAAAGCATGCAAAAAGAAGAAAGGGGAGACAACTGGCAATTTTGGATTAGTAATCCGCAAAGACCGGAGTAAAAGATGGGTCCAGTGATGTAAAGCGAATGAACAGGTGATAACTAGCACATGGTTTCAAGAACACCCAAGATGTTCATGGACATGGAGAGGCACAGAAGCCAACACAAAAGACCAAATCGATTATATAATCATAAACCAAGTATTCAGAAACATAGTGGTTCAATGCAAAACCTATCCAAGTGCCTACTGTGAAAGCAACTATCTTCCACTTATCTGCAAACTAAGAGTGAGACTTCGGATATTAAAGAAGATTAGGGCAGCACCCAGAAGAACAAATGGGAAATAAAAATTTCGAAATAGGACGCACTTAAAAAAGCACTTGTGAGTCTAGCAAACAAAATGGTCCCAGAAAAAATCAGACGCAGAAGAAAGGAGCGGATGAGTGAAGAGATTCTTGACATGATGTAAAAGAGACAGAAACTATGACATGACATGGAACTGAATTAAAGAAACTACAAAATAAAATAAGGCCCAAGTGCAGACAGGCCAAATAGAAATGGTTCAACAAAAAATGTGCCGAAGTAGAGAGATTAAGACTGATAAAGAAGAAATGTATAAAGAAATAAGGAAACCTGATAGAACAAAGAACCTGTTACTCAACAGGATCTATAAAATTCAAGGATGGAACGATCATATTAGAAAAAGAGGAGATATGAGAAGAATATATGAAAGATTTCTTCCACAACAAGAGAGGGCAACCCATAGTAAACAAAGATGCTGACGGATCGGAAATACTAAAATCCGACGTGAAAGCTGCAATAGCCAAACTGAATACGAACAAAGCAGCTGGACCAAACAACATTGTAATGGAGATGCTGACAGCCTTAGAAGATTTTGGCATAGAGAAAATAACGGAAATAATAAATGAAATCTACCACAGTGGTGTTATACCAGATGACCTAAGCAAATCAATTTTCATAGCTCTGCCTAAGAAACCAGGCACAATCAAATGCAATTTCCATGAACAATAAGTTTGATGAGCCACATGTCCGAATCCTGATGAATAGAACGCGAAGCAGAATCAGACCAGAAATAGGACAAGAACAGTGCGGTTTCGTCAAGGACACCGGAGCAAGAAATGCGATGCTTAGGATGCTATCAGAAAGGGTAATACAATAAAAAAAGAACGATTACCTGTGGTTTTTGAATATTTCAAGGCGTTCGACAAAGTACGCCATAAAGAATTGATAGAAATGCTCAGCAACCTCGACATATTTGGCAAAGACATCAGAGTAATCAATGACCTCTACTGACCAGGAAACCACCTGTATATGGACAGGAAACTAATTCAGCAGATATACAAAGATAGAAAGACAAGGATGCGTCTTTTCACCGGATCTTTTCCACTTGTAAAGTGAGATTAATCTGAAGAGCCTAGAATTTATACCAGGATTGTCATTGGCGGTCCCAATCTGAACAACTTAAGTGTTATGGCACTCTTCTGTGAGGAATGACCTTTCCTCTGGGTGTATAGAAAGTACCTGTGTGACTTCCAGGGTGCGGTTCATCAGGTGCAGTTCCCGGCATTTTCTTTGGTTATGATCGAGGTCGAGATTCGTAGTTTCATCTCACCGGGGCCAGGATTATATTTTCCCCATCCATTTTATTTTTCTCCTCTCCACTCCCTGTAGTAAAAGTGCCTCTTGATTTTGCCATCAGGGCAGAATACATTAGTCTCGTTGTTTTGTGGATAGGTTGGGTCCAAATAATATCATTAGTTTGTTTTGTATTTTAGTTGAATATTTTCAAGTTGGGGATTTGTCATACTCCACCCAGTAATCATTTCATATTAGATTTTTATATATTTTTGTACATCATATATTGTATATAATAAAATCTTTATTGTCATTTGGGGTTTTTTAGGTCCTCGGATTTTATGATTTTATACACCACAATGGTGTATGAAGGTTTGATTGGTGAAGGATAAGTTTTTTTATGGGAAATGTGGAAATTGTCAAGTATGCCTGGATAATGAGTTGGATTAGCTAGGTATATGACAGTTACTGAAGATCATCCAAAGTTTTTGTTTCCCCGCCCCAATTTGGCCTTGTGCCACAACAATGTATTACATTGTAAATAAAGTTCATCAGATGCAGTCAAGTACAGCAGTTAACGACAACTACTAGTCAGCAGCTTAATAATACCCTGATTGACTTACTTTACATCTATTTATTAACACTTCTTTGAAGCTCTTGTTTATACTAAAACACTGTTTTAAACCTTTCTCCTGTGTTCCGTGTCTTACTTCCGACACAAACTGGTCAGTGCTCTTTGTGGCAAATTGGTGCGAACCACTGGGATTAAAAAAAACCTCTCTTAACACGAGTTTCGTAAAGTCCGACGTGAAAAGTGAAAAGACACAAAAATGGAGGATTTCAAAAACGATTTGTTACAGATGGTAAAGTTCCAGACTGAACAACAAGAAAAAATGGAAAAAATTATTCCTTCCAGAAAATCAAGAAAATCAGTTTGAATTTCAGAAGCAATGGTTTGAACTAGTAAGTCAAACGAAAACAAATGAAAATGAAAATTCGTCTTTTTCACAAGACACAATTTGGAGCGCGATAGAAAATTTTAAGTAAGCTCCTGAGGTAGTCATAACCTTACATCTTACTTTAAATGGTATGAAGATATTCATGATAAAGTTTGTAAGAGTTGGAGCGAAGATAAAAAATTACGTCTTCTAAGAAAACTGGGCACAAATAAACATACAAAATTTGTTAACTACATTCTGCCGAGGAAGGCTACTGAACTGACATTCACCGAAACAGTGAAACTACTCACTGAGCTTTTCAGTCCTATGACATCTCTTTTTCATAACAGGTGCAAATGTTTTAATCTAAATAAGAATCACTTGGATCAAAAGTTAACAATCACTGCGATGATTTTAGGCAGCGGAGCTAAGTGCAAACAACTTGAAATGTTTTATATTTTATGCAAGGACTAGTTTCAGCAAAAGGTGCAGAAATTAAACGAAGAATACTTAGCAAGTTGTAGAATTAACCAAATATTACTTTTCAGCAAATTGCCAAAAAATGTCAAATATACGTCAGTATAAAGCAGGATTATAAAGATATTGAGGAATCGGCAATTGCTCAAAGATTGTTTTTTAGAAATAAAATATGCTATACATGTAACAGCTAGACACAAAGGTTCGCA
This sequence comes from Ascarosepion bandense, assembly GCA_037127315.1. Classification (NCBI taxonomy): domain Eukaryota; kingdom Metazoa; phylum Mollusca; class Cephalopoda; order Sepiida; family Sepiidae; genus Ascarosepion; species Ascarosepion bandense. The sequence continues at coordinate 347,496 of JBBBDQ010001946.1, forward strand.
TTGCCAAGCTAAAAAAATAAAACCAAAACAAAGAGCTACATAAAAATACAAGGTCGGACGAGTTAGACGGTGCGAATACCTGATAATTCGTACACGCAAAAATGTTTAACAAAAGTCTTGAATTGCAGTTAGATTCATGGTCAGATTTGACTATAATTAACTTGCAGATATGGGAAAATTGAGGAAACCATGCTTGGTAAAACCCAGCAGAAGAGAAAATTAAATTCGAGGGAGAATTAATTGTCAACGCAACTTTTAACAATAAGACTCGAAAATTGGAATTGTTTGTCATGTAAAATACGAATAACCTATTTGGTACTGATTGGATGACACAATTGCAGCATTGGGACTTACCTATTAATTCGTACTGCCAAATAATTGAAAGTTGGAATGCCGAAGCTGATAAATTAAAAAAGAATTACAGGAAGCCTATACAGGATTTTTTTTCTGGTGGTTTAAGCAAATGTATAAAAATGAAGGCTAAAATTGAACTGAAAAAAATGTTCAGCCAGTATTTTAAACTGAATGCTGTTCTGAAGGACTATAACGCCCTCTTCCCAGTCTGAAGACTTTTTTGCGAAGTTTAATGGGGTAAATCTTTCTCCAAAACTAACCTTAGCGACGCTTATTTACAAATCCCTGTTGAAGAAGTGAAATTATTGTTTATGAATACATATCGTGGATTATATAAATTCGAACGTTTACCGTTTTAAGTCTGAGTAGCGCCACCACTTGACTGTCGCTTACTTAGACGATATTTTAATGGATAGGCAAAGCGTATCCGAACATTAAGATCATGTCCACAATTTTTTTGCGAAAATCCAAGAATAAGATTTTAAAATAAAAGAGACCAAATCCGTTTTTTTTCATGGGAAAAATCAAGTACCTAGGGTACATAATTGACATGGATGATAGAAGACCGAATCCTGAACTCGCTACCGCGATTAAAGTCATGCCGGCACCCAATAACATCGTTTCCTTACAGAACTTCCTAGGTCTAGAGAATTATTATTAGGCATTCATACCAAATATGCGTCATATGCGTACTCACCTGACTGAATTATTTAAAAAAAGACAATTCCTGGATTTGGATTGCAAAATGCCAGCAGGCATTGAAAAAATAAAGAAAACTATAGTCAGACTTGCTTTTGACGCATTACAACCTGAATTTGGAAATCATTGTGGCCAGTGATGCGAGTTCGTATGGTATAGGGGTATGTATTCTTCACAAAATGAATAGTGGAATCGTCAAACCGATATCACACGCTTCGAGAGCTTTGCTTTCTGCGTCAAAAATACTCGCAGACTGAAAAAGAAGCACTGGGGATTATATTTATCATTGTAGTCAAAAGTTTTTCAAAGTGGCCCGAAGTATACAGATGTAAAAACACAACTACAGAAATTGTATTAAAATTTCTGCACGAGCTAGTTTCAGAGTGGTAGACATTTTAGTATCTGATAATGGAACGCAGATTTCGTCTAAATAATTTAGAGAATTCTGTGAAATTTATCAGATTAAACACATCACCAAAGCTCTGTATCACCCTAGGTCAAACAGACTAGCCGAGTGATTCGTAGATACATTGAAGAGAGCTTTGAAAAGATCTAGGGTTACATCAACTGAAAAAGCACTTCACCAATTCCTGCAAGTATACAGGATTACACCGAATGACAAGACACCAGCTTTACAATCTCCAGCCGAAGCGATGTTCGCGCGTCGCATACGATCTGTGTATGATAAACTAATGGCAAAAGAAACGAAGCTTAAAAATACGTACATGAAAGACCATATAAGCCAGGAGAAAAAGAATTTTTGAAAATGTTTAAAGACAAATCTTTTTGGGTAAAAGGCAAAATAGAAAAAAAGAATTGGAAACTTGATATAGTAAAGTGTGCATAATTCAGACATAAAAGACACATTAATCAACTCAGGAAACGCCTTATTGACGAAGTTGATACCGTGTTTTCTGAAGAAATAGCGATGGATACGATATACAACATTTTTAATATTCTAACTGCTCTAATGGCTTCCGAAATACGCCGTTCGAAAAGAGAAAGAAAAGCAACGGAGTTAATAGTGGTCAATCCGAAGCAGAAAAGATACTGATACCACTACAGTTCAAAATTATCAAGTGTCTACCGTGAACTTGAAAGAAAAACAATCTGTAGACTATTGCGGAGTGAAATTTTAGGAGGTGATGTCATGGTACTCTCCTGTGAGGAATGAACTCTTCCTCTGGATATATATATAACGTACGTGCGTGACTTCCAGTCAGGTACAGTCAAGTACAGCAGTTAACGACAGCTAGTAGTCATCAGCGTAATAATAACCTGGACTTGATTTCTTTATTCCTATATCATCAACACAATTCTTTGAATATCTTGTTTCTACTAGTAAAACTGTTAAAACAACCTCCTGTGTTCCGTGTCTTTCTTCCGACACGAACCGGTCATTGCACACAACTACACAATAAATTGGCGACGAAGAGTCACAACAATAAGATACACAGATGATACAGTGCTGAGAGTCGACACGAAAGAAAACTACAAGACCTACTAAAAAGATAGATGAAGAAATCTAAACAAATGGACTACAAATAAACTACAAGAAAACTGAATGTATGGTCATCAGCAAAAATAGGAGCCGAAAATGCCAATTACAGCTAAGGGATACTAAAATCAAGCAAGTACTAAAATTTAAGTACTTGGAGAGTGTTCTAACGGAAGCCGGAAAGTCTGATACTGAGATCTGAATGCGAAATGGCATGTCCAAGGACGCATTTCAGAAGCTGAGCAGAATATTAAGAAACAGGAAAATTTCGCTAGAAACAATGAAGAGCGTACTGGATTGCTATGTGATATCAGTTCTTCGATACGCCAATGAATGCTGGAAAATATCATCGAAGATGAAGGAAAAAATTGAAGCAACTGAAATGTGGTTCTGCAGGAGGATTGCGGATAGCATGAATCGAGTATGTGAGCAATGATGAAGTTTTAGAAAGAATGGAAACGAAAAGGAAATTAATACTCAGCATCAGGAAAAGACAGCTGAAGTTCTTGGGACATAAGATGAGGAAGGAAAGCTTGGAGAATCTGATACTCATAGGTCAGATAAAGGGAAAGAGAGGCAGGGGAAAGCAGCCGATGAAATAAGTTATCAAATTTCAACTTATGAAATAAACTAGATCGTTCTTTGTTCCCGAATTCAAAATCTGTTCTTTTAATTTAAAAAAAATTCCATTACTGTTTTGAGTCATGCTCTCACCGACTTTACCATTATCATAAGTTTCATGGACCCGTGCTTAGTTTCCTCTGCTTTTCACTTAAATAGAATGACCTTCTCCGTAACCAATTTATAAATGATGTACACACCAAGCAATAAAGGAGTGAATATATTTTAAAAACGCTTTCAGTATTTAACTGATCCAAGACCGCCTAAAAAAGGTAGATAAAGAAAGTCGAAAGAAGGAACTGCAAATAAAGAACAAGAGAACCAAATGTATGGTCATCAGCAAAAGGAGGAGCCCAAAACCCCAATTACAGCCAGGGGATACTAAAATCAAGTACTTGGAGAGTGTTCTAACGGAAGCCGGAAAGTTGTGACACTGAGATCCGAATGCGAATTGGCATGACAAATGAGGCTTCTAGAAGCTGAGAAGAGTATTAAGAAACAGGAAAAATTTCGCTAGAAACAATGAAGATAGTACTGGATTGCTATGTGAAATCAGTTCTTCAGTATGGCAATAAATGCAGAACAATATCATCAAAGATGAAGGAAAAAATCGAAGCAACTGAAATGTGGTTATACAGAAGAATGCTGTGAATATCATTGATCGAGCATGCCTGCAATGATGAGGTTTTAGAAAGGATATAAATTAATACTGAGCATCAGGAAAAGACAGCTGATGTTCCTGGGGCGGGTGATGAAAAAAATACACATTCAATACGCCCAGACTGAATGTACAGCGAGCATTTTCATGGTTTAAGTGGATAACACAAGGCTTCTATCAAATGCTCTCCGGAATATACCATCTCATATTGATTTAAACAAGGTAAGAAATATACTTTCTTTATTTACTGTAGCAGGTAAATATAGTTGGGAATGGAAATATTGATTTACAAGATTTAATGATTCTAACTAATTATCCATTCTTCTTTAATTATTATCTCCCTAAGCCACCCAGGTGAGATTGATTTACAGATAAGTTGTTTAATCAAAGAATTCGAATTGGAGATTATGCTATTGTTTCAGCTATTCTAAAAATCATTTCTTCTTTATCTTAGAGACATACATTAATTTGTAGATAACTGGTGTAGAATTTTTATTGTAGATTATGTTTTTGCTTTGTCCATTCTAAACATTATTCTTCTTTTGTCTTATCGATACAGACTTATATATATATATATATATATATATATATATATATATATATATATATATATATATATATATATATATAATATATAAAATAATAACAAGACCTATTCTGTAAGTATCTAAATCCTAAAACTATACGAAAATAAACTTTAAGGACAACAAATAACAGACAGAATTCCGTTACTATCCGTCGCTGTAAGGCGCTGGACAAGAGGGGAGAAAAAAAAGAAAACTGCGGAATACAGACAATACATACAATACCCCGCAGTAAAGAAAAAAAAAACAAACGGAACCAACCACAAAGAAAGAAAAAGTGCTCGATACAGAACTAACCAAAGCGAAATAACAAATAGGAAGCAATGTAGAGCAAAGACACGTAAAAAAATCACAAGATCGCCAAAACCTACCGCGGTTTCACACAACGGCTCGTCAGGGCAAAGGCAAACCAAGGACTAATCAAATAAATAGACACCACCAAACAAAGACTAACTGACTACCCGACGGGGGAGGGGGAGGTTAAAAAAAAACCAAAAAAAAACAAACACTCTAAGCAAGAAATTTAGCTTTATGGAATCTACACCTATTCAATATTTCAGTTTTGGCATTAATAAGGTTGTGGGCAGGTTCGAATCTAGCTATCGCTAATTTCTCCTCATCACATAACCTACAGAATTTACTGCCTTTGTTATAGTTAGGGCATTTTTTTATTATTTCCCATTTCAAAATGGGGTCTCTTTTAGTTTTAGTTTTTATGTCCCGTACATAGTTGGATAAAGTCGTACTGTGTTTATACTTCTCATTTTTAAAGGAGGTTTTATGGTTGTAAAACCTAATTTTAAAATTATCATGCGTAGCTCCTATGTATGTTTTAGGGTTTTTATCATTTTCATTAATGTAAACTCTAACTTTATAAACTACATTTACTTGATTACAATTACCTCTAATGGGGCAGTCGGTTTTAATTCTACAATTACAATTATTTTTGTTGCCGGTATTAGTATTAGGAATATTGGTATTACTTTTCAATTTACTTTTATTGGCATTATTAATTATTTTTCCAATATTAGGTAAACAAGAGTAACTGAGTTTAATAGTGTTCCTATTAAATATTTTTTTAAGTTTGCTATCAGAGTTAAAATGTTTATCTATTAGGTTAAAAAACATTTTGCCTATTTTAGATTTAACTTCATTATTGTATGGGGGGTTAAACCATATAATATTTCTGGATCTGTTGTTATTGGTTTTTTAGTAATATTTTGGTCAGAAAATTTTAGCGTTTGCGAATGTACACTTTTTATTAGTGCAGTTTGGTAAATTTTCTTGTATTTATCGAAAATTTCACTATTGGAAGAGTTGGTGGACAATCTAACAGCTATACTATTAGGGATACTTTTAAGAATATGCATAGGGTGATTAGAATTTTTGTTAACATAATTGGGGGTGTAATTATTTTTGATGTAGGGTGTTATATATCCGTTATTAAGATTTAATGTTATATCCAAGTAATTAACAATTTTAATGTTATGTTCTATTTCAATCTCTAACTTATAAGATTTGAAAAATTTTTGCACTTCCTTTCTAAATTTATCTCCTATTCTAGGTGTACATTTATCTATTATAATTAATCCATCGTCCCGGTATAAACCGTGATTATGGAAATCTATTATGGCGTTAAGTTTATGAAGCAGTAGACAACCTATCAGCTCCGCCACCTCCGCCCCATCATATGCCCCCATAGGATTATCAAACTCCTGGGCATCAGTTTTTTTTACCCATATCTCATCATTAAAATATAATAGTGTTTTGCGGCAGTGCCAAATTATTTCTAATTCTGCTTCTTTTATATCATTATATTCTTTAGCTAACTGCAACGCCTCTGAAAGTAGTTCAGCTGTTATGGAGGGGTAGAAATCTTTAATGTCGTATTTGATAAATGCTGAGTTCTTATTGAAATTTAGGGATTTAAACCATTTAATGCAGTCACCAGTTGATTTCCACTGGTTAATGTTAAGGAACATACGTAAGTTATTGCAGATATTTTGAATAATAATTTTACTTATTTTTCCAAGCTCCGTCTTAGTTGGGTTTATAAGTCTAAATTCGGGGTGGTTAGGGAATGAATTTTTATGGTCTTTGACCGTAAGGAAACAATTCTTTAGGGTTATTTTTTCCACCCTGTTATGTAGGTTAAATTTAGCTACCATTGAAGTGGCTTCGTTATTTATGTTAGAAATAATATCCGGTGCTATTTTTCTATAATGTTTAATCACCGATTTTTTTAATTCACTGTTAAATTGTTCTTTAGGTATTGAATATAAATTAGCGGACTTATCACTTTTAATATAAATATTACCGTTATTTTTACACGACTTTAAAGTATCATTAAGCTGTTTCTGAAAAGAATTTTGCCCTAATTTCCTATATTTAATTTTTCGAATAATACTAATCAGGTCCTTTTCGAAACTTTCCAACTCTTTAGAATATGGTGGGTGTTTATAGGTTTTAAATCCATAAATTTTCTCGTCTTCCTTAGTGTTTAGGTTATTTAAAAAGAAGAAGGCCCTCCATCTTAATCTACTCATAAAATCTTCGATTTTATGGAGTAACTGGTGTTCATAAAACTGTTTTTTAGGGACTGGAATGTCTTTGAGGGAACAGTCTAAAATTATTTGTTCCATTGCGAACTGGCAAACAGTGCTCGATGGGTAAATCCAGAGCATATAAAATAATAACAAGACCGACTCTGTAAGTATCTAAATCCTAAAACTATACGAAAATAAACTTTAAGGACAACAAATAACAGACAGAATCTAATTCCGTTACTATCCGTCGCTATAAGGCGTTGGACAAGAGGGGGGGAAAAAAAGAAAACTGCGGAATACAGACAATACATACAATACCCCGCAGTAAAGAAAAAAAACCAAACGGAACCAACCACAAAGAAAGAAAAAAGTGCTCGATACAGAACTAACCAAAGCGAAATAACAAATAGGAAGCAATGTAGAGCAAAGACACGTAAAAAAATCACAAGATCGACAAAACCTACCGCGGTTTCACACAACGGCTCGTCAGGGCAAAGGCAAACCAAGGACTAATCAAATAAATAGACACCACCAAACAAAGACTAACAGACCAGCCTACCCGACGGGGGAGGGGGAGGTTAAAAAAAAAAGAAGCCAAATTTAGACTTATAAACCCAACTAAGACGGAGCTTGGAAAAATAAGTAAAATTATTATTCAAAATATCTGCAATAACTTACGTATGTTCCTTAACATTAACCAGTGGAAATCAACTGGTGACTGCATTAAATGGTTTAAATCCCTAAATTTCAATAAGAACTCAGCATTTATCAAATACGACATTAAAGATTTCTACCCCTCCATAACAGCTGAACTACTTTCAGAGGCGTTGCAGTTAGCTAAAGAATATAATGATATAAAAGAAGCAGAATTAGAAATAATTTGGCACTGCCGCAAAACACTATTATATTTTAATGATGAGATATGGGTAAAAAAAACTGATGCCCAGGAGTTTGATAATCCTATGGGGGCATATGATGGGGCGGAGGTGGCGGAGCTGATAGGTTGTCTACTGCTTCATAAACTTAACGCCATAATAGATTTCCATAATCACGGTTTATACCGGGACGATGGATTAATTATAATAGATAAATGTACACCTAGAATAGGAGATAAATTTAGAAAGGAAGTGCAAAAATTTTTCAAATCTTATAAGTTAGAGATTGAAATAGAACATAACATTAAAATTGTTAATTACTTGGATATAACATTAAATCTTAATAACGGATATATAACACCCTACATCAAAAATAATTACACCCCCAATTATGTTAACAAAAATTCTAATCACCCTATGCATATTCTTAAAAGTATCCCTAATAGTATAGCTGTTAGATTGTCCACCAACTCTTCCAATAGTGAAATTTTCGATAAATACAAGAAAATTTACCAAACTGCACTAATAAAAAGTGTACATTCGCAAACGCTAAAATTTTCTGACCAAAATATTACTAAAAAACCAATAACAACAGATCCAGAAATATTATATGGTTTAACCCCCCATACAATAATGAAGTTAAATCTAAAATAGGCAAAATGTTTTTTAACCTAATAGATAAACATTTTAACTCTGATAGCAAACTTAAAAAAATATTTAATAGGAACACTATTAAACTCAGTTACTCTTGTTTACCTAATATTGGAAAAATAATTAATAATGCCAATAAAAGTAAATTGAAAAGTAATACCAATATTCCTAATACTAATACCGGCAACAAAAATAATTGTAATTGTAGAATTAAAACCGACTGCCCCATTAGAGGTAATTGTAATCAAGTAAATGTAGTTTATAAAGTTAGAGTTTACATTAATGAAAATGATAAAAACCCTAAAACATACATAGGAGCTACGCATGATAATTTTAAAATTAGGTTTTACAACCATAAAACCTCCTTTAAAAATGAGAAGTATAAACACAGTACGACTTTATCCAACTATGTACGGGACATAAAAACTAAAACTAAAAGAGACCCCATTTTGAAATGGGAAATAATAAAAAAATGCCCTAACTATAACAAAGGCAGTAAATTCTGTAGGTTATGTGATGAGGAGAAATTAGCGATAGCTAGATTCGAACCTGCCCACAACCTTATTAATGCCAAAACTGAAATATTGAATAGGTGTAGATTCCATAAAGCTAAATTTCTTGCTTAGAGTGTTTGTTTTTTTTTGGTTTTTTTTTAACCTCCCCCTCCCCCGTCGGGTAGTCAGTTAGTCTTTGTTTGGTGGTGTCTATTTATTTGATTAGTCCTTGGTTTGCCTTTGCCCTGACGAGCCGTTGTGTGAAACCGCGGTAGGTTTTGGCGATCTTGTGATTTTTTTACGTATATATATATATATATATATATATCGCTCATTCAGTTAAATGAATTAGAGTGCTCTAGCTATTGAGCGCGTATAATGATATGCGCTAAAAAGTCTGCCTACTTCCACCGAAAGCCCATAGCCCAGGGGTAGAGCCACCGACTGACGCCATTTCGGTCGGGTTTCAATCCTGCGTAAAAAAGCATTCGGAGTCTAACCGTACTGATGAGCTGTGATACGGCGAAACAGATCTGTCTGCGTATGACAATATATATATATATATATATATATGTAAAGAATACAAGAGGAAACTAGTATTTTAATTGCCTACGCGTTTCGTCCTTTGATGGACTTTATCAAGACAAAAAGACGAAATGGTGTTTTATTCTAAATTACGTATCTATAAACAAACAGTGTTGGCTACTATAATAAAACGTTCAAAGATCCTTTAAGATTAACAGAAAATTTTTCGTTTCAAAATTCCTTCATGTGTAGTGCAATGTCACGAGATGTTAAAATGAAGGGAATTTAACATCACCAAAAATAGACAACAATCAGAAAACCCAGAATTTGTTCCGACATTCATCAATAAAAGCGATGTTGTTTTATAAAAATAATTAGAATTTTTCCTTAAATCTTTCCTATTGTTTGTTTCCGACAGAACAAATTTCATTGCTGAATTTTGCTTTTGATCAACGCACGCACACACACACACACACACACACACACACACACACACACACACACACACATATATATATATATATATATGAACTTGGCCATCTAAATATTATTTGAGCGTCATCCTTCCGTTCCCAGGTCGCTTCATTTAACTTTGATTAGTTGTCGCATTTCTTAAAAGTCGATATTTACATTTTTACTAAATTAAATATTTAAAATAAAAAATATTAACAGCAATATATTTTTAAAAAGAACGTATTAACAACAATGCATAACTGAAGGGAAAAATATTAGCAGCAATACATTTTTGGGAAAAGAAGATGCAGTAATATATATTTTTGAGAAAAAAAAACACATCAGCAGTGTATCTTATTTCCGGTAAAAGTCACTTTAAATTAATTCATGAATGAAACCTAATCTACAAAAGTTATTTCTTAGAATATATATTCAACACATAGAAATATATTGCAGAAGTATTTCTTGCATTAAATAAGACATTGAACTTGAAATGTCGTAAGAAAAACAAACCAAACTAAAACAAAATCTAAATAAGTTTAATTATAGATTCCAATTTGGCATAAATTAATCCAAGTCGTAATGATTCTTTTTCTAATCCGCACACACTAAATTACTTTACACGGAACCTATCATCATCAAATATGATTAATTTTAGATTCTATTTTATTTAATCTATCCTAATCTTATTTATTCTTTACCTAATCTGCACAAGCTAAATTAATTTACACGTAACGTTTTGTAACCAACTAAGATTAATTTTAGATTCTATTTTGGTCAATCTATCTTAAGAGTAATTCATTAACTAACCCTCTTAAATTAGATGAATTTACTATTAACGTATATATTCAAATAAGCTTAATGTTAGATTCTATTTTGATTGATACATCCAAATATCAATTTTTCATTTCCTAACCGGCTCACACTAGATTAAGTTACTCGTAACGTATATATCTAAAAAAGATTTTATTTAGTTTAAACTTTGGTTAATTCATCCTAATTGTAATAATAATTTTACTAATTCACTCACAATAGATAAATTTACATGTAAGCTATCATAAGGTGATACGATTATTTAAACAAATCACACAAGATTAATAAAAGAAATTATTGCACAGAGCTAATGATTGATATTTAAATTTCATTTCAATTAATCCATTATAACCGTAATTCATATAATCCTAACCACCTGCTGACACTAGATTAAATTTATCATTACGCATAGATAAAAATAAGTTTAATTTTAGATTATATTTTAGTTAAATCATTATTACTGTAATTCGTTTTTTCTTAAACAACTCAGATGATATTAATATATTCGAAAAATATATATGCAAAGAAGATTCAGTCCAGATTTCATGTTGGTTAAACAATCCTAATCGTAATTCTTCTTTCCCTAATCTGTTGTCACTAAACTAAATTCTAGGTAACGTATATATGCAGATAATTGAAATTATAGATTCCATTTTGGTTAAGCCTTTCTAATTGTAATTCTTCTTTTCAAAAAGCTGACACTAGTTTAAATTCCTAGTAACGTATATTTCCCCTAAAATTAATTATAAATTTCATTTTATTAAATCCATCCTAAACTTAAATTTTAATTTCTTCTTCAAATTTATTAATGGATCAAAATCGTAAATGTAATTTTCTTTACACCTGCACTCAAAAATATTTTTTTACATGTAACGTATATATTTCATTTTGTTAATGGATCAAAATCGTAAATGTTCTTTTCTTTACACCTGCACTCAGAAATATTTTTTTTACATGTAACGTATATATTTCATTTTGTTAATGGATCAAAATCGTAAATGTTCCTATATTTACACCTGAACCCAGAAATATTTTTTTTACATGTAACGTACATATTTCATTTTGTTAATGGATCAAAATCGTAAATGTTCCTATCTTTACACCTGCACTCAAACATATTTTTTTAAAAATATAACGTATATATTTCATTTTGTTAATGCATCAAAATCGTAAATGTTCATATCTTTACACCTGCACTCAAAAATATTTTTTTTACATGTAACGTATATATTTCATTTTGTTAATGGATCAAAATCGTAAATGTTCCTATTTTCATACCTACATTCAAAAGTATTTTTTACTCGTAACATATATATTCCATTTTGTTTAAGGATCAAAATCGTAAATTTTCTTTGTTTTATACCTGCACACAAAAATAAATATTTACGCGTAACATATATATGTCAATTTGTTAATGGATCAAAACCGTAATTGTACTTTCCTTTTCACCTGCACTAAAAATATATTTACTCGTAACGTATATATTCCATTTTGTCAATGAATCAAAATCTTACATGTTCTTTTCTTCACAACGGCACTCAAAAATATTTTTTTACTTTTAACGTATATATTCCATTTTGTGAATGGATCAAAATCGTAACTATTCCTATTTTTAAACTCTCACTCAAAAATATTTTTTTACTCGGAACTTATATATTTCATTTTGTTAATGGATCGAACCGTAAATGTATTTTTCTTTACAGCTGCACCAATAAATATTTTTAAACGTAACTTATATATTCCATTTTGTTAATGGATTAAAATCGTAAATGTTCGCATTTTTATACTTGCACTCAAAATATTTTTAAACGTAACGTATATATTCCATTTTGTTAATCGATCAAAATCGTAAATGTTCTTTTCTTTATACCTGCAATCAAAAATATTTTTTAAACGTAAAATATATATTCCATTTGGTTAATGGATCAAAATCGTAAATGTTCTTTTCTTTATACCTGCATTCAAAAATATTTTTAAACGTAAGGTATATATTCCATTTTGTTAATGGATCAAAATCGTAAATGTTCTTTTCTTTATACCTGCACTCAAAAATATTTTTAATCGTAACGTATATATTCCATTTTGTTAATCGATCAAAATCGTAAATGTACTTTTTTTTACACCTGCACTCAAAAATATTTTTAAACGTAACGTATATATTTCATTTTGTTAATGGATCAAAATCGTAAATGTTCTTTTCTTTATACCTGCACTCAAAAATATTTTTAAACGTAACGTATATATTCCATTTTGTTAATCGATCAAAATCGTAAATGTTCTTTTCTTTATACCTGCACTCAAAAATATTTTTAAACGTAACGTATATATTCCATTTTGTTAATCGATCAAAATCGTAAATGTTCTTTTCTTTATACCTGCACTCAAAAATATTTTTAAACGTAACGTATATATTCCATTTTGTTAATCGATCAAAATCGTAAATGTTCTTTTCTTTATACCTGCACTCAAAAATATTTTTAAACGTAACGTATATATTTCATTTTGTTAATCGATCAAAATCGTAAATATTCTTTTCTTTATACCTGCACTCAAAAGTATTTTTAAACGTAACGTATATATTCCATTTTGTTAATCGATCAAAATCGTAAATATTCTTTTCTTTATACCTGCACTCAAAAATATTTTTAAACGTAACGTATATATTCCATTTTGTTAATCGATCAAAATCGTAAATATTCTTTTCTTTATACCTCCACTCAAAAATATTTTTAAACGTAACGTATATATTCCATTTTGTTAATCGATCAAAATCGTAAATGTTCTTTTCTTTATACCTGCACTCAAAAATATTTTTAAACGTAACGTATATATTCCATTTTGTTAATGGATCAAAATCGTAAATGTTCTTTTCTTTATACCTGCACTCAAAAATATTTTTAAACGTAACGTATATATTCCATTTTGTTAATCGATCAAAATCGTAAATGTTCTTTTCTTTATACCTGCACTCAAAAATATTTTTAAACGTAACGTATATATTCCATTTTGTTAATCGATCAAAATCGTAAATGTTCTTTTCTTTATAACTGCACTCAAAAATATTTTTAAACATAACGTATATATTCCAGTTTGTTAATCGATCAAAATCGTAAATGTTCTTTTCTTTATAACTGCACTCAAAAATATTTTTAAACGTAACGTATATATTCCATTTTGTTAATGGATCAAAATCGTAAATGTTCTTTTCTTTATACCTGCACTCAAAAATATTTTTAAACGTAACGTATATATTCCATCTTGTTAATCGAACAAAATCGTAAATGTTCTTATTTTTACACCTGCACTCAAAACTTTTTTTTTCTAAAACTACGTGTATAAGAACAATACATTGTACCTCCTCGGTCTCACTCTCTCAGCTGACCTTAAATGGATCGACTGCATTGAATTAATAGCTAAATCTACTGCTAAGAAAGTCGGGTCCCACTGTCGAGCCAGAAGGCTTTTCTTTTCTGAATCCATCATGTACATTTACAAATCTACCACCCACCCGTGCATTGAAAACTGCTGTCATATCTGGTCGGCCACCCCTGATGTTTCTTTAGGGTTTTCGAAAAACTTGAAAGAAAAATCTGCAATGTAGCCGATCCTGACGTGGCAGCCCGACTCCAGTCTCTCACATCGACGAGATGTGTCTTCTCTCTGTCTCTTCTACAAATACTTTCACGGATTCTGCTCCGAACACTTAGTTCCTTGGTGTCCCATACGCATCTTCTACTTAACAGCTTCTTTTCTCGCACTTCCCACCTGTGGAACTTCTTTCCGTATTCTTATTTCTCTGGTAGCTACAATCTCTAAGAGTTTAACGCAAAGTCAACTGCCATCTTTTTCTGTTTGACTCTTATTATTCTTCTCTACACTTTGCTCTCACGCACCTCTCTTCACACTAGTCTACTCGTCCTTCTCTTACTCATTCTCCAACACCTACTGCTAACTCTTCTTCTCTCAATTCACTCTCCTATTTTGTAATCCTCTGCGCACCAGTGGCAGTACTTCCTTGCTTGGGGTGAATTTTAATATATATACATATTCCGTTTTGAATAATTCATCTTATTCGTAATCCTTTTTTCCTCAAACCACTCACGCTCCATGCAATAGCATATATCGTATGTAGCTAAGTAAGTTTAATCAGTTATTCCGTTTTTGTTTACCCATTTAAATCATCATTATTTCTCTCTCAAATCACACACTATAGATTAATTAGCATATATCATATAAAGTTAAATAATTTTAATTTGTGATTTCATCTGCATTAATCCCAGCTAATCATAATTCTTTTGTCTCTAACCACTCAGGTAAGATTAATTGACATGTAGATAATGTTTAAATAGAGATTCCGTTTTCATTAATCCATCTTAATCGTATTTTTTTAATTCTTAAATCTCTCACTGACGATTAGTATATATCATATGAAGAATCGGTTCCATTTAACTATATCAACTGTAAAATTTGGGACCTTAATGTTAATTTAGTAGTATGCGTAAGTACATGTTTTTCTGGGGGTGGGGACAGAGTGCAAAAGCTCCTTAGATCCGTTACTATGAAAACACTTGCAAAAAAGTCAAATGGATGCCACATCACATCGGAAAGAGCGTGACTGAAAGCGGGTTGTCATATAAGGATTAGTTATATTGCAGATCCTTCTTTGAATTTTGTCAAGAATCGCAAGAGAAATAGCAGGAGCACCCAGCCAGCTATGACAATAATATTCAATGCACGGACAAATCGTAAATTTATAAATATGCTTGATGTATTATGACGAGAAAAAAACCTCTTGGTCTGACACAATGGCCCTATCTTCCTAATATTAGATGCAGCTATGCATTCAGTGTTTTAATCCCTTTTGAGATCACTTGAGAGGGTGAGGTCAGTGAGGCGCAGTGTGTTGCTCTTTTGGTGACCAGCGTCATTCATTCTGTTGGTAGCCAAAAAAGTTTCTCTATTGTGCCTACTTTGGAACTGAGTACATCAGGAAAGACGTTGAGGATCAGAAATAATGTAGTGACCTAGGATAGGGCCTTAAGGAACTCAGCTGTTGAGATGCAAGTAAATAGTGGTGACATCTGCGTAGATACCTACTTGGAAACTGATTACACAAGGAAGATAATTAATGAAGACCAGAGAAAGCGTAGGAACTAGGATAGAGTCTTCAAGTACATAAGTATTGAGACTGGTAAAAATGGTGGTGTCACCTGAATAGATGCCTACTTGTAACTGATTACATCAGGAAAATAATTGACGAAGATCAGAAAAGCTTAGGACCTAGAGTAGAACCTTGCCGAACTATTGAGACGGGGGTAAATGGTATTGTCATCAGCATAGATGCCTACTGTGGAACTGATTACATCAGGAATATAATTGCTGAAGATCAGAAAAAGCGTAAAATCTAAGATAGGGGCCTTGAGGAACAACCTTTATTTCACTATTTGATAGGAACTCTTGGAATAAATCAAATAGTCACCCAGAAAGACCATAGCTATGGAGCATGCACGGAAGGTCTTCATTTCAAAGCCAGTAAAATGCTTTCGAGATTTCAATATCAACAGCTTCACCTTTGCCGTTCTTATCAAGTGCCTGGTATATATATTCTGTGATGGTCGTTAGCCTATCAGCAATATACCTAGCAAAGCTGAAGCCATAATTTTTTCACAGAGAAGGTTGTGAGATGTGAGATACCCAATTATATTTCAATATTGATAATAGCTTCGAATACCTTCTCCAAAAGAGGTAAGAGGCTAATATGCGAGAATTAGAGGAGTCAGAGGGCTTCCCAGATTTCTTGAAACAGAAGCTACGGTAGAGGGCTTCTTACAAGTAAAACATACCAGCTGGTTCAATCAAAAGTCTACATTCAAAAAAGAAAACTTAAAACAGCTATTCTCTTTGATTCATTCAGTGAGTACAAAATTGGCTCGCCACGTGTGGAAATTGAAATAAAAATCTGGAAAAGACCCAGAAATAACGTGGAGCATAGTGAAAATAGCAAAACCTTACAAAGGTGGCAAAATATGTAGACTGTGCCAAGAAGAAAAGTCAGCGATTATGCTATTCCCAAACAAAAATTAAGTATTGAATGAAAGAACAGAAAGCATGGCTAAGTGTAACTATAATAAAAATGCCTATTACCTTTATGCAACCATGGATAAAAACGTTATGGTTTCTTGTAAATATTTAAATATTATTTATATTTCTAAAATACTTCTGATAAATTTCATCTTATTCTTATTGAAACATTCGTTTTGTCCTTATTTTTTATCTGCTTTTAAATATCTACAAACGAGACCGCTAATATAAAAATAATTTCACAGATAAATTTTAAATTCAATTTATATTTACTAAATGTTTCACAGGTTATTGCAAAGAGACGTTTCTGCATTGGTACCAGAAATACATGATGTACATCTTTATAATTTACATAACGCTCATCTTATCAAAAGTTTTATGTCAGAAGCCAATAAAACCTGCAGAGAAACACCAATGCATCGTTAATGTCTCCGAAGATTCAATAAAACGTTTCAATGCGAAACTGGAAAACGGAAAGATGGTATTTTTGTTTCGAGTTAAATACGACTCGAAACAAGACGAAGAGTTAACCAAATCAATGCCTGATGATCATTTCGCAAATCCCAAAGAATATATGTGGTTGTACGATGGAGAAAAAGGATTACCAGTTTATATGAACACGCCATATATCTTCCAGTTTCATTCGCTGTTTATCTTGAGAATGCATACTTCCACTTTAACGGTGAAGATGAATGTTTCCGAATCATGTAATGCAAAATTGGTGACACGATTGCATTTTCTTTGACTTGTTGATCGTCAACTGCTGAGAATTGTCTCAAACGCAAAACTTCCAGACAAAAACGCTTACGCTTACATTTGCTATGATATTAACAACAGAAAAAATATTCCAGATTTTACAGTCATGATTCATAAATATTACGGGTTGACCCAGGAAATTTTACTTCGCTATTGTTGTAAAGTTAATAAACCTCACACTGATTAAAATAATTCAATCGATTTATGCAAAGGCAAGAAATTCGATTTTTTGATCACTATTCTGACAATTGCGGCCTCATTTTTACTTGCATTTCTCCCTCGAGGAATTTGTTTTTATTTTAAAAAAATTGTTTTGGTTTTTATTTTTAAAACTCAATCGCCAAACTCAACTATTCTCTTTGATTCATTCAGTGAGCACAACGTTTGAAGGAAGGGTTAGATTCCTTCCGCCATTCGTAACTGAATCAAGTTGGGTAAATGAGCATGATCCGTATTATAACATTTGGGGGTTTGTCAGGTGGCGTCTCCTTTTCGATAATACATCGACATTTGCCTCGAGAATACGAAGGTCTTTTCCTGTTTTCGCATGTTTGCTTACACTCTCCGCTGATTTTCTCTTAGAGTGTTTGGCATTAAAGGAAACAGTAAGAACTTATCTGGACAATAACATACCACTTGAATACAGTTCAATGATGTTTGGTTATAAGGAAAGTGCGGAAAACACTGGCTATATTTTGGAGGTCCCTTCGTTTGGTTTTCAGGTTTTCTAATTTTAGGTCTGATTGTAATTAATATACCAAATCGTGTCTGCAAAAATATAGCATATAGTACACTTCACCAGCAAAAGACATGTACATTCCTCATGCAAGATATCGAAGTTTTGCAACGTTTTGGTAATCTAAATATTTCCAACTTACTAGATTACCACTTGCTACACGCTATACTGAAATCAGGTCTTTTGACAGCGTTAAATCCGTCGTTTTAGCAAGCGGTTATTAAACGATGGTTTGACCGTTGTAAATGTGTTTATAATTGTTTCAATAATTCGCAACCCTTTTTTATTTTGATCACTTTTCTTTGCGCTGTTATATCCTCAGTTCTTTGTATTTGCGAATTGCTGATCTGTATCGTCTATTATGGCTTCCCTCTTGTGCAGATCTTATTTGACTGAAACATATACCGTTTGGCTTAAAAACTGCGCCTAGTGCATTCCAGCTAATAATGGACAGTATGGTATCGGATCTTGAATATGCAATGGCGTAACTTGATGACATCTTAATCAAAAGCGAAAACATTGAAGACCATAAATCGCACGTTCGCGAAGTGTTTAAGCGATTTAGGAACTACGGGTTCAAAGTAGGACCTGAAAAATTCGAGTTTTCTTTAGACAGGGTCGAATATTTAGGACAAATTACCGATCGCAATGGTAGAAAACCAAATCCAAATAGAACTGAAGCGATTAAGAATATGCCAATTCCAGATAATGTAAAGAATTGCTGGAAAAGAATAAAAAGTGGTGTTGGTCGAAGGAGTGTGATGAGGCTTTTCAAAAAATAAAAAGTTGCTTGCTGTTAGCTTTGGCATTGGTGCATTTCGATTCGAAAAAGGAATTAATCGTGGCAACGGACGCAAGCGAATACGGCATTGGTGCTGTATTATAAAATAAACTCGAAGATGGCACAACGAAACCTATCGCTTATGCTTCGAGAGCGTTGCTACCCGCTTTAAAAAATTATAGTCAAATAGAAAAAGAAGCACTGGCCATAATTTATGCGGTTAAAAGTTCCACAGATTTACTTATGATAGAAGGTTTGTGCTGCAAAGCGACCATAAGCCGTTATTGTCTATATTTGGTTCCAAAAAGGTGTTCCAATCCATTCAGTGAAAAGGCTTCAAAGATGGTCCGTAATTTTATTGTAAATATTTGTAAATACGCTTCTGAAAGATCTGTCTTAGAGAAAATCTTTCTTCTATTTAATTTTGAAAAAAATCTCCTCTGGTGTGGGGAGGAGATATGTATGATTTTTCAAACATTCATTTATTACTGTTGAAAAGTCAGCGCACATCTTGTTATTTTCTTCATTACATAGACAGTAGGCGATGCCCAATCTGAGTCATCCACTTTTTCAATCACCCCATTATTTTCTAATCTTTTCAATTCTTTATCCACAGCCTCTAAAGATGCGAATGGAACCTTCCTTTTCGGCCTGAAACCTGGTTTAATATTTTCCTTCATTTCAAATTTTATTTTTGTTTGAGTACAGCAACCCAGTTCCTCCGAAAATACATCCATGAAATTCGTTTTTTAATTCTTTCACAAACTTTTCAGTCTGCTTAGACTTTCTTTCACTTGACGCCGTAACCTTTGTGAAGAACATATTCATGGGTTTTTCCCACAAATTGAATAGCACGATTAAATCTATACCGAATAGATTTGTATTTCTTCCTCACATCACGTAGATCTTAGACTTTTGTACTTTTCCGTCAAATGTTACTTTAGCCACAAATTCTTCTTTGAATTTTAGTTTATTTCCTGAAATACCTCTTGCAATCTTTTTCGTTTTCTTTAACTCTGGTTGATCAATTTTTCCCAGGTATACTCGTCTATTGCAGAGATATCACTTCCGGTATCCAATAAACAATTTACTGTTCTTCCATTCATTTTTAAGTCCACGTATTTTCTAGGACCGCAATCGTTTGTGACTTTCTTCATTACTAACGTATTTATCTTTTTGGACTTTCGGTCCCTCTTTTTCCTACACATCACAGCTTTATGTGCTTTTCTTCGAACATATTTTGTTTCTAAAATAACATTTTCCTTGTGACGTGGTTATTCTTGCCACATGTTTCGCAGTACGGTTTTCCCTTTTCGTAGGCCTGTTATTTCACTTTATGGATTCGAGCAACGCTTTTCTTTTCGATGCAAACATTATCTTTCTTAATGTTTAAAAATTTCTGGTATTCTTTTGTCATATTTGGAACGATATTTCTGCATCTTGATCCAACATTGAGAGAATTTTCGAACGTACGTCTTTGTCTTTCTGGGCTGTTTATCCTTGTACGAAGATTAAATATTTTAACATGTCCTCTTTAATGTTTTTTATTTGAAATCGTTCGTACTGTGAATTAACCTTCCCGGCCTACGTTACAAAATCTTCCTGCTTTTCTTTTACGATATTTAGACATTCATATCGCGTGTAGAATAAACTCTCTCTTTCTCCAAACATTTTCGTCAAAATCTCTACCGTTTCGTCGAATGATATGTCCTCCGGTTTTTTAGGTAAAATAAAATTTGTATTTTTCCTATTTTTCTGCGTTCCTATCTTCTGTAATAGGTGCATTACTTTTTTATTATCTGACCATGCCCGGCACCGTCTTGAAAACAGTTTCGTATCTTTTATCTTTTATAATACGACTGAAAAGTAATACCTTCCTCAGGAATATATACAAATTCTGTGAGCGAATTTGCAATACCTTCTGCAGAGAAGAATTTAGAGGCTTCCTTCGGTTCGCCCTGCTTTGTTACCAATTTTTTTAAAAACCTCTTGTTGCAATATTATTTGTGTTTGGAGATCCTTTTGAATTTTTTGTTGGTCTTCCTGTTGTTTCAATATTTGCTGATAAACCTCCAATTGTGTTTTTTGTTGGCTTTCCTGTTGTTGCATTAGCAGCTGGATCGCTCCTCACAGCGTCTTTTTTTTTAACTCGGTTAATTGTTCCATTTTTTCATGTATATAGCTGACAAATAAGTTGTTTTCACCGGTAAGAACAATACACAGAGTTTTTTTTTATGAGGGGGTAAAAAAGACTACCTCTCACCTTAACTTTCTTTTTTTTTTTTTAAGTCAACCTTCCAAATCTTTTGTCACGAAACTGATATTTGGCGAGCTTCGCGTAAATGCCGAATCTTATTGTTGGTCTTTTAGCGAGTTACACGTACGTACCAAATCTTTGTTGTCAATCTGTTATATTGGCGGATCCCATGTACGTGGAAATTCTTCGTCGCCAATCTGTTTTTGACGGGCCCCACGTAAGTGCGAAATCTTCGTCGCCAATCTGGTATATCGCTTGAGGTGATAAACAGGGAAAGAATAGTGCAAGAATAATACTTAACACTAAAAACATAGGAATAGATATTTATTATACTACAGTACAATAAACCAATGGACAATACAAGGACACCAACGAATAGTCAACAGGTACAACAATCAATTAGGCAATGTCTCTGTCTAGGATGTATGCGTCCGTCTAGTGAAGAATGCTTCCGTCTAGTGACGTATGCTTCCGTCTAATGACGATGGCCCTCTAGTTCACTCCAGTCACAGTCATTTACAGACCGGACCATACTTATTCCGGGGTAGGGCAGGATATTCCTCTACAACAGAAAAAAAAAAGACAAAGTAAATACAAAGTAGATATTTATTGTAATGAGAGCGAAATTGTTTAACATATTGAATTGAAAATGCTTTCTTTTAATTCGTGTCGCTATGAAATGTCATGGTTTTGAAATTAGAGTCCATATATTATGCTCTGGTTCGAGAAAACTTCCAATAAAAGAATTGGTATCCATGAACAGAGACCAAAGTAAGAATTAAAAATATGCATCTACTGCGGTTCCCGAACAAAAAAGACAGGGGAAAAGATTTAGAAGCATTGGACAAGAAATAAGTACAGAGAAAAGGTGAATAGAGAATGAGGAAGCTAAGAAATATGTCATTTAAGGATAAAAAAGCATTTATTTTATTTACAAAATGTTAGAAAAGACAAAGAAAATTGGATGTTAGTGAAGACTTCTTACTTTAAGAAATAAACAACTTAAAAAAAATAAGACTTGTAATGTTTTTAGCTAATTAAATAGTGAAACGATTACTTTACAAGACGTGTATTTAAACAAATGCAAACATTAATCGTTAATGGCATTTTTTGGTTCTTATTTAATTAAACTTACCGTTACGACTAAATATAAAACGTGGATAAATTTAGTGTTATGAATTAATTGACGAGATATCATTGTAGTTCAAACTCCTTACTGCTCTACGTGTATAATCCTGCTTGAAGATTTAGGGTACATTGTATATTTGATATGTATTCGTAAATGACCCCAATGCATATTTATCTCCCAGAATAGTTCAAAACACTCAGTTGTTCCCCTTGATGAGGTTCCTGTCGTCAAGAGAGTTTGCGATCTCAGCCGTGTTATCAGCCATTTATAATAAGTAATTAGACGGCAACAAACTTTGTAACTAGAAAGTTAACGAGATTTTTGGTCGAATCAATTTGACCTCCTAAGAAAATGTTTGTTGCTATAAATAAATTTTTAGGTTTTCCCTGTTGCATCATCGTCTGGCCCAAAAGAATTTGAACAGACAAACGGCTATCCCTACCCCGACAAATACACACACACACACACGTTGTAGGTTAGCAGGGCATGTTTTTAGTTTGTCAAGATTGATACCTACTAAACTACATCGAATTAATGTGGCTCATAATCGTTTCATAGGCCTGCAATATCAAATTGACTTTACGCAATTCAAGATAGCAGAAAAAAGGTTCACTTTTATATAAGAAAACAATTAGTTTACTTAGAGAAGAATTTGCATAAAGCAAAAGAAGAAAGTTAATTTACATAACATTTTTTAATTACATCTGTTTGGTCGAGTTAAATAAAGATGATTTTTTTAGCACAATAAAAATGCGCTTATCTTAGTCGGTTACTCAGTAGGTTTGTTTTTATGAGCTGAAGTGGTGGACGAAAATAGCGTAGTTTATGGGGATGAACAGATTGCGATGAATAACTTGTCGTCTTTATAACTAGGAAGTTAAAAAGCTTTTTGAACGAATCAATTTGACCTCCTAAGAAAATGGTTGTTGATATAAATAAATATTTAGGTTTTTCCCCGTTGCCTCATTGTTTGACCCAAAAGAATTTGAACAGACGAACAGCTATCCACACCCCCGACCAATACACACACACACACACACACACACACACACACACACACACACACACACACACACACACACGTTGTAGGTTAGCAAAGGCATGTTTTTTGTTGTAAAGATTAGTACCTATTGGACTACATCGAGTTAATGTGACATATTTGTTTCATAGGCGTGCAATATCAAATTAACTTCCCGCAATTCAAGATAGCAGAAAAACAAGACGAAAAAAAGGTTTACTTTTCATATAAGAAAACAATTAGTTGACTTAAAGTAAATTTACATAAAGTAAAAGAATAAGCTCATTTACATAACATTCTTCAATTACACTTCCTCTTTGGTAGAGTTGAAAATGACACTGATATTGCGATGGATAAGCTGTCGTTTAAATGACGCAAAAAAAGAAAATAACATTGATATCTCATTTTAACTGATCTATTTATCTATATTACACAAAAATATTTTGAAACACTAAAGAGTAAATTTTTTCAATAAAATTACCATTGGTTTTAACCATAGCCCCCAGACAACTCTTCAGGACTGTGATTTGGTGAATTCTTGCATGATCTTTGCCTTCAATTCCTCTTTGGTGTTACAAAGGGTTTTGTTAGTCTCTCGTTCAACTGCAACCCACACATTATAATCAAGGTGGTCGCAGTCTGGGGTGGTGTCTACGAAAGGTAGATTAACAAATAGATTAATGGGCTTCTTATTGTCCATAGAGTTTGCGATCGAAGCCTTGTTGTCAGCCATTTTAAATTAACAAATAGATTGCAACAAACTTTACATCTAGAAAGTGAACAAAATTTTCCAGATGAATAAATTTGTGGTTGACGAACAAAATGATTGACCTCCGAAAAAAATGATTGTTGTTAGAAATACAAATTTCGGTTTTTCCGTATTGTATCATCGTCTAGGAAAAAAAACAAACAAAAAAAACGAACGGCCATTCACACCCTGACTTATGAAAAAACACACACACGCAATCTATCTATCTATCTATCTATCTATCTATTAAAAAACGTGCTATGACTTAGAATAATTCGGTATCTCTTTCTTGACATTGTGACAAATTGTATCGTCAACAACACCAGTCACAATCGTCATCCCATTTCAAAATGTTATTTTGTAAAACATCTTGATTCACAGTTTTCAGGAAGGATCGAGACTCTTGCTCACCTCCGGGGCCCAATGTAGAAAATCAGTTCTTCTTTAGGTTTATAGATTTAGGTTAATTTTTTTTTGTTACAATGGTTTATAAAAGCATAATATTACTACACAAAAATGTTCATGTTTCAGAAGAAAACTGTTCTTCTACAGACGATATGTTAAAATAAATGTTGAAAATGATGTGTTTTTGAAAATATGAGATGGATTTCTGGTTATTTAGAAAAATTAGGGAGTAGTAGTTGGAGGAAATGCAATTTTTAAGGTTCTATTGTAATACGTATCTACCAATGCCGATATTAGTATGAGGCGATCACTATGAACTGTTTACGTTACTGCTGTATTCCATTTGGTATTTTTAAGGTTTTATTGTAACACGTATCTACCGATGCCTGTGTGAGTGTGAGGCGATTATTATGAACTATTTACGTTACTGCTGTATTCTATTTGATATTTTTAATGTTTTACTGTAACACGTACGTATCTAGAAATTCTAATATTAGTGTGCGGCGATCACTATGAACAGTTTACGTGACAGTAACAGGTTACAGGGGGTGTCAGAAAGAGAGTATGAGAAGGAAGAGAATACTGATGAGAGTGGTGTGAACGGAGAAAAAAGCATGAGAGAGGATGCAAATTAGTGAGATAGGAGTTGACTATTGACTTTACATTTAAATTCTTAGAGATTATAGCTGTCGGGAAAGCAAGTATGCGGAAGGGAGAAAAATGTAATCCTAAGTTTAATATGATGGAACGAAATAAATTATTACTGGTGGTATTGTTGATTTTGCAGTTTATTTTCAATCGCGATATGAGTCGAGTTACGTTAAAAGGAAACTTATTACAAATTCGTAAAATCTGCAAAAAAGAAAAACTAGGTGCAAATCGAAGAGAATAGAAAGGGAAATATATTTTTACATTGTTTATACGGTGGAAGGGAAAAACAAGACTGTCAAAACTTTTGATGGGGTTAAGGGAAGGTCAGATTTTTATTTCCTGAATTTGCTGGGAAAGGATTTGAAAATTTGAAGACCTAAAATCATGTAATCGGGAAGAAGAAGAAAATAATTTCGGTAGAAGTAATAGTGTTAACTCATTGGTTAAACTAAGCGAGTGATATAACCCCACCTCGAAATGTAGAGGCGGAAGTAATCTCATTGGTTAAGATTTGATTTGAATAGACACCCCGCGTCCATCTCACACCTCACCAAGAGAACATGGAACAAGCATAAAAATCGAGACCCCAGGGAGCCAAATCAGTAGGAGTTATTGTTGAAAAGCAAAAGAGACAAGACAAATTTACTACCGCCACCCAGCACACCACTTTGGCCATTCCCGTAAAGCTTCGGTAAAGATCCCTGAAAAGACCTTTTAAAAATTTGGAAAACTGAAAGCTCTGATTATTCTTAAACGAAAACCTTCGCTCCGTATTGAAAATAGAAATTCCACGACTGTTACATTCTGTTTCTCTTTGCTAATTTTTTTTTTCATATAGATAAAGACTCTTTCCGCAACTTATTCAGGCATTATCGAAATTATTTATTTATTTCTTTTGGTGCCGTATTTTTTCTGTTAACTAAATGTACGCGCGCGTCCGACCTGGTTCGACGTGGTAAAGACACAGCTAGCAAAATTTCGGAGTGCTTTCCTTAGATCAGAATTCACAGCGTGGTCAAAGAGGACGCCGTTATAATAGACGACTTGAAGACCAGCTACTGTGTCCAGCCCATCAGCATAACTATAGTCTTTGAGTGCTGCATTAAGCCCTGTCGAGAAATCGACGCAAACGCGGATCTTGTTTGATATTTCCTTCACAACTTTTCTAAGTGTGTAGATTTATGATTGTTAAATCTGATCCAGAACCCAAATGTAGTTTCATATTTTTAATTAAGACTTGTATTTGCACGTACTTCCTAATGTTTAACTCATCTTGTTCATCTATTTTTGTGATTTTTACGTAGCTATTAACCTTTTTTTCGCTCGACAATGTGAGCTCTTGTGGCTGGTACGGCTACAATTTAGGCATTTTTTATTCCGGTAAGTGCAATCTTTATACTAATTTGCAAGTTGTCTCATTTCTTTGTGATTGGTTTGATTTAGGGGAATATCTTTTTTTTCTTTCGGCGTACTTTTCTTAGGTGAGCTATGCCAGATTCCTAGATATTTCTTCAAATCTTGGTCTACGATTACGATTCTTTGACAGTCCTCCACTGTTTGTTGGAGAGTAAGGTTTGGCTCATTTTCCAATTTATTCCGAACTCTACGTCTAATTTCAGCAATTTTAGCTGAAAGAAGTCCCTGACCAAATATCAGACACTTGAAATTATTTGCACTCAATTCTGACAGTTTGAAATCCTCGCAATGCGAGAGTAGAGAAATCTTTACTTAAATTTCTAGTTAAGTTCATGCATTTCCATCTCTCATGAAAGAGTGAAGTTTTATGACTAAAAAGTTCCATAAGAAGTTTAACGGTTTGTTTAAGGATGACCCGAATACAAATTAAATTAAAATAAAAAAGTTTTCTTTTCTATGAATGACAAAAGAAAGAAACAAAAAAATTCACCTTCTTACTCACTCAGTAACGCAGTCCTTTTGGGGTCCTCAAGGGTTCTTACAAATCCTGTTTGTTTGTAAAAAAAACCTCGTTGCCAAGTTGTGGTCCTTTCGAGCCAGAAATAAAAACACAAAGACGGAATAGTGTTCAAAATATATTACAAATAGAGTAGTACATGCATCTACGAATGAACGCTTATTAGATTTCACTCTCACAACACTTCTGCTTTACAAATCAGATCTGCTAATTATATATAGTTTGAAAGAGTTCAATGTGTAATATGGGTAACTCAACATAACATATACAAATATGTGCTCCTTAACAATATGCCGAAATCCTGTGTCCTTCATTATAATTCGGGTTTATAGATATGATCCACTTTTCTCGGGATAAATTCATTATAATTTTGGTTTATAGAACGATATGATCCTTAACTTTTGAATATTCCGAAAGTCTGTGTCCTTACTGTTTTAACAGCCACTTTTCTCGGGATAAATTCATTATAATTTTGGTTTATAGAACGATATGATCCTTAACTTTTGAATATTCCGAAAGTCTGTATCCTTACTGTTTTAACAGCCACTTTTCTCGAGATAAATTCATTATAATTTTGGTTTATAGAACGATATGATCCTTAACTTTTGAATATTCCGAAAGTCTGTGTCCTTAACTTTTTTAAAAGCCCATTTTCTCGGAATAACTTCATTATAATTTGGGTTTATAGAACTATATGATTCTTAACTTTTCAATATGCCAAATGTCTGTGTTCTTAATCTTTTGAAATACAGTTTTTTCGGGAAAATTTCTTTATAATTCGTGATTTATACAACTGTCTGATCGTTACCTTATCAATATGCAGAAAGTTATGTCCATAAATCATTTAAAAGGCCTTTTTTACAGGCTAATTTCATTATAAGTCTGGTGTTATACAAATATATGCTCTTTAATAATTAAATATATAATATTTGTGTTCCTAATGTTCTTTAAAATGTTCGGTTTTTGGGGATTGCTTCATTTTAGGCAGCAACATATATATTGATACATCTACTGTAGAGCTTCTAATTCAAGATACACGAAAACATATATGTACAAATAAATACACAAACGTCTTTGTTATAATAGAGAGGATTTAAAGGATTTTACATGACTTTACTTATGGCAAAAAATAAAATAAAATAGAAAAGCACAATTAAAAATCAAACACACGGCAAGAGTTTTAATAACTGTTAGTCAAGAAACTAACTGAGCTAATGTTGCTTCGACATTGTCTTACTCACCGTGAGTAATATATATATATATATATATATATATATATATATGGTTAAATAAAATAAAGACAAGAGGAAAATTTCTAAAACAGACTTACACACGAAATAAACAGTTTTCAAAGAAAACGGTCAAATTCCCTTCATTTTAACATCTCGTGACTTTGCACTACACACAAAAAATTCTAAAAACTAAAATATTTTGTTGATCTTTTGAAATGATTTTTGAGCGTCTTCCTGGTTACCAACACTGTTTGTTTATAGATACGTAATTTAGAATAAAGCTCACTTCGTCTTTTTGCCTTGATAAAGTCCATCACAAGACGAAACGCGTAGGCGATTTAAAATACAGTCTTCCTCTGGTCTTTACTTTATTTAACTATTCTGTCCTTAATCTCAGATTAT
This sequence comes from Ascarosepion bandense, assembly GCA_037127315.1. Taxonomy (NCBI): domain Eukaryota; kingdom Metazoa; phylum Mollusca; class Cephalopoda; order Sepiida; family Sepiidae; genus Ascarosepion; species Ascarosepion bandense. Next base: position 376,396 of record JBBBDQ010001946.1, read on the forward strand.
AACTGACTATATATATATATATATATATATATATATAATAGTCTTTATTATGATAGAGAGGAGTAGGTTTTCTGTTTTTTCTAAGGTTTTATTTTTTTACTTCCGGTAACTCCCTTGTGTCTTAGTGGCATCATTCTCTTGCTTACGACTGATTGAATAAAAAACAATTACTAAAAATACATAATAACTTAAAAGAGACAAATACCAATACCCTGCATTATTATACTAACACCGACTTTTTATATGCACTCATTTTCTAGTTGCCTAAATGCAATAGAGATTGTTTCAAGTATTAGCAAAATAGTGGAAATATTCGCCAAGGTACACTGTTAACGTTTTATCAGGTGAACCACAAAAGCATACCAGGTAATAGTGTAACAGAATTATGCAAATTATCACTCAACTACCTTCTCCAAACATGTTGGGAGATTCTCCTCTCCGGAAATTCCGTTGTCCTCCCGATATTGTCAGTGTCACATTGAGGAGATTCTCCTCTCCGGAAATTCCGTTGTCCTCCCGATATTGTCAGTGTCACATTGAGGATTAAAGGAATCAATAACATATTTTGTTCAATTCTAAATTTAAAAAGAAATTTCTAATGGAGAGGATTCAAGATTTAAGACAGAATTTCTTTTGTTGCAAGAGAGCTATAAGCAATATTTGCCCAGGAAAAGAGATTTTATAAATGCATATATTTCGACATTCCATATTGTCACATTTACCCGAAATCTTTAGAAATATTTCTATTTGGGAAGAAAATTATTGTAGAAATTAACCACGAAGCAAATTGTATCATTTATACAATTAGTTGCTCATTTTTGAAAAGGTCCAATGAATGAATGAATTTAAAAGACTTTTCTACATGCATTCATTCTATAATATTTAAGAAATTCTCTTCTTGTTGAAAAACATACATTGTTTCCAAGATTGCAAACGCTTTCCAACGCGATTCTAGCAACGTGTCTTTGAAAACTGACATGATCATTGGAATCATGGACGTAAATATTAATAGACCAATTTTGATATAAGCCGACATATTTAAGGATATACTTTGAAAAGAATAGGCACAACTTATCAAAATATAAGCCCCTACGGCTAATTTGATCAGAGCCTTAGCAATTTCATATCTAATTGGATGGTGTTCCTGAACAATTCTTTCAAACAATTTTCGATATATGAAACGCTCTTCTAAACGAATGTAAACAAAATCCTTGCACACCTTCTGCGCCAAAGCAATCGATAATTTCTGCAGGGAAAGATAGGTTTCAGAAATCGATTTTGCAATTGAAACCAAGAAAAAGACAAACATTAACAATAAAAGAACGAAAGCAATGGCGTCTGGTTTAGCAATCAGTGCGATCAAAGTGAAAATAAGGTAAGAACTCAATAATTGGAAACTTATCAGAAAGAGATAGGCGTTGAAAAGAAAGAGAAAAACGTAGACAGGCAATAAAAAGAGGAAAAGTAGAATTCCTAAAATTCTAAGCTTTTTGTTCCTGAGGAGAGGGTAAATATAACAGAGGGTGTAACTGTGTGGAATTGCTTTACAAATCAGAAGCTGTGGGCAGCCATAATAGAAGATACAGAGCAACAATTCGCAGATACAAAGCCAAAAAGATACGAAGATGCAGAGACAAGTGACAAAAATGCCTATCAATTGATAAATCGCATTGGAATTAGTGAATGTATTATAAACTCTTTTACAACGGTCACACCACTGTTTAATAACCGCAAACCAAAACGACGGACTTAAAGCAGTCAATAGACTTGACTTGAGAATAGCTTGTAACAATTTGTAATCTTCTAAGTTGGAAATATCTAATCCACCAAAATGCTTCAAGAATTTGATATCTTGAACAAGGAATGTACATGTTTTTCTTTGGTGGAGTATACTATGTGTTATAGTTTGGCACAGGCGATCTGGAATATTAATAAAAATCAGTGCTAGAACCACAAAAGTTGAAAACGCAGCAAAAGGTCCACCGAAAAAATAGTCAGAGTTTTCACAACTTTCCTTATAGCCAAATATCATTGATCTGTATCCAAGTGGGACGTTATTTTCGAGATAGGATCTTAATCTTTTCTTCATATAAAAAGCCTGTAACAACATATCGATTAAAATAATTAGGAGACATGCAAAAACAGCCAAAGACCTTCGGACCCTCGACGCAAAAGCCGATCTGTTCTCGAAGAGCAACAGTTTCTTCATGAAAATCATTACACTAAAATATGGCTTATGTTCATTCAGCCAATCCGATTCATTTCCGAATGAGGGAAGATATTGTTCGATATTTTCATCACTCGTACTTAACGAACGAATCTGACCGAATGGTATTTGACGTTGGATGAGTTTGGCTTTCGAAATAAATCCAAGGAGAAGAGGGAAAAATGCAAATAAAAAGGCACCAGCATAATTTTGGATGTCAGTCAATATCTCAATGTTCTTCTTTTTGCCGTTGCATAAATCGATTGAATTATTATAATTCGTGTGGTTATAATCAGTAACTCGGCAACAATATCGAAGTAAAATTTTTCGGTTCATTCCAAAACGCTTATTAGCTATAAAAGAAGAATATGGTAAGTTCTTACTGTTGTTAATATCGTAGCAGATGTAAGCTGAAGCCTTTTTGTCTGATAGTTGCGCGACCGAAACAATTTTAATCAATTGACGAAAGACAAGTCGAAGAAAATTCAATCTTGACACAATTCTTTCATTACATGTTTTGGAAACATTCATATTCACTGTTAAAGTGGATGTATATTCTTTTAATATAAACAATGAACGCACTTGGAAGTCATATGGCGTGTTCATGTAAATTGGTAAGCCATTTTCCCCATCGAATAGCCACATATATTCGTTGGGATTTGCAAAATGATCATCTGGTATTGATTTGGTTAATTCCTCGGCTTGTTTTGAGTCGTATTGAATTCGAAAGTAAAAGACCTTCTTCCCGTTTTCCAGGTTCTCATGGAAATGTTTCATTGAATTTTCGGAGACATTGATGAAGCATTTGTGTTTGTTTGAAACTTGCAATTTTATTGATCGTTCACATTGAACACGTGACAAGAAAAGTACAAAGTAAAATAGAATGGACTTGATTAAGAATGTCATTTCTTCCTGTTTTAAATGGGTTTTCTTCAAGACCTGCAAAAGTAGAAAGTAATGAATTAAAATTTGAAATAAAAAAATATTTGTCAGAAAGTAAGAGTTTAATTAAATGTTTTATGTGATTCTAATATTTTTGCATACGATTTGCATACGAGCAACCTAATTCAAATAATAACTGAAGTACGACAAATGAAATAATCATCATATTTATTCTACGGAGAGGCACATAATTCTGATGAATAAAATCGTACGTGTTGAAAAGTCTTGTTTCCTAATCACAGATCACTCAATGAATTCGCAGATGGAGTTTTCACGTAAAAAATTTTGTTGAAATAGGAAGAAAACTAAATTTCTGAAAAGACATCATCTCTTAAAGAAAAACAGGAATTCGAAAGAAATAATTAAATTATCAAAAGTTATAAGAGTTAAACCAATTTTTAAAAATAGTTCATACTTGATAGTAAGACATTTTTATTTATTTTTTATTTTGTCTTCGATGAACTTTAACAGAAAATTTGGAAGGTGTAGATTTTAAATGCTTGATGCTTTTGTCTTAGAGAAAAACCTTAATTCGAAAGAAATCAACCTGGACCCTTGCAGTCAACGTTGCTACGATGATATTTATGAATTGATTTTGTCAAAGTAACTTACTGCCTAGAATAATGACCAGATGTTCATATATGTTTTATCTGAGGAAAATCAATATTCTCCTTTTTGTCATGACTTTAATTGGTCTTGGTTCTTGCTTTCAGGAAGTCTGCTTTAATGGAATATAGAATTTTATTTTCTTACCTGGAGGAAATACAGCAAGTACACTCCTATGACAATCTGCATTTTATGAACTCGAGAGCATTCATCAAATCCTATTCACCTATCCCATAAGCGCCTGATTAATGTTGTAATTATTATATTAGTCAGTTAGTTAAGTGCCATACCTGATACATGGTTAGGCGATCATGTCTCCAAAGTGATATAACTGATAGTGGAGAAGATTATCCTGCAGTAGGTTGCCATTGCTTTCTGCGGTAAACTGGTTGACAGCTAAGGCTATAGAACCCAATCGGTTCTATTATTTAACCCATAACTGTAATGAAGAGACCGATTAATACCTTTCCCAAGTGTATTTGTGCGTAAGTTAATGAAAAACATTCAGTTGGAATTTGAACTCGGCACCTCGATTTGACGTTCCGAGTCGATATCCAGTGCACCACAATAATAGAAACATATCTCATGTTCCATATTTTCAAAAAAAATAAACACATATCCCAGAATCATCAAAAAAACTAAAAACTTAAAAAATGATATATCAGAATTACCAGCATTCACATAGCTTGAGAAGTACCACAAAACACTAGAGTTCCACCTCATCTGAATTCTCCCAATTAGAGAATATCCACTAAAAGTTAGACATCCATAAAAATGATGAATCGAAATTGACAGCATTTTCTAAGCTTGAGAAGAACCATAACATAATAGATAACAACTTCATCTGAATTCTCCCAAATGGAGACGATACACTAAGAGTTAAAAACATATAATAATGACATATCAGAATGACCAGCAGTTACTAAGCTCAAAGAAGAACCACAAAATACTAAAGATCAAGTTCATCTGAATTCTCCCAACAGAAGAAGACCCACTAAAAGCGAGAAACTCATAAGAATGACAAATCAGAATGAGCAGCACTTACTTAGCACGAGAAGAACCACAAAATACGAGAGATCAACTTCATCTGAATTCTCCCAACTGGAGAGGATCCAATAACAGCTAGAAACCTATACAAACGACGTATCAGAATGATCAGTATTTACCTTGCTTAAGAAGATCCACAAAATACTAGAGATCCAATTCATCTGAATTCTCCCAAATGGAGAGGATTCACTAAAAGCTAGACAACTATTAGAATGACGTATGAGAATAATCAGCATTAACTTAGCTTGCAAAGAGCCACAAAATACTAGAGATCCACCGATATCTGAATTCTCTCAGTTGAAGAGGATCCACTAAAAACTAGACACCTATCAGAATGACATATCAGAATGACGAGAATATACTTAAGTTGAGAAGAACGACAAAATTCTTGAGATCCACTTCATCTGAATTCACCCAACTAAAAAAAAGCTAAACCCCAAAAAGATTGAAGTATCAGAATGACCACATTTTATTTAGCTTGAGAAGAACGACAAAATACTAGACATCCACTTCATGTGTATTACCTGAAATTCAGAGGATCCACAAAAAGCTAGAAAGCTATCGGAACGACGTATCAGTATAACCAGCATTTACATAGATTGAGAAAAGCCACAAAATACTAGAGATCTACATTGTCTGAATTCTCCCAACAGGAGAAGATCCACTAACAGCTAGAAACCTATAAGAATGACGTATCAGAATGGCCAGCAGTTACTTAGCTCGATAGGAACAAAAAAGTACTAGAGATACATTTCATCTAAATACTCCCAACTTAAGAGGATTCACTAAAAGCTAGAAACCTATAAGAATGACATATCAGAATGACCAACATTTACTTATCTCGAGAGGAACTACAAACTACTTCAAATCCACTTCATCTGAATTCTCCTAATTGGAGAGGATCCACTTAAGGCTAGAAAATTATAAGAATAACATACAGAATGACCAGCATTTAGTTAGCTTTAGAAGATCCACAAAATATTGGAGATCTACTTCATCTGTATTCTCTCAACTGGAGAGGATCAACTAAAAGCTAGAAACATATAAGAATGACATATCAGAATGACCAGCATTTCCTTAGCTTGAGAAGAACCACAGAATAGCAGAGGTTTACTTCATCTGAATTCTAGCAAATTGAGAGGATCCATTAAAAGCTGGACACCTATAAAATTAAAGTAACAGAATGAACAGCATTAGCTTAGCTGAAGAGGATCCACTAAAAGTTAGACACCTATAAAAATGATGTATCAGAAAGACCAGCATTTACTTACCTCGAGAAGAAACACAAAATATTGGAAGTCAAGTTTCATCTAAATACTCCCAACTGGAGAGGATCCACTAAATGCTAGACACTTATAAGAATGTCATATCAGAATGACCAGCATTTACTTAGCTTGAGAAATACCACAAAATACGAGAGACACACTTCATCTGAATTCTCCAAATTTGAGAGGATCTAATAAAAGATAGACCCCACAAGAAATGATGTTTCAGAATTACCATATTTTACATACCTTGAGAAGAACCAGAACATTTATAGATCAAATATATTTGATTTCTCGCAAAATGAGAGGATCCACTAAAATAGAGAAGGATATCAAAAGGACGTATAAGCATGACCAGAAATAAATAGAGCTTGAGAAAAAACACAGAATAATAGAGATCGATATTTTTTAATTCTCCCAAATAGTGAGGATCCACTGAAATTTAGAAACATATCAAACCGCCGTATCAGTTTGACCAGCAGTAAATATAGCTTGAGAAAAACACAAAATATTGTAGATCGATATATTTTTAATTCTCCAAAATAGAGAGGATCCATTAAAATGTAGAAACATATCAAAACGGCGTATCCAGAGGAGTTTCTTTGCTGGTTAAGCGTACCTTGGATGCGAAAGTGGATCTTGTTCATGACGAGGGCCGGGTTGGTAGTGGCCGATATTGCGGTGAGAAGCAATGCGTTTCGACTGGTTGCGGTTTATGCGCCCAACGACCGGGAGGAGCGCATCTCGTTTGTTCGGCGGTTGGCGCCCTTCCTGGTGGGGGACTGGAATGCCATCCTTGACTCCAAGCTGGATAGAGGGCGGGGAGCTAGCGGGAAAGCACGTGATCGTAGCTTGGTTGATCTCATCGAAGAGATCGGGATCGTCGATAGATACCGGGTCGATCACAAAGGTGGGAGAATGTGGACGTGGGCTAATTGTTGGCCTTCTACCCGGTTAGCTAGCTACCTGGATAGAATGTTAGTTCTTGAAGCCAACATAGATCTTTTAGATTGTCCCACATTCTACTGGTTAGGCTACTCGGACCACAAACTTGTTTGTGCCCGGGTAGATTTAGAAAATAGGCCTCGAATGGCTGGTTACTGGAAGTTCATCGTGTCCTTACTGGACAGGCGGGACTTCCGTCGCCAGCTAATTAACTTCAAAACGGACATTAACTGGGGGAGTGATTGGGAATAAGTGGTGGAAGAATCTTAAGAATAGTATTAGGTCTTTCACCATCAAGTTCAGCAAACGGGTCAGACTAGATAACGCTGACAAGGTGAAGACACTTAGAGCTAGTTACTCCCGGGCGGTTGCTGGTAGGGATCCCCTAGAGATAACCTTAGCTAAGGAGGCCTTGGAGCGGTCAAATAGCAATCGTTACATGGGCCAGGTAATTACACAGATTAAACAAGATGTCTTCCGAAGCTGTGAACATGGGCGCAGAACTGCGCAAGGAAGAGATTCGCCGAGGCAGCGACCGGTACATTCGAGAGGTTCGCAACTCGGAGGAACATACTCTTCGGTCGACTGACGAAATGTGCGAGGCGTTTCAGCGGCATTTCGAGATCCTGTTTACCAAGAAGCATTGGTCTCCGTGATGAGGAGTTTTGCAGCTATTTGGCTGACTTCCCCGGGCTTTTGCCGGCTGATGCAGCTAGCTGCGAGGGAGAGATTACGGAGGGCGAAGTCTACGCGAGTTTGAAGAATGTCGGCAGAGGCAAATCGCCGGTTCTCGATGGTTTGCCTTATGAATTGTACTTGAGGCTGTCGCACATCTTTGTCCCGATTTTGACTGTCGTGTTCAACAACTGGTTCCAGCAGGAGTATATCCTCAACCGGTTCACCAGAGGTGTGATCACGCTGTTGAGAAAAAACAAGGATGTGGGGAAGGTGTTAGAGAGTTACCGGCCCATAACTCTGCTAAACACAGAATTAAGGATTTTGATCAAGATCTTGCAAAATCGTTTGCAATTAGTTGCCGAGTCTCTGTTGGGACATGAGCAGACTTGTGCTGTGAAGGGCCGAACAATTCAGAGCAACCTACATCTGATACGCACGATTATAGAGGGAATAAAAGACGACGAAGAAGCTGCGCTGATCAGTTTGGATCAGTCCAAGGCATTTGATATGGTTGACCATCTTTACAGTCCTGCAGGAAGCTGGATTCGAAACCAACTTCCGCCGCTGGATTAGCCTCCTGTATCAATCCCCCACGGCTGTGGTACAGGTGAACGAAAAGTTGTGGGCGTCCTGTCGCTGTCTAGGTCGGTCCGACAGAGCTGTCCACTGTCGCCCCTACTTTATGCTTTGGTGTTGAAGCCCGTCTTTCGCCGGCTAAGGAACAGGGCATGCAGTCCGGCTCTACGTGAAATCGCTGTCCCTGGTGGTGCTCGAGCCAGGGTTTCCGCGTACGCCGATGACGTCATTACTTTTGTGTCCTCCCGGAGTGACATCGAGGTGGAACAGAAGGCACTTGAAGATTAACAGGGCCACGATTAACCACGATAATCTTCCGACTTGCGGTTAGGTGCCTGGAAGGGTGTTACCTTCCCGGGGCCCTTCGACTAGACGGACGGCCCTGTCCGCATTCTTGGAGTCTGGTTTGGGCCCCACCTTCAGTTGGAGAAAAATTGATCAGAAGTACTGGCAAAGGTCGGCGCGTCGGTCGAGATTTGGCGTCGAAGAAATTTGTCTTGAAAGGGTTTGGCTGAGGCGTGTGTTAGATACGTCTTTCCCGTTATACTTTACCGGCTATCAGTACTTCAACTTTGTAGAGAACGTAAGAAGGTATTCGAGATGCTATTCTTCCTTCTCTGGAGAGGACACTACGTCGGCAATCGTGTCTGTTACCACCGCCCGTATCATGGGGGTCTGGGAATGTCGTACCTGATGGGCCACAAGTTTGCATCAAGGTTGGTTTTTCTCAGTCGAGCGATTTTGGAAGACTCATTGCTGAGGGGGGATAGTGAGGAACATGTTACCTAGCCTTACTATCACTGCCCACATCTCGAGGCCGTGCCGTAAGCCGCGAGGGTGATCGAGTTTTCTCCTCGAATGTCCGGCGGCCTTGCGGGCCATTCCACGGTCCAGTAACCTTTCAGAACCTAGGAGCGTCTTCGATCGTGGGTTAGTGAAAAGCGTCGCGAAGGATTAATTACGTGATGTGCTCCGCTTATCGGAGGATGAGTTTCGCTCGTTCTGGTCGCCAGGTGCCGATTATCTCAGCAACTCTGAGTTTTCGCTCACCTGGCGATTGGCTCGGAATCGGTTGCCTCTCTATGACAAGGCCTTCATATGGAGCCTGGCGGATTTGCCAGATTGTGAACGCTGCAGCCTTGGCTTGGAAGAAACGGCTTCGCACGCTTTCTATCATTGTTCGCGAGTTTGCTCTCTTTTTTCCCCTTTTTAGGTGCCCCTGGTAAATTTGTGGTGTTGTGGTGGGTGTATGAAGAATTGGGAGGTGATGAACGGGTTCTTTTGGTGATTGTGCAAATTGTAATGAGTGAATGGGTCGTGTTATTGTTTAGTTAGGTATAGGATAGTTCAGTGAGTACCAACCTCTACCCATCCCATTTTCGGCCTTGTACCACAATTTTTGTATTTATTACAAAAATAAATATTGGGAAAAAATCTTAGACGAAGACATTCACTATTCGATAGTCGATTCCGCTCCAACCCGTGGCTTGCCTATATGTGTATTATTGTTAATTGTACCTTCGTACAATAAATCTGTATTTCTTATTCCTGGTGTGGAGTTCCATTCTTCAACTGATCATTTTATACTGTATTCCTTTTCGGATGACTGTCGCCTGATACCAGTTTGGCGAATTAAGAAAATTTACCACCGGATATCAATTAGCGACAGAAAAATTAAATTCACACGGGAATTTCAGCTGTTGAATAAGGATTTGAACCCATAAGGAAATACAACTGTATTAAACGAGGACTCGTAAAATATGAACCTTCAACAATGCCGACTATAAAAAAAAGTTAAGGCAAGAAGTAGTTTTTTGTACCCCACTCATAAAAAAATACGTATTTTATGGCCTAAGTTTTTAACTTATTGGTCAATTGTAGTTAAAATAAAACAGTTACGGCACCAATAAAAATTAAATAAATGAAAAGTTCGAAGTCTTTATAATAACAAAAAATATTAGTTACAAAAGCAGAAAATATAATTGTCGAAATGCAAGTTTACAACGGGGAGATGATTTTTTAAAAATATCAGAGCTTTTAATCTTTAAATAAAAATGTCCTTTCCAAGTTTCATTAACAATATCAGAGCTTTTAACTTTTCAAATATAATCAGAGACAACTCGAAGACCAGGTTTTCAGTGTGTCTTCCTTGAGATCAAAATTCACAGCGTGGTCAAGGCGGATCACCGTTGTAAGAGACGACTCGAAGACCAGCTACTGTGACGAGGCCATTGTAACACCCCAACGGACCTGTCCGAACGATTTCTCCGGCGGCCGTTTTCCACGCTGTGATGTTTGCCGGGAGTTTGTTGAAAATGTCGGAGCCTCAAGCTGGGGGTACAAGATTAAACTATAAGGAACGAACTTCCACAACTTGGATGAGTTGAAATGATGCTTTATTTCGTTTAGAGCTAGCCTTTTTGGTTGGGGCAGGCGAATGTGACACACAGCTCTAACCCTAATTAATCGAGATCAACAAATCCGAACTGACCGAAACAAGACGAACGGAGGTTCACTTCACTCAACTGACTAACTAACTTAACTGACTCTCTCACTCTACTCTACTGATCTGACTCGGAAAAATTACCTGAATTTATTTAAAATTGATCCGGAAATCCGGAAATCCGGAAATGCTTTAGATCAGCGGGTGATAACCATTGTCGACTGCAAGTCCGAAATTTCAGTTATCTTTCTTTTTATCTTAATAAAGCTTCCGCCGGAAAATTCTTAATGTGTGGTTAAGATTCAGTAAAAGACAGCCTTTGACCTGGTCATTCGAAAGCCCACCTCCCGAACTCTATTTCCTGAACTTTATCTCTTTATCACATTAAATCACTGAGTCAAATATTTACCGGAAGAGTGGTAGGATTTAAAACAGTAATCTGCTACCCTTGTCTCTTCCACAATTTTCCTCATAAAAGAAAAAGCATTTATCTATTTATTTTTCTCTTCTTTTTCACTTTTGTTAAAACAAAACATGTTCTTAATCTGTTTTCTATTCTTAACCATTTTCTATTTTAATCTATTATAATAAAATACATATTTTACAAAGCACCTTAATATACGCCTAGTTATCGTGTCAACTAATCTATTTTCTATTCTTAACCATTTTCTTATTTTAATCTATTATAATAAAATACAGATTTTAAAAAGCACCTTAATATACGCCTAGTTATCGTGTCGCACCATCACGACTAGCGACCCGAGAGTGTCGTCATAACTGGTGCAGCATAAACCCTGAATTGGTTTCCGTGACCGGGTTAGACACAGTCAGCCGGAGACGAGCGTCAGATACATACATACATACATACATACATACAATCTGAGACAGACAGATAGATAGATAGATAGATAGATAGATAGATAGATAGATAGATAGATAGATAGATACAAACAAACAGACATAGATAGATAGATAGATAGATAGATAGATAGATAGATAGATAGATAGATAGATAGAAAGAAAGAAAGAAACAGACCTAGATAGATAGATAGATAGATAGATAGATAGATAGATAGATAGATAGAAAGAAAGAAAGAAACAGACCTAGATAGATAGATAGATAGATAGATAGATAGATAGATAGATAGATAGATAGATAGATAGATAGATAGATAGATAGATATGCCAAAAATCCTGATCTGGAATGTACAGTTTTTAACCTCTTGCAAAACAAGTGAAAAATTAAGAAAAAACTTTACCATGGCAACCATTCCCCTTAATTAACCTATCACTTTGAATATCATTTCGCACAAATATTTCATGTGAGATTTAACATTCAAATATATTCTAGAAATTATAATATAAATAATCTTCTCTGGAGAATAATTGTTACTTTGATGAAATTGTTTTTCTGCGAAATTCTACAATCGAATTTGCTTAGAGGTCATTTTTAAGATGAAGCTAGTGTTCAAAAGAAAAACCACTTCAAATGTCAAAATCAATAAAATAAACAAGTCATCTCTTGAACGAGTAATAAAATGAGATAAAATGTAGTCGCTGACCATCCGACAATAGCATAACTACGCATGCGCTGATATGCATTTAACCACAACTTGGACCTAAAAAAACGCCTCACTTATTAAAAAAATGAAAATATCTTATTCCGACGGAAAGTTCCTCTGAGTTACGCTATCGAAACTTAACAAAATATTAATCTACGCCTGGAGTTTTTTAATAAATACAATCGTATCTCCTTTCCTAAAATATATACTCATTTTTACATGAACATAAAACATTTAAAAAAGAAATAAAAACGATTAAATCAAAAGCTTTTCTTAGTTAAAATAAATAAATACATAAAAATGTTCATATTAAAAAAAAGTAATAAATAATAATAATTACATAAAAATTCAATAAAAGCAAATAACAACATTTACTCAGTTTCATATATTAGGCATTCAATTGCGCCTCTAAACATCCTCCATAGTTTACCTTGACTTTCACTGTTAGTCTGTAGTTTATTTATGAGCGATCTTAAACTTTTTTTAAATTTGAAATCTGTCAGTATTTTTACTTCTGTTTAAAAATGCACATTTCAAAAGTATAACCCTTCCATTTGCCTGAATAATGTTCATCAAAGGACGAAACGTGTCGATAAAGAACATTTTTGCCTTTATTTATGCATCTGTATGGATAGATTTTAATCATTTAATGTTCAAGTAGGGCGATAAAGCCACTGAGATTGGTGGAAACTGAGAAAGCGCTGCTGAGGAGAAAAGGGCGTTTAAGAAGACAAAAGAGGGGAGGGTTAATGTGTGTGTCTGCTTATGAGGATTGTTTCAAATATTTGGGGCTTGAAAATGACCCCTTTTCATAGGGATTCCACATTATTTTTTTATTTCATTGAATTTTTGTAAACCCTTTTGATGTGTGTGACAGTTTCATATTTTAAGAGATGAATAGAATCCTTGGAAAGTCTTCAAAACTGATCGAATAGCGAGACTGTTTTGCGCGTTACATTTTCGAAGAGAAAGTTCTATCAATTTTTTCTTGAGACATACATTGCCTGAAGTTTATTTAAAAATTAATTTTACTGCGATTCATTTCTTTGTCGAATTAGGTTTACCGTTGTGATCAAGAATAAAGTGTCGATATATTTCAGGATATGAAATATCGCCGAGCAATATCTTCAGGTGGAATTCCTTCTTGCTCTGTTTGTAAATTTAACTGGTATTTATCGAATTAGTTTTACCGCTGTGATCAAGTATAAATTGTGGATATATTTTAGGATATGGAATTTTGCCGTGCAATATCTTCAAGCCAAATTCCTTCTTGCACTGTTTGGAAATTTAACAAGTATTTTTTTGGAGAACACCTTGTCTATTAAATATATATATTCGTGATTCACCTAAGAAAATATTTACCTCCCACAATATGTAAAGATAATCAGTTACTCACCTTGATTCAATACGTCAAATAAATTCTTATTGTCCATAGAATTTCCGAATGAAAACTTCGTGTCAGTTGTTTGTTTTAACGATGAAGATTGTAAGAAAATTTATCTTTCAGTTGAAAGAGAACCAAATGTTAGTCCGAACCAGTCAGTATTTAGGTTGCAAAATTATCGACGCCTTACAGTTATATGAATACTGGGTTTTCCCAAGTTATCTCTCGTCTGGCTAGATGTAATTTAAATAACCGTTCCGGTCATACACACGCACCTACGTGCACACAATTGCATATACGAACACACACTCGATTAATGTATTTTATTAAATGAATAGTTCTTACAAATTGTCGCATGAATGATTTCACCATATGCCTTAAATTTGATCATATTCGTCTCGTTGGTGTGCAGTACAAGGAAATTCATTGAAGCGGTAACGAATAATATGGAGATGTTAGTGACACCTCCATGTCGGGTTATTGTTTGAAATAGAATTCATTAGGCAATAACTTATTATCAGTGAATACGATCCTTTGCTGACTCCTAAACTAAACGAAACAGTTGCTCACGACTCTCCACAGCTTCCCGCATTTTCTTACTTTATGTAAGTTATACTTTTACGATTCATTTTGGTTCCTGGTTTGCTGTCAATTCGCACACACTCGTTAACGACGTCACACAGTTTCCCCTATGACTTGTGAGTGTTAGATTCTTCACATTTCTTTTCCTCATTAAATATCCGAGAAATATCATCTGTTTATTTTTATTGGGAGCATATTTTTTCTTGTAGTTAATTATACGTTTCGGACTTTATGTTAATACTATATACTACCTGTTGGGTAGTCACCCCTATTTACACACTCGAGAGACTCTTCCATGGTATACAAATAATCCTGCCTACGGAAAACGGGATGTGGTTGTTAGACTTGGTGCCTGTCAGAGCAGTTGTACTGCCGCTTGTTCGTCAGCAAGAATATAGAATTATTACCCGGACTTACATCTTTGTATAAAATTGACTCCTACTTAAATGTACAAGTGAATGTACTAACCGTGTACAGATTATATATCTTTTGTGTAATATAGTTACATTTTTCCTCTCATATCTGTTTTGTGTTATTCTTATATGGCGTGGTTTTATAAACAAGAATCCACAAGACTACCCAAAGTAATCTATCAATTGAAATTATTTCAGGATTAATCGTAAAGGCAGTTCGTATTTTAGGTATTTTCAATTAGAGAATTTCCGACCAAAAAGACATGTCAGATGTTTGGATCTGAGGTTATATTATCCATAAAATTTCCGAATAATACCTTCGGGTCAGTCGTTTGGATTTATGGTTTCATCATCTACGGAATTTCCGATCAAAGCAACGTGTCAGATGTTTGGATCTGTGGTTTTATTATCCATAAAGTTTCCGAATAATGCCTTCTGCTCAGTGGTTTGGATTTATGTTTTTATCCTCTACGGATTTTCATATCAAAGCCTCGTGTCAGATGTTTGGATCTGTGGTTTTATTATCCATAAAATTTCCGAATATTGCAATCTGCTCAGTGGTTTGGATTAATGGTTTTATCATCTACGGATTTTCCCATTAAAGCATCGTGTTAGATGTTTGGATCTGTGGTTTTATTACCCATGGATTTTCCGAATAATGCCTTCTGATCAGTGGCTTGGATTTCTGGTTTTATCATCTACGGATTTTCATATCAAAGCCTCGTGTCAGATGTTTGGATCTGTGGTTTTATTATCCATAAAGTTTCCGAATAATGCCTTCTGCTCAGTGGTGTGGATTTATGGTTTTATCATCTACGGATTTTAGCATCAAGTTATCGTGTCTGAGTTTTGAATCTGTGGTTTTATTATCCATAAATTTTCCGAATAATGCCTTCTGGTCAGTTGTTTGGATTTATGGTTTTATCATCTACGGATTTTCACATCAAAGCAACGTGTCTGATGTTTGGATCTGATATTTTATTATTCATAATATTTCCAAATAATGCCTTCTGGTCAGTTGTTTGGATTTATGGTTTTATCATCTACGGATTTTGACGTCAAAGCATCGTGTCAGATGTTTGGTTCTGTGGTTTTATTATCCATAAAATTTCCGAATATTGCAATCTGCTCAGTGGTTTGGATTAATGGTTTTATCATCTACGGATTTTCCCATTAAAGCATCGTGTTAGATGTTTGGATCTGTGGTTTTATTACCCATGGATTTTCCGAATAATGCCTTCTGCTCAGTGGCTTGGATTTCTGGTTTTATCATCTACGGATTTTCCTATCAAAGCGACGTGTCAGATGTTTGGATCTGATATTTTAGTATCCATGAAGTTTCCGAATAATGCCTTCTGCTCAGTGGTTTGGATTATTGGTTTTAACACCTACGGATTTTCCTGTGCAGGGGAGGCAATCTTTTATTCAGGCCTTGTGTCACCCCGTGTATATTTTTGCGCATTCATCGCATTTTAGAGCATAAATTACATTTTTAGATCACAAATCTGCTTTGTCTTTATTTCGAATTTAGATGTGTTTTTAAACTTGAAGTCGTTTCCTTCCATTATTATGTTGCATATCCAAAATCTTTTTGTTGCATTTTGTGACCCCTGTGTTGTGTGTTGCTCGAATTTTGATGGGGTTAGTATGGTTTTTTTTTAGGTTTTCGGGTTGTTGTTTGCTTTTAATTATTTTAGTCGTCTTTAAGATTTCCTTCATTTTATCATTTTTGCTGCGTAAATGTATGTGTATTTTTGTCTTTGTAAATAATTATGGGTTGTTTTTGTTGTATGTAGTGATGTATACGATAATGTTTTCTTCTTTTTATGTTAATTTTGTTTTTTTGAATTCCGGAGAGATTCTAATGGCATTTCTTCTGCCAGTTAGAAACCCTTGTTTATTAATAGACTGGAGTATGTTCTTATTTGTAGTGTTTGTTGTAGGCTATTAAAAGCAAAGAAACAACCTCCATATACAGAACATTTAATGAAGCGGAAATACCAAGAGAATTTTGAGAAATAATAACGGCCCATGTTACTGAGGAACAAAAACAAATTAAAATGATCCTCAATTTAACCAAATTACAGGCTAACATCGACATACAAGAGGACAAAGCAATAAACTATAAAAAAATACATGCCCTGAAAAACATAAAAATTATAATGACAATTTAAATGCAATTACGAAGAAGAGAAATCAAATTAAATTCTTGAAAAGAAAACAACATGGATGAAAACACTACCAAATCAGGAAGGATCGAACAATAAGAAAACAAAAATCACAAAACAAATCCTTAGTAAAATAGGAAACCCTGGATAAAACGTATACCCAGGAAACCAATATGATAAACAAAATAGAGGTAACCATTTCAGAGAATACTATCACACACAAACCCATTAGGTACACACACTCAGTCATAACAAAGTACTCAACATACGATTACACACAAACACATCAGGTACACACACTAAGTCATAAAGAAGTACTCACCAACGGACCCACACAACTAACAACTATTTCATAATAATAATTTTAATATTCATACACCTACACATCTACCAATAAAATACACTCACCAAGATGTACCAGCTCACCCACCAACAAGCCCACGTAATGGTCACTATTTCATAACACAATGAAACACAACTACAAAACATTCTCCACAACCCAAAATAGACGAAACTACTACTACTACTACAAATCCCACAATCGAAGCATACTCGCTCACCCAAAACTCCCAACATATGCCAACACCACAGTTTTCAACCCAAACCCCTACCACCCAGAAATGTCAAAACATATTATTGGAGGTACCTCACTAATTAGAAAACATTTTTAGAACTTCCGATCCGGAGGAAAAGTCCAATTTTAAAAAAATACAAGACCCATTATTATTAATCTTTTTTCATATCCTTTAAAAGAAGAAGAAATAAACCTTCTAAAATTAGGTCTAAAATTTTGTCCCATCACAAAAAGACCGAAAAAAGACCTTTGAGTATTCGAACAGAAATTTAGACTTATATAAACATTACACGACAACAGAAATACTACCGGTACCTTAATAGTAAAAACAAATCTAAATATTTTCCAAATAAGAACAACAATTCAAATAAAATGAACGTGTTTTATGGAACACTCTGGGACACAGACGTTCAAAATAATCACAACCCCATAACAATTTCACACACGAACAAAATCTAGCATTAGAAAACATCCGTGAGAACAATAACATGATAATAAAGTAGACAAAGGCAGTGTTGTAGTCATTATGGATAAAATTTACTACAAAACAAATTTTCAAGATATGCTAGGAGACGAAAATAACTACAGATTCATCAACCATAATATACATAAAAACACTGCATCAAAAATGAATAACTCTGTCTTACACACAATAGAATACGAACAAACAAAGAAAAATATTTTCTTTCAGATATTTTTTTCAAAACCCAGCAATTTTTAAGGACTCCCAAAAATACATAAATCAAAACACAATTGAAGCAGTAATTCAGAAACAAAAATTTGAATATATTCACACCCCAAACCCTAGTGATTTTAAATTTAGGCCCATTGTAGCAGGGTTATCCTGCCCAAGAAGCAGATTTAGCAACCTAATAGATAATATATTACGACCGTACACCATAAAAATAAAAACCTACATCAGAGATAGCATATATTTCTTAGGCTTCATATCACAAAAGGTAGAACCAGTTACACTCATAGTAACATTTGACATGAAGTGCCTATTTCGGCTAAGTAAAGGTTTTATTTTGTTTTTATCCCTCTCTCTCTTTCTCTTTTCTTCTCTTTCTGTCTTTATATATCTACATATTATAAAAATGGATCTATCTGTCTGTGTGACTGTGTGTGTGTGTGTTTGTGTGTCTCTATTCTAACGAACTCTACTCCTCCGAAATCATTGATCCGATTTTAACTCAAATTAGGTCACTTATCGATCATGACATGAACCTTTGATGTACGCAGAGATTTATTGAAGGAGTCAACCCCTCCGACGTGAAAGGGACAATGCATTCACTTCTTCTGAGTGACAACGTCATCACATCACATTACATGCTCCCGTAACGCCCGCTTCAGTTCATTCAATTGTGCATATATTATTCCCGTTTATTGGCAAAATTGACCAAGCATGGATCGCGTTTTACAAATACAACAAAAACCAATACTTATTTCGTCACAGTAACCTCATACTGGAGCTTTTAAATATGCAATTGACCTTACCATTTCAGTAGAACCACTAAAATAACCTGAGCAACGCCGGGTTATATATATATATATATATATATATATATCCGAGTGAGTACAGAATGAGGAGAGAAAAGAAAATTTTTTTTTCCTGTCCAAAACATTAATTGAAAACAGTGCTCGATATATGATGTATAGAGCTGTGAATATTTATTATAAATTATGTTTTTGAACATGTACATAATTTTTTCTATGTGTGTCCTCTTCTCTACAATCATATGGTTGTTTCAGAGTTTGTACTCAAAACACATCATCGGGAGAAGGAAAGAGTCTTTAGGATAAAGAGTGAATGAGGAGAGCTTGTGGGAGTGAGACCGTATCGGGAAAGAGAATAGGATAGAGAGTGAATGAGGAGGGCGTGTAGGAGTGAGACCGTATAGGGAACATAGAGGACATACATAGAAAAAATTATGTACATGTTCTTAAACATAATGTATAATATATATATATATATATATATATATATATATATATACTCATAAAAATAACCGCTTCAAAAATTAAAAAAAACAAACTTTGCCTCACACATAACAGAATACCAACGAAAAATAAAAAATATTTTCTAACAGACTTTATTTTAAAAACAATCAAATTTTACGGACGCTCAAAAATACATAAATAAAACAAATTTAATGGTATATTCAGGAGCAAAAATCTGAAAATATTCACATCCCAAACTTTAGTGACCTTAAATTCAGACCCATCGTAGCAACAAGCAGACTGAGCAACCTAATAGATAAAGTATTACAAATATAGACTGCAGGAAAAAAATTACATCAGAGACAGCATACATTTTCTAAGCTTCATACCACTAAAAGTAGATCTAGGTACACTCATAGTAATATTTGACATGAACTGACTGTACAGCAACATAAACCATGAATTAGGTAAACAAGTCAATACATTTCGGATTGAGAGACAACCAGAAATACTTCCTACAGTCTTCACAAAAGAATTCATTATACAGAGTACAGAACTAATTTTAAACAACAATTCATTTCAATTTAACTACAAGTTGTATTCAAGCAAGAGATACCGCGATGGGGACAAAAATGGCACCGACATATGCAACACTAGCACGAGATCACCTTTATCTCAATTTCTCTCAATACACTGTCTCACTCCCACACGCCCTCCTCATTCACTCTCTATCCTATTCTCTTTCCCTATACGGTCTCACTCCCACACGCTCTCCTCATTCACTCTGTATCGCATTCTCTTTCCCTATACGGTCTCATTCCCACACGCTCTCCTCATTCACTCTGTATCGAATTCTCTTTCCCTATACGGTCTCACTCACACACGCTCTCCTCATTCACTCTCTATCCCATTCTCTTTCCCTATACGGTCTCACTCACACACGCTCTCCTCATTCACTCTTTATCCCATTCTCTTTCCCTATACGGTCTCACTTCCACACGCTCTCCTCATTCTCTCTCTCGCACTCTCTTTCCCTATACGGTCTCACTCCCACACGCTCTCCTCATTCACACTGTATCGCATTGTCTTTCCCTATACGGTCTCATTCCCACACGCTCTCCTCATTCTCTCTCTCCCATTCTCTTTCCCTATACGGTCTCACTCCCACACGCTCTCCTCATTCACTCTCTATCCTATTATCTTTCCCTATACGGCCTCACTCCCACACGCATTCCTCATACACTCTTTATCCCATTCTCTTTCCCTATACGGTCTCAATTCCACACGCTCTCCTCATTCTCTCTCTCGCACTCTCTTTCCCTATACGGTCTCACTCCCACACTCTTTCCTTATTCACTCTGTATCCTATTCACTTTCCCTACACGGTCTCACTCCTACACGCCCTCTACATTCACTCTCTATCCTATTCTCTTTCCCGATAGGGTCTCATTCCCACACGCTCTCCTCATTCACTCTCTATCCTATTCTGTTTCCCTATACGGTCTCACTCCTACACGCCCTCCTCATTCACTCTCTATCCTATTCTGTTTCCCTATACGGTCTCACTCCCACACGCTCTCCTCATTCACTCTCTATTCTATTCACTTTCCCGATACGGTCTCACTCCCACAAGCTCTCCTCATTCACTTTTATCCCATTCTCTTTCCTATACGGTCTCATTTCCACAAGCTCTCCTCATTCTCTCTCTCCCATTCTCTTTCCCTATACGGTCTCACTCCCACACGCTCTCCACATTCACTCTCTATCCTATTATCTTTCCCTATCCGGCCTCACTCCCACACGCATTCCTCATACACTCTTTATCCCATTCTCTTTCCCTATACGGTCTCAATTCCACACGCTCTCCTCATTCTCTCTCTCGCACTCTCTTTCCCTATACGGTCTCACTCCCACACTCTTTCCTTATTCACTCTGTATCCTATTCACTTTCCCTACACGGTCTCACTCCTACACGCCCTCTACATTCATTCTCTATCCTATTCTCTTTCCCGATAGGGTCTCACTCCCACACGCTCTCCTCATTCACTCTCTATCCTATTCTGTTTCCCTATACGGTCTCACTCCTACACGCCCTCCTCATTCACTCTCTATCCTATTCTGTTTCCCTATACGGTCTCACTCCTACACGCCCTCCTCATTCACTCGCTATCCTTTTCTGTTTCCCTATACGGTCTCACTCCTACACGCCCTCCTCATTCACTCTCTATCCTATTCTGTTTCCCTATACGGTCTCACTCCTACACGCTCTCCTCATTCACTCTCTATCCTATTCTCTTTCCCTATACGGTCTCACTCCCACACGCTCTCCTCATTCACTCTCTATCCTATTCTCTTTCCCTATACGGTCTCACTCCCACACGCTCTCCTCATTCACTCTCTATCCTATTCTCTTTCCCTATACGGTCTCACTCTTACACGCCCTCCTCATTCACTCGCTATCCTATTCTGTTTCCCTATACGGTCTCACTCCCACACGCTCTCCTCATTCACTCTCTATCCTATTCTCTTTCCCTATACGGTCTCACTCCTACACGCCCTCCTCATTCACTCTCTATGCTATTCTGTTTCCCTATACGGTCTCACTCCCACACGCTCTCCTCATTCACTCTCTATCCTATTCTCTTTCCCTATACGGTCTCACTCCCACACGCTCGCCTCATTCACTCTCTATCCTATTATCTTCCCTATACGGTCTCACTCCCACACGCTCGCCTCATTCACTCTGTATCCTATTCACTCTCACTACACGGTCTCATTCCCACACGTTCTCCTCATTCTCTCTATCCCATTCTCTTTCCCTATACGGTCTCACTCACACACGCTTCCCTCATTCACTCTTTATCCCATTCTCTTTCCCTATACGGTCTCACTCCCACACTCTTTCCTCATTCACTCTCTATCCCATTCTCTTTCGCTATACGGTCTCACTACCACACGCTCTCCTCATTCTCTCTCTCCCATTCTCTTTCCCTATACGGTCTCACTCCCACACGCTCTCCTCATTCACTCTCTATCCTATTATCTTTCCCTATCCGGCCTCACTCCCACACGCATTCCTCATACACTCTCTCTCCCATTCTCTTTCCCTATACGGTCTCACTCCCACACGCTCTCCTCCTTCACTCTCTATCCTATTCTCTTTCTCTATACGGTCTCACTCCCACACGCTCTCGTCATTCACTCTCTCTCCCATTCTCTTTCCCTATACGGTCTCACTCCCACACGCTCTCCCCATTCACTCTCTATCCTATTATCTTTCCCTATACGGTCTCACTCCCACACGCTCTCCTCTTTCACTCTCTATCCTATTCTCTTTCCCTATACGGACTCAGTCCCACGCGCTCTCCTCATTCACTCTCTATCCTATTCTCTTTCCCTATATGGTCTCACTCCAACACGCTCTCCTCATTCATTCTTTATCCCATTCTCTTTCCCTATACGGTCTCTCTCCCCCACACTCTCCGTGCTTACCGTCTATCTGATATTTTCTCTACCACTCTTTCTATCCTACACTCACTCCTCGCTTACTCTTTATTTCAATCAGTCTATCTCCCACTGTTTCTCATACCCACACACTCTCTTCACTCACCCTCTACCACATGCCCTCTCCATACACCGTCTTACTCCCACACTCACTCCTTGCACATCGTCTATCTCAATATCTTTCCCTATAACTCTTTTTCACTCCTACATTCTCTCCTTACTCACCTTCTATCTCAGTCTGTCTCTCTCACTCTTTCTGATTTTTAAAATCTCTCCTCGCTCACCGTCTCTCTCACTCCCACACTCCATCCTTTCTTAAACTCTATCTCAATATCTCTCTCTACCATTCTTCCTCAATGTCATACTCTCGCGTCACTCACCCTCTATTTCAATGTCTCTCTTTACAATTCTTTCTCACTCTCACACACTCTCCTCGCTCACCCTTCACCTCAATCACTCTCTACTACTCTTTTTCACACTCAAACTCTCTTTTTGCTCACCCTTCATCTTAATCTCTCTCACTATCACTCTCTCACTCACAACCACAATCTCTCCTCGCTCACCCTCTGTCTCATTCTCTTTTCCTACCACTCTGTCCCACATCAAATCTCTTTTTTTCTATCTCTGTTGAACCTATTGTAAATGGCTACTGGATAGGCCGAAACCGCTTGAAACTATAATCAAATAGGACAGATTGTGTCCACTTACTTAACACACCCAATAACGTAGCAGCAATTACATTAGAAAACTTATTAAAAAATCTTACAATATTCTCTTTGTTTGTTTTATAGTAGTAAATAAAACCGCTATATGTCCGAATGTTGTCTTTCAAAGAATTTCCGATCGGTTGGTATCAACAATTTGTATTCAGAACGAGATCTCAACAAAATTGATCTTTTAGTTGTAAGTCAGCAAGCTATATGGACGAATGTTGTCTTTCAAAGAATTTCCGATCGGTTGGTATGAACAATTTGTATTAAGAACGAGAACGCAACAAAATTGATCTTTTATTTGTAAATCAGCAAGCTATATGTCCGAATGTTGTCTTTCAAAGAATTTCCGATCGGTTGGTATCAACAATTTGTATTAAGAACGAGAACGCAACAAAATTGATCTTTTAATGGTAAGTCAGCAAGCTATATGTCCGAATGTTGTCTTTCAAAGAATTTCCGATCGGTTGGTATCAACAATTTGTATTAAGAACGAGAACGCTACAAAATTGATCTTTTAGTTGTAAGTCAGCAAGCTATATGTCCGAATGTTGTCTTTCAAAGAATTTCTGATCGGTTGGTATCAACAATTTTTATTAAGAACGAGAACGCAACAAAATTGATCTTTTAGTTGTAAGTCAGCAAGCTACATATCCGAATGTTGTCTTTCAAAGAATTTCCGATCGGTTGGTATCAACAATTTGTATTAAGAACGAGAACGCAACAAAATTGATCTTTTGGTTGTAAGTCAGCAAGCTATATGTCCGAATGTTGTATTTCAAAGAATTTCCGATCGGTTGGTATCAACAATTTGTATTAAGAACGAGATCTCAACAAAATTGATCTTTTAGTTGTAAGTCAGCAAGCTATATGGCCGAAGGTTGTTTTCAAAAAATTTCCGATCGGTTGGTATCAACAATTTGTATTAAGAACGAGAACGCAACAAATTTGATCTTTTAGTTGTAAGTTAGCAAGCTATATGTCAGAATGTTGTCTTTCAAAGAATTTCCGATCGGTTGGTATCAACAATTTGTATTAAGAAGGAGAACGCAACAAAATTGATCTTTAATTGTAAGTCAGCAAGCTATATGTCCGAATGTTGTCTTTCAAAGAATTTTCGATCAGTTGGTATCAACAATTTGTATTAAGAACGAGATCTCAACAAAATTGATCTTTTAGTTGTAAATCAGCAAGCTATATGTCCGAATATTGTCTTTCAAAGAATTTCAGATCGGTTGGTATCAACAATTTGTATTAAGAACGAGAACGCAACGAAATTGATCTTTTAATGGTAAGTCAGCAAGCTATATGTCCGAATGTTGTCTTTCAAAGAATTTCCGATCGGTTGGTATCAACAATTTGTATTAAGAACGAGAACGCTACAAAATTGATCTTTTAGTTGTAAGTCAGCAAGCTATATGTCCGAATGTTGTCTTTCAAAGAATTTCTGATCGGTTGGTATCAACAATTTGTATTAAGAACGAGAACGCAACAAAATTGATCTTTTAGTTGTAAGTCAGCAAGCTATATATCCGAATGTTGTCTTTCAAAGAATTTCCGATCGGTTGGTATCAACAATTTGTATTAAGAACGAGAACGCAACAAAATTGATCTTTTATTTGTAAGTCAGCAAGCTATTAGTCCGAATGTTGTCTTTCAAAGTATTTCCGATCGGTTGGTATCAACAATTTCTATTAAGAACGAGAACGCAACAAAATTGATCTTTTAGTTGTAAGTCAGCAAGGTATATGGCCGAATGTTGTCTTTCAAAAAATTTCCGATCGGTTGGTATCAACAATTTGTATTAAGAACGAGAACGCAACAAATTTGATCTTTTAGATGTAAGTCAGCAAGCTATATGTCAGAATGTTGTCTTTCAAAGAATTTCCGATCGGTTGGTATCAACAATTTGTATTAAGAACGAGATCTCAACAAAATTAATCTTTTAGTTTTAAGTCAGCAAGCTATATGTCCGAATGTTGTCTTTCAAAGAATTTCCGATCAGTTGGTATCAACAATTTGTATTAAGAACGAGAACGCAACAAAATTGATCTTTTAGATTTAAGTCAGCAAGCGATATGTCCGAATGTTGTCTTTCAAAGAATTTCCAATCGGTTGGTATCTACAATTTTTTTATTAAGAACGAGATCTCAACAAAATTGTTCTTTTAGTTGTAAGTCAGCAAGCTATATGTCCGAATGTTGGTGTTCAAAGAATTTCAGATCGGTTGGTATCAACAATTTGTATTAAGAACGAGATCTCAACAAAATTGATCTTTTAGTTGTAAGTCAGCAAGCTATATGTCCGAATGTTGTCTTTCAAAGAATTTCCGATCTGTTGGTATCAACAATTTGTATTAAGAACGAGATCTCAACAAAATTGATCTTTTAGTTGTAAGTCAGCAAGCTATATGGCCGAATGTTGTCTTTCAAAGAATTTCCGATCGGTTGGTATCAACAATTTGTATTAAGAACGAGAACGCAACAAATTTGATCTTTTAGTTGTAAGTCAGCAAGCTATATGTCAGAATGTTTTCTTTCAAAGAATTTCCGATCGGTTGGTATCAACAATTTGTATTAAGAACGAGATCTCAACAAAATTAATCTTTTAGTTTTAAGTCAGCAAGCTATATGTCCGAATGTTGTCTTTCAAAGAATTTCCGATCAGTTGTTATCAACAATTTGTATTAAGAACGAGATCTCAACAAAATTGATCTTTTATTTGTAAATCAGCAAGCTATATGTCTGAATATTGTCTTTCAAAGAATTTCCGATCGGTTGGTATCAACAATTTGTATTAAGAACGAGATCTCAACAAAATTGATCTTTTAGTTGTAAGTCAGCAAGCTATATGTCCGAATGTTGTCTTTCAAAGAATTTCCGATCGGTTGGTATCAACAATTTGTATTAAGAACGAGAACGCAACAAAATTGATCTTTTAGATTTAAGTCAGCAAGCGATATGTCCGAATGATGTCTTTCAAAAAATTTCCGATCGGTTGGTATCAACAATTTGTATTAAGAACGAGAACGCAACAAAATTGATCTTTTGGTGGTAAGTCAGAAAGCTATATGTCCGAATGTTGTCTTTCAAAGAATTTCCGATCTGTTGGTATCAACAATTTGTATTAAGAACGAGATCTCAACAAAATTGATCTTTTAGTTGTAAGTCAGCAAGCTATATGGCCGAATGTTGTCTTTCAAAGAATTTCCGATCGGTTGGTATCAACAATTTGTATTAAGAACGAGAACGCAACAAATTTGATCTTTTAGTTGTAAGTCAGCAAGCTATATGTCCGAATGTTGTCTTTCAAAGAATTTCCGATCGGTTGGTATCAACAATTTGTATTAAGAACGAGATCTCAACAAAATTGATCTTTTATTTGTAAATCAGCAAGCTATATGTCTGAATATTGTCTTTCAAAGAATTTCAGATCGGTTGGTATCAACAATTTGTATTAAGAACGAGATCTCAACAAAATTGATCTTTTAGTTGTAAGTCAGCAAGCTATATGTCCGAATGTTGTCTTTCAAAGAATTTCCGATCGGTTGGTATCAACAATTTGTATTAAGAACGAGAACGCAACAAAATTGATCTTTTAGATTTAAGTCAGCAAGCGATATGTCCGAATGATGTCTTTCAAAGAATTTCCCATCGGTTGGTATCAACAATTTGTATTAAGAACGAGAACGCAACAAATTTGATCTTTTAGTGGTAAGTCAGCAAGCTATATGTGCGAATGTTGTATTTCAAATAATTTCCGATCGGTTGATATCAACAATTTGTATTAAGAACGAGAACGCAACAAAATTGATCTTTTAGTTGTAAGTCAGCAAGCTATATGTCCGAATGTTGGTGTTCAAAGAATTTCAGATCGGTTGGTATCAACAATTTGTATTAAGAACGAGATCTCAACAAAATTGATCTTTTAGTTGTAAGTCAGCATGCTATATGTCCGAATGTTGTCTTTCAAAGAATTTCCGATCGGTTGGTATCAACAATTTGTATTAAGAACGAGAACGCAACAAAATTGATCTTTTAGTTTTAAGTCAGCAAGCGACATATCCGAATGATGTCTTTCAAAGAATTTCCCATCGGTTGGTATCAACAATTTGTATTAAGAACGAGATCTCAACAAAATTAGTTCATTTAGTTGTATGTCAGCAAGCTATATATCCGGATGTTGTCTTTCAAAGAATTTCCGATCGGTTGGTATCAACAATTTGTATTAAGTACGAGAACGCAACAAAATTGATCTTTTAGTGGTAAGTCAGCAAGCTATATGTCCGAATGTTGTCTTTCAAAGAATTTCCGATCGGTTGGTATCAACAATTTGTATTAAGAATGAGAAAGCAACAAAATTGATCTTTTAGTTTTAAGTCAGCAAGCGATATGTCCGAATGATGTCTTTCAAAGAATTTCCGATCGGTTGGTATCAACAATTTGTATTAAGAACGAGATCTCAACAAAATTGATCTTTTAGTTGTAAGTCAGCAAGCTGTATATCCGAATGTTGTCTTTCAAAGGATTTCCGATCGGTTGGTATCAACAATTTGTATTAAGAACGAGATCTCAACAAAATTGATCTTTTAGTTGTAAGTCAGCAAGCTATATGGCCGAATGTTGTTTTCAAAAAATTTCCGATCGGTTGGTATCAACAATTTGTATTAAGAACGAGAACTCAACAAAATTGATCTTTTATTTGTAAGTCAGCAAGCTATAAGTCCGAATGTTGTCTTTCAAAAAATTTCCGATCGGTTGGTATCAACAATTTGTATTAAGAACGAGAACGCAACAAAATTGATCTTTTGGTGGTAAGTCAGAAAGCTATATGTCCGAATGTTGTCTTTCAAAGAATTTCCGATCTGTTGGTATCAACAATTTGTATTAAGAACGAGATCTCAACAAAATTGATCTTTTAGTTGTAAGTCAGCATGCTATATGGCCGAATGTTGTCTTTCAAAGAATTTCCGATCGGTTGGTATCAACAATTTGTATTAAGAACGAGAACGCAACAAATTTGATCTTTTAGTTGTAAGTCAGCAAGCTATATGTCAGAATGTTTTCTTTCAAAGAATTTCCTTTCGGTTGGTATCTACAATTTGTATTAAGAACGAGATCTCAACAAAATTAATCTTTTAGTTTTAAGTCAGCAAGCTATATGTCCGAATGTTGTCTTTCAAAAATTTCCGATCAGTTGGTATCTACAATTTGTATTAAGAACGAGATCTCAACAAAATTGATCATTTATTTGTAAATCAGCAAGCTATATGTCTGAATATTGTCTTTCAAAGAATTTCAGATCGGTTGGTATCAACAATTTGTATTAAGAACGAGAACGCAACAAAATTGATCTTTTAGATTTAAGTCAGCAAGCGATATGTCCGAATGATGTCTTTCAAAAAATTTCCGATCGGTTGGTATCAACAATTTGTATTAAGAACGAGAACGCAACAAAATTGATCTTTTGGTGGTAAGTCAGAAAGCTATATGTCCGAATGTTGTCTTTCAAAGAATTTCCGATCTGTTGGTATCAACAATTTGTATTAAGAACGAGATCTCAACAAAATTGATCTTTTAGTTGTAAGTCAGCAAGCTATATGTCCGAAAGTTGTCTTTCAAAGAATTTCCGATCGGTTGGTATCAACAATTTGTATTAAGAACGAGAACGCAACAAATTTGATCTTTTAGTTGTAAGTCAGCAAGCTATATGTCAGAATGTTGTCTTTCAAAGAATTTCCGATCGGTTGGTATCAACAATTTGTATTAAGAACGAGATCTCAACAAAATTAATCTTTTAGTTTTAAGTCAGCAAGCTATATGTCCGAATGTTGTCTTTCAAAAATTTCCGATCAGTTGGTATCTACAATTTGTATTAAGAACGAGATCTCAACAAAATTGATCATTTATTTGTAAATCAGCAAGCTATATGTCTGAATATTGTCTTTCAAAGAATTTCAGATCGGTTGGTATCAACAATTTGTATTAAGAACGAGAACGCAACGAAATTGATCTTTTAATGGTAAGTCAGCAAGCTATATGTCCGAATGTTGTCTTTCAAAGAATTTCCGATCGGTTGGTATCAACAATTTGTATTAAGAACGAGAACGCTACAAAATTGATCTTTTAGTTGTAAGTCAGCAAGCTATATGTCCGAATGTTGTCTTTCAAAGAATTTCTGATCGGTTGGTATCAACAATTTGTATTAAGAACGAGAACGCAACAAAATTGATCTTTTAGTTGTAAGTCAGCAAGCTATATATCCGAATGTTGTCTTTCAAAGAATTTCCGATCGGTTGGTATCAACAATTTGTATTAAGAACGAGAACGCAACAAAATTGATCTTTTATTTGTAAGTCAGCAAGCTATTAGTCCGAATGTTGTCTTTCAAAGTATTTCCGATCGGTTGGTATCAACAATTTCTATTAAGAACGAGAACGCAACAAAATTGATCTTTTAGTTGTAAGTCAGCAAGGTATATGGCCGAATGTTGTCTTTCAAAAAATTTCCGATCGGTTGGTATCAACAATTTGTATTAAGAACGAGAACGCAACAAATTTGATCTTTTAGTTGTAAGTCAGCAAGCTATATGTCAGAATGTTGTCTTTCAAAGAATTTCCGATCGGTTGGTATCAACAATTTGTATTAAGAACGAGATCTCAACAAAATTAATCTTTTAGTTTTAAGTCAGCAAGCTATATGTCCGAATGTTGTCTTTCAAAGAATTTCCGATCAGTTGGTATCAACAATTTGTATTAAGAACGAGAACGCAACAAAATTGATCTTTTAGATTTAAGTCAGCAAGCGATATGTCCGAATGTTGTCTTTCAAAGAATTTCCCAATCGGTTGGTATCTACAATTTTTTTATTAAGAACGAGATCTCAACAAAATTGTTCTTTTAGTTGTAAGTCAGCAAGCTATATGTCCGAATGTTGGTGTTCAAAGAATTTCAGATCGGTTGGTATCAACAATTTGTATTAAGAACGAGATCTCAACAAAATTGATCTTTTAGTTGTAAGTCAGCAAGCTATATGTCCGAATGTTGTCTTTCAAAGAATTTCCGATCTGTTGGTATCAACAATTTGTATTAAGAACGGAGATCTCAACAAAATTGATCTTTTAGTTGTAAGTCAGCAAGCTATATGGCCGAATGTTGTCTTTCAAAGAATTTCCGATCGGTTGGTATCAACAATTTGTATTAAGAACGAGAACGCAACAAATTTGATCTTTTAGTTGTAAGTCAGCAAGCTATATGTCAGAATGTTTTCTTTCAAAGAATTTCCGATCGGTTGGTATCAACAATTTGTATTAAGAACGAGATCTCAACAAAATTAATCTTTTAGTTTTAAGTCAGCAAGCTATATGTCCGAATGTTGTCTTTCAAAGAATTTCCGATCAGTTGTTATCAACAATTTGTATTAAGAACGAGATCTCAACAAAATTGATCTTTTATTTGTAAATCAGCAAGCTATATGTCTGAATATTGTCTTTCAAAGAATTTCCGATCGGTTGGTATCAACAATTTGTATTAAGAACGAGATCTCAACAAAATTGATCTTTTAGTTGTAAGTCAGCAAGCTATATGTCCGAATGTTGTCTTTCAAAGAATTTCCGATCGGTTGGTATCAACAATTTGTATTAAGAACGAGAACGCAACAAAATTGATCTTTTAGATTTAAGTCAGCAAGCGATATGTCCGAATGATGTCTTTCAAAAAATTTCCGATCGGTTGGTATCAACAATTTGTATTAAGAACGAGAACGCAACAAAATTGATCTTTTGGTGGTAAGTCAGAAAGCTATATGTCCGAATGTTGTCTTTCAAAGAATTTCCGATCTGTTGGTATCAACAATTTGTATTAAGAACGAGATCTCAACAAAATTGATCTTTTAGTTGTAAGTCAGCAAGCTATATGGCCGAATGTTGTCTTTCAAAGAATTTCCGATCGGTTGGTATCAACAATTTGTATTAAGAACGAGAACGCAACAAATTTGATCTTTTAGTTGTAAGTCAGCAAGCTATATGTCCGAATGTTGTCTTTCAAAGAATTTCCGATCGGTTGGTATCAACAATTTGTATTAAGAACGAGATCTCAACAAAATTGATCTTTTATTTGTAAATCAGCAAGCTATATGTCTGAATATTGTCTTTCAAAGAATTTCAGATCGGTTGGTATCAACAATTTGTATTAAGAACGAGATCTCAACAAAATTGATCTTTTAGTTGTAAGTCAGCAAGCTATATGTCCGAATGTTGTCTTTCAAAGAATTTCCGATCGGTTGGTATCAACAATTTGTATTAAGAACGAGAACGCAACAAAATTGATCTTTTAGATTTAAGTCAGCAAGCGATATGTCCGAATGATGTCTTTCAAAGAATTTCCCATCGGTTGGTATCAACAATTTGTATTAAGAACGAGAACGCAACAAATTTGATCTTTTAGTGGTAAGTCAGCAAGCTATATGTGCGAATGTTGTATTTCAAATAATTTCCGATCGGTTGATATCAACAATTTGTATTAAGAACGAGAACGCAACAAAATTGATCTTTTAGTTGTAAGTCAGCAAGCTATATGTCCGAATGTTGGTGTTCAAAGAATTTCAGATCGGTTGGTATCAACAATTTGTATTAAGAACGAGATCTCAACAAAATTGATCTTTTAGTTGTAAGTCAGCATGCTATATGTCCGAATGTTGTCTTTCAAAGAATTTCCGATCGGTTGGTATCAACAATTTGTATTAAGAACGAGAACGCAACAAAATTGATCTTTTAGTTTTAAGTCAGCAAGCGACATATCCGAATGATGTCTTTCAAAGAATTTCCCATCGGTTGGTATCAACAATTTGTATTAAGAACGAGATCTCAACAAAATTAGTTCATTTAGTTGTATGTCAGCAAGCTATATATCCGGATGTTGTCTTTCAAAGAATTTCCGATCGGTTGGTATCAACAATTTGTATTAAGTACGAGAACGCAACAAAATTGATCTTTTAGTGGTAAGACAGCAAGCTATATGTCCGAATGTTGTCTTTCAAAGAATTTCCGATCGGTTGGTATCAACAATTTGTATTAAGAATGAGAAAGCAACAAAATTGATCTTTTAGTTTTAAGTCA
Organism: Ascarosepion bandense; assembly: GCA_037127315.1. Classification (NCBI taxonomy): domain Eukaryota; kingdom Metazoa; phylum Mollusca; class Cephalopoda; order Sepiida; family Sepiidae; genus Ascarosepion; species Ascarosepion bandense. Next base: position 409,056 of record JBBBDQ010001946.1, read on the forward strand.
GCAAGCGATATGTCCGAATGATGTCTTTCAAAGAATTTCCGATCGGTTGGTATCAACAATTTGTATTAAGAACGAGATCTCAACAAAATTGATCTTTTAGTTGTAAGTCAGCAAGCTGTATATCCGAATGTTGTCTTTCAAAGAATTTCCGATCGGTTGGTATCAACAATTTGTATTAAGAACGAGATCTCAACAAAATTGATCTTTTAGTTGTAAGTCAGCAAGCTATATGGCCGAATGTTGTTTTCAAAAAATTTCCGATCGGTTGGTATCAACAATTTGTATTAAGAACGAGAACTCAACAAAATTGATCTTTTATTTGTAAGTCAGCAAGCTATAAGTCCGAATGTTGTCTTTCAAAAAATTTCCGATCGGTTGGTATCAACAATTTGTATTAAGAACGAGAACGCAACAAAATTGATCTTTTGGTGGTAAGTCAGAAAGCTATATGTCCGAATGTTGTCTTTCAAAGAATTTCCGATCGGTTTGTATCAACAATTTGTATTAAGAACGAGATCTCAACAAAATTGACCTTTTATTTGTAAGTCAGCAATCTATATGTCCGAATGTACACTTTCAAAGAATTTCCGATCGGTTGGTATCAACAATTTGTATTAAGAACGAGAACGCAACAAAATTGATCTTTTAGTGGTAAGTCAGCATGCTATATGGCCGAATGTTGTCTTTCAAAGAATTTCCGATCGGTTGGTATCAACAATTTGTATTAAGAACGAGAACGCAACAAATTTGATCTTTTAGTTGTAAGTCAGCAAGCTATATGTCAGAATGTTTTCTTTCAAAGAATTTCCTTTCGGTTGGTATCTACAATTTGTATTAAGAACGAGATCTCAACAAAATTAATCTTTTAGTTTTAAGTCAGCAAGCTATATGTCCGAATGTTGTCTTTCAAAAATTTCCGATCAGGTTGGTATCTACAATTTGTATTAAGAACGAGATCTCAACAAAATTGATCATTTATTTGTAAATCAGCAAGCTATATGTCTGAATATTGTCTTTCAAAGAATTTCAGATCGGTTGGTATCAACAATTTGTATTAAGAACGAGAACGCACCAAAATTGATCTTTTAGATTTAAGTCAGCAAGCGATATGTCCGAATGATGTCTTTCAAAAAATTTCCGATCGGTTGGTATCAACAATTTGTATTAAGAACGAGAACGCAACAAAATTGATCTTTTGGTGGTAAGTCAGAAAGCTATATGTCCGAATGTTGTCTTTCAAAGAATTTCCGATCTGTTGGTATCAACAATTTGTATTAAGAACGAGATCTCAACAAAATTGATCTTTTAGTTGTAAGTCAGCAAGCTATATGTCCGAATGTTGTCTTTCAAAGAATTTCCGATCGGTTGGTATCAACAATTTGTATTAAGAACGAGAACGCAACAAATTTGATCTTTTAGTTGTAAGTCAGCAAGCTATATGTCAGAATGTTGTCTTTCAAAGAATTTCCGATCGGTTGGTATCAACAATTTGTATTAAGAACGAGATCTCAACAAAATTAATCTTTTAGTTTTAAGTCAGCAAGCTATATGTCCGAATGTTGTCTTTCAAAAATTTCCGATCAGTTGGTATCAACAATTTGTATTAAGAACGAGATCTCAACAAAATTGATCTTTTATTTGTAAATCAGCAAGCTATATGTCTGAATATTGTCTTTCAAAGAATTTCAGATCGGTTGGTATCAACAATTTGTATTAAGAACGAGATCTCAACAAAATTGATCTTTTAGTTGTAAGTCAGCAAGCTATATGTCCGAATGTTGTCTTTCAAAGAATTTCCGATCGGTTGGTATCAACAATTTGTATTAAGAACGAGAACGCAACAAAATTGATCTTTTAGTTTTAAGTCAGCAAGCGATATGTCCGAATGATGTCTTTCAAAGAATTTCCCATCGGTTGGTATCAACAATTTGTATTAAGAACGAGAACGCAACAAATTTGATCTTTTAGTGGTAAGTCAGCAAGCTATATGTGCGAATGTTGTATTTCAAATAATTTCCGATCAGTTGGTATCAACAATTTGTATTAAGAACGAGAACGCAACAAAATTGATCTTTTGGTGGTAAGTCAGAAAGCTATATGTCCGAATGTTTTCTTTCAAAGAATTTCCGATCTGTTGGTATCAACAATTTGTATTAAGAACGAGATCTCAACAAAATTGATCTTTTAGTTGTAAGTCAGCAAGCTATATGTCCGAATGTTGTCTTTCAAAGAATTTCCGATCGGTTGGTATCAACAATTTGTATTAAGAACGAGAACGCAACAAATTTGATCTTTTAGTTGTAAGTCAGCAAGCTATATGTCAGAATGTTGTCTTTCAAAGAATTTCCGATCGGTTGGTATCAACAATTTGTATTAAGAACGAGATCTCAACAAAATTAATCTTTTAGTTTTAAGTCAGCAAGCTATATGTCCGAATGTTGTCTTTCAAAAATTTCCGATCAGTTGGTATCAACAATTTGTATTAAGAACGAGATCTCAACAAAATTGATCTTTTATTTGTAAATCAGCAAGCTATATGTCTGAATATTGTCTTTCAAAGAATTTCAGATCGGTTGGTATCAACAATTTGTATTAAGAACGAGATCTCAACAAAATTGATCTTTTAGTTGTAAGTCAGCAAGCTATATGTCCGAATGTTGTCTTTCAAAGAATTTCCGATCGGTTGGTATCAACAATTTGTATTAAGAACGAGAACGCAACAAAATTGATCTTTTAGTTTTAAGTCAGCAAGCGATATGTCCGAATGATGTCTTTCAAAGAATTTCCCATCGGTTGGTATCAACAATTTGTATTAAGAAAGGAGAACGCAACAAATTTGATCTTTTAGTGGTAAGTCAGCAAGCTATATGTGCGAATGTTGTATTTCAAATAATTTCCGATCAGTTGGTATCAACAATTTGTATTAAGAACGAGATCTCAACAAAATTGATCATTTAGTTTTAAGTCAGCAAGCTATATTTCCGAATGTTGTCTTTCAAAGAATTTCCGATCGGTTGGTATCAACAATTTGTATTAAGAACGAGAACGCAACAAAATTGATCTTTTAGTTGTAAGTCAGTAAGCTGTATATCCGAATGTTGTCTTTCAAAGAATTTCCGATCGGTTTGTATCAACAATTTGTATTAAGAACGAGATCTCAACAAAATTGACCTTTTATTTGTAAGTCAGCAATCTATATGTCCGAATGTACACTTTCAAAGAATTTCCGATCGGTTGGTATCAACAATTTGTATTAAGAACGAGAACGCAACAAAATTGATCTTTTAGTGGTAAGTCAGCATGCTATATGTCCGAATGTTGTCTTTCAAAGAATTTCCGATCGGTTGGTATCAACAATTTTTATTAAGAACGAGATCTCAACAAAATTGGTTCTTTTAGTTGTAAGTCAGCAAGCTATATGTCCGGATGTTGTCTTTCAAAGAATTTCCGATCGGTTGGTATCAACAATTTTTATTAAGAACGAGAACGCAACAAAATTGATCTTTTAGTTGTAAGTCAGCAAGCTATATGTCCGAATGTTGTCTTTCAAAGAATTTCCGATCGGTTGGTATCAACAATTTGTATTAAGAACGAGAACGCAACAAAATTGATCTTTTAGTTGTAAGTCAGCAAGCTATATGTCCGAATGTTGTCTTTCAAAGAATTTCCGATCGGTTGGTATCTACAATTTTTTATTAAGAACGAGATCTCAACAAAATTGTTCTTTTTGTTGTAAGTCAGCAAGCTATATGTCCGAATGTAGGTGTTCAAAGAATTTCCGATCGGTTGGTATCAACAATTTGTATTAAGAACGAGAACGCATCAAAATTGATCTTTTAGTTTTAAGTCAGCAATCTATATGTCCGAATGTTGTCTTTAAAAGAATTTCCGATCGGTTGGTATCAACAATTTGTATTAAGAACGAGAACGCAACAAAATTGATCTTTTAGTTGTAAGTCAGCAAGCTATATGTCCGAATGTTGTCTTTCAAAGAATTTCCGATCGGTTGGTATCAACAATTTGTATTAAGAACGAGAACGCAACAAAATTGATCTTTTAGTGGTAAGTCAGCATGCTATATGTCCGAATGTTGTCTTTCAAAGAATTTCCGATCGGTTGGTATCAACAATTTGTATTAAGAACGAGAACGCAACAAAATTGATCTTTTAGTTTTAAGTCAGCAAGCGATATATCCGAATGATGTCTTTCAAAGAATTTCCCATCGGTTGGTATCAACAATTTGTATTAAGAACGAGATCTCAACAAAATTAGTTCATTTAGTTGTATGTCAGCAAGCTATATATCCGGATGTTGTCTTTCAAAGAATTTCCGATGGGTTGGTATCAACAATTTTTATTAAGAAGGAGAACGCAACAAAATTTATTTTTTAGTTTTAGTCAGCAATCTATATGTCCGAAAATTGTCTTTCAAAGAATTTCCGATCGGTTGGAATCAACAATTTGTATTAAGAACCAGAACGCAACAAAATTGATTTTTTAGTTTTAAGTCAGCAAGTCATATGTCCGAATTTTGTCTTTCAAAGAATTTCCGATCGGTTGGTATCAACAATTTGTATTAAGAACGAGAACGCAACAAAATTGATTTTTTAGATTTAAGTCAGCAAGTTATATGTCCGAATTTTGTCTTTCAAAGAATTTCCGATCGGTTGGTATCAACAATTTGTATTAAGAACGAGAACGCAACAAAATTGATCTTTTAGTGGTAAGTCAGCAAGCTATATGTCCGAATGTTGTCTTTCAAAGAATTTCCGATCGGTTGGTATCAACAATTTGTATTAAGAATGAGAAAGCAACAAAATTGATCTTTTAGTTTTAAGTCAGCAAGCGATATGTCCGAATGATGTCTTTCAAAGAATTTCCGATCGGTTGGTATCAACAATTTGTATTAAGAACGAGATCTCAACAAAATTGATCTTTTAGTTGTAAGTCAGCAAGCTGTATATCCGAATGTTGTCTTTCAAAGAATTTCCGATCGGTTGGTATCAACAATTTGTATTAAGAAAGAGATCTCAACAAAATTGATCTTTTAGTTGTAAGTCAGCAAGCTATATGGCCGAATGTTGTTTTCAAAAAATTTCCGATCGGTTGGTATCAACAATTTGTATTAAGAACGAGAACTCAACAAAATTGATCTTTTATTTGTAAGTCAGCAAGCTATAAGTCCGAATGTTGTCTTTCAAAAAATTTCCGATCGGTTGGTATCAACAATTTGTATTAAGAACGAGAACGCAACAAAATTGATCTTTTGGTGGTAAGTCAGAAAGCTATATGTCCGAATGTTGTCTTTCAAAGAATTTCCGATCTGTTGGTATCAACAATTTGTATTAAGAACGAGATCTCAACAAAATTGATCTTTTAGTTGTAAGTCAGCAAGCTATATGGCCGAATGTTGTCTTTCAAAGAATTTCCGATCGGTTGGTATCAACAATTTGTATTAAGAACGAGAACGCAACAAATTTGATCTTTTAGTTGTAAGTCAGCAAGCTATATGTCAGAATGTTTTCTTTCAAAGAATTTCCTTTCGGTTGGTATCTACAATTTGTATTAAGAACGAGATCTCAACAAAATTAATCTTTTAGTTTTAAGTCAGCAAGCTATATGTCCGAATGTTGTCTTTCAAAAATTTCCGATCAGTTGGTATCTACAATTTGTATTAAGAACGAGATCTCAACAAAATTGATCTTTTATTTGTAAATCAGCAAGCTATATGTCTGAATATTGTCTTTCAAAGAATTTCAGATCGGTTGGTATCAACAATTTGTATTAAGAACGAGAACGCAACAAAATTGATCTTTTAGATTTAAGTCAGCAAGCGATATGTCCGAATGATGTCTTTCAAAAAATTTCCGATCGGTTGGTATCAACAATTTGTATTAAGAACGAGAACGCAACAAAATTGATCTTTTGGTGGCAAGTCAGAAAGCTATATGTCCGAATGTTGTCTTTCAAAGAATTTCCGATCTGTTGGTATCAACAATTTGTATTAAGAACGAGATCTCAACAAAATTGATCTTTTAGTTGTAAGTCAGCAAGCTATATGGCCGAATGTTGTCTTTCAAAGAATTTCCGATCGGTTGGTATCAACAATTTGTATTAAGAACGAGAACGCAACAAAATTGATCTTTTATTTGTAAATCAGCAAGCTATATGTCTGAATATTGTCTTTCAAAGAATTTCAGATCGGTTGGTATCAACAATTTGTATTAAGAACGAGATCTCAACAAAATTGATCTTTTAGTTGTAAGTCAGCAAGCTATATGTCCGAATGTTGTCTTTCAAAGAATTTCCGATCGGTTGGTATCAACAATTTGTATTAAGAACGAGAACGCAACAAAATTGATCTTTTAGTTTTAAGTCAGCAAGCGATATGTCCGAATGATGTCTTTCAAAGAATTTCCCATCGGTTGGTATCAACAATTTGTATTAAGAACGAGAACGCAACAAATTTGATCTTTTAGTTGTAAGTCAGCAAGCTATATGTGCGAATGTTGTCTTTCAAAGAATTTCCGATCGGTTGGTATCAACAATTTGTATTAAGAACGAGAACGCAAAAAAATTGATCTTTTAGTTGTAAGTCAGCAAGCTATATTTCCGAATGTTGTCTTTCAAAGAATTTCCGATCGGTTGGTATCAACAATTTGTATTAAGAACGAGAACGCAACAAAATTGATCTTTTAGTTGTAAGTCAGTAAGCTGTATATCCGAATGTTTTCTTTCAAAGAATTTCCGATCGGTTGGTATCAACAATTTGTATTAAGAACGAGATCTCAACAAAATTGACCTTTTATTTGTAAGTCAGCAATCTATATGTCCGAATGTACACTTTCAAAGAATTTCCGATCGGTTGGTATCAACAATTTGTATTAAGAACGAGAACGCAACAAAATTGATCTTTTAGTGGTAAGTCAGCATGCTATATGTCCGAATGTTGTCTTTCAAAGAATTTCCGATCGGTTGGTATCAACAATTTGTATTAAGAACGAGATCTCAACAAAATTGGTTCTTTTAGTTGTAAGTCAGCAAGCTATATGTCCGGATGTTGTCTTTCAAAGAATTTCCGATCGGTTGGTATCAACAATTTTTATTAAGAACGAGAACGCAACAAAATTGATCTTTTAGTTGTAAGTCAGCAAGCTATATGTCCGAATGTTGTCTTTAAAGAATTTCCGATCGGTTGGTATCAACAATTTGTATTAAGAACGAGAACGCAACAAAATTGATCTTTTAGTTGTAAGTCAGCAAGCTATATGTCCGAATGTTGTCTTTCAAAGAATTTCCGATCGGTTGGTATCTACAATTTTTTATTAAGAACGAGATCTCAACAAAATTGTTCTTTTTGTTGTAAGTCAGCAAGCTATATGTCCGAATGTTGGTGTTCAAAGAATTTCCGATCGGTTGGTATCAACAATTTGTATTAAGAACGAGAACGCATCAAAATTGATCTTTTAGTTTTAAGTCAGCAATCTATATGTCCGAATGTTGTCTTTAAAGAATTTCCGATCGGTTGGTATCAACAATTTGTATTAAGAACGAGAACGCAACAAAATTGATCTTTTAGTTGTAAGTCAGCAAGCTATATGTCCGAATGTTGTCTTTCAAAGAATTTCCGATCGGTTGGTATCAACAATTTGTATTAAGAACGAGAACGCAACAAAATTGATCTTTTAGTGGTATGTCAGCATGCTATATGGCCGAATGTTGTCTTTCAAAGAATTTCCGATCGGTTGGTATCAACAATTTGTATTAAGAACGAGATCTCAACAAAATTGGTTCTTTTAGTTGTAAGTCAGCAAGCTATATGTCCGGATGTTGTCTTTCAAAGAATTTCCGATGGGTTGGTATCAACAAATTTTATTAAGAAGGAGAACGCAACAAAATTTATTTTTTAGTTTTAGTCAGCAATCTATATGTCCGAAAGTTGTCTTTCAAAGAATTTCGGATCGGTTGGAATCAACAATTTGTATTAAGAACCAGAACGCAACAAAATTGATTTTTTAGTTTTAAGTCAGCAAGTTATATGTCCGAATTTTGTCTTTCAAAGAATTTCCGATCGGTTGGCATCAACAATTTGTATTAAGAACGAGAACGCAACAAAATTGATCTTTTAGTGGTAAGTCAGAAAGCTATATGTCCGAATGATTTCTTTCAAAGAATTTCCGATCGGTTGGTATCAACAATTTGTATTAAGAACGAGAACGCAACAAAATTGATCTTTTAGTGGTAAGTCAGAAAGCTATATGTCCGAATGTTTTCTTTCAAAGAATTTCCGATCGGTTGGTATCAACAATTTGTATTAAGAACGAGAACGCAACAAAATTGATTTTTTAGATTTAAGTCAGCAAGTTATATGTCCGAATTTTGTCTTTCAAAGAATTTCCGATCGGTTGGCATCAACAATTTGTATTAAGAACGAGAACGCAACAAAATTGATCTTTTAGTGGTATGTCAGCAAGCTATATGTCCGAATGTTGTCTTTCAAAGAATTCCCGATCGGTTGGTATCAACAATTTGTATTAAGAACGAGAACGCAACAAAATTGATCTTTTAGTGGTAAGTCAGCAAGCTATATATCCGAATGTTGTTTTCAAAGAATTTCCGATCGTTTGGTATCAACAATTTGTATTAAGTACGAGAACGCAACAAAATTGATCTTTTAGTGGTAAGTCAGCAAGCTATATGTCGAATGTTGTCTTTCAAAGAATTTCCGATCGGTTGGTATCAACAATTTGTATTAAGAATGAGAAAGCAACAAAATTGATCTTTTAGGTTTAAGTCAGCAAGCGATATGTCCGAATGATGTCTTTCAAAGAATTTCCGATCGGTTGGTATCAACAATTTGTATTAAGAACGAGATCTCAACAAAATTGATCATTTAGTTTTAAGTCAGCAAGCTATATTTCCGAATGTTGTCTTTCAAAGAATTTCCGATCGGTTGGTATCAACAATTTGTATTAAGAACGAGAACGCAACAAAATTGATCTTTTAGTTTTAAGTCAGCGAGCTATATGTCCGAATGTTGTATTTCAAAGAATTTCCGATCGGTTGGTATCAACAATTTGTGTTAAGAACCAGAACGCAACAAAATTGTTCTTTTAGTGGTAAGTCAGAAAGCTGTATATCCGAATGTTGTCTTTCAAAGAATTTCCGATCGGTTGGTATCAACAATTTGTATTAAGAACGAGATCACAACAAAATTGATCTTTTACTTGTAAGTCAGCAAGCTATATGTCCGAATGTTGTCTTTCAAAGAATTTCCGATCGGTTGGTATCAACAATTATTATTAAGAGCGAACGCAACAAAATTGATCTTTTGTATGAAGTCCAACGAACTATATATTCCGAATGTTGTCTTTCAAAAAAATTTCCGATCAGTTTGGTATCAACAATTTGTATTAAGAACGAGATCTCAACAAAATTGATCTTTTAGTTTTAAGTCAGCATGCTATATGTCGAATGTTGTCTTTCAAAGAAAATTTCCGATCGGTTGGAATCGTAATTTGTATTAAGAACCAGAGCAACAAAATTGATTTTTAGTTTTAAGTCAGCAAGATATATGTCCGAATTTTGTCTTTCAAAAAATTTCCGATCGGATTTGTATCAACAATTTGTATTAAGAACGAGAACGCAACAAAATTGATCTTTTAGTGGTAAGTCAGCAAGCTATATGTCCGAATGTTTTCTTTCAAAGAATTCCCGATCGATTTGGTATCAACAATTTGAATTAAGAACGAGAACGCAACAAAATTGATCTTTTAGTGGTAAGTCAGCAAGCTATATGTCCGAATGTTTTCTTTCAAAAAAATTCCCGATCGGTTGGTATCAACAATTTGTATTAAAAGACGAGAACACAACAAAATTGATCTTTTAGTGTTAAGTCAATAAGCTATATGTCCGAATGTTTTCTTTCAAAGAATTCCCGATCGGTTGGTATCAACAATTTGAATTAAGAACGAGAACGCAACAAAATTGATCTATTAGTGGTAAGTCAGGGAAGCTATATGTCCAAATGTTGTTTTCAAAAGAATTTCCGTTCGGTTGGTATCAACAGTTATTAAGTACAGGATCAACAAAATTGATCTTTCGTTATGGAAATCCAACGGCTATATGTCGGAATATTGTCTTTTAAGGAGCTGATCAGTTGGTATCAACAATTTGTATTAAGAACGAGAACGCAACAAAATTGATCTTTTAGTTGTAAGTCAGCAAGCTATATGTCCGAATGTTGTCTTTCAAAGAATTTCCGAATGGTTGGTATCAACAATTTGTATTAAGAACGAGAACGCAACAAAATTGATCTTTTAGTTGTAAGTCAACGAGATATATGTCCGAATGTCTTTCAAAGGAATTTCCGATCGGTTGGTATCAACAATTTTTATTAAGAACAAGAGATCTCAACAAAATTATTCTTGCAATTGTAAGTCAACCAGCTATATGTCCGAATGTTGGTGTTAAATTTCCGATCGGTTGGTATCAACAATTTGTGTAAAACAGAGAACGCAACAAAATTGATCTATTAGTTGTAAGTCAGCATGCTATATGTCCGAATGTTGTCTTTCAAAGAATTTCCGATCGGTTGGAATCAACAATTTGTATTAAGAACCAGAACGCAACAAAATTGATTTTTTAGTTTTAAGTCGGCAAGTTATATGTCCGAATTTTGTCTTTCAATTTCACGATCGGTTGGTATCAACAATTTGTATTAAGAACGAGAACGCAACAAAATTGATCTTTAGTGGTAAGTCAGCAAGCTATATGTCCGAATGTTTTCTTTCAAGAATTTCCGATCGGTTGGTATCAACAATTTGCATTAAGAACGAGAACGCAACAAAATTGATCTTGTGAGCTGTTGATCAGCAAGCTATAAGTCCGAATGTTGTCTTTCAAAGAATTTCTGATCGGTTGGTATACAACAATTTGTATTAAGAACGAGAACGCAACAAAGTTGATTTTTTAGTTTTGATCAGCAAGTTATATGTCCGAATTTTGTCTTTCAAAAAATTTCCGATCGGTTGGTATCAACAATTTGTGATAAGAACGAGAACGCAACAAAAATTGATCTTTTAGTGTTAAGTCAGCAAGCTATATGTCCGAATGTTTTCTTTCAAAGAATTTCCGATCGGTTGGTATCAACAATTTTTTATTAAGAACAAGATCTCAACAAAATTGTTCTTTTAGTTGTAAATTGACAAGCTATATGTCCGAATGTTGGTGTTCAAAAATTTCCGATCAGTTTGGTATCAACAATTTGTATTAAGAACGAGAACGCAACAAAATTGATCTTTTAGTTGTAAGTCAGCATGCTATATGTCCGAATGTTGTCTTTCAAAGAATTTCCGATCGGTTGGAATCAACAATTTGTATTAAGAACCAGAACGCAACAAAATTTTTTTAGTTTTAAGTCAGCAAGTTATATGTCCGAATTTTGTCTTTCAAAGTATTTCCGATCGGTTGGTATCAACAATTTGTATTAAGAACGAGAACGCAGCAAAATTGATCTTTTAGTGGTAAGTCAGCAAGCTATATGTCCGAATGTTTTCTTTCAAAGAATTTCCGATCGGTTGGTATCAACAATTTGTATTAAGAACGAGAACGCAACAAAGTTGATTTTTTAGTTTTGATCAGCAAGTTATATGTCCGAATGTTTTCTTTCAAAGAATTCCCGATCGGTTGGTATCAACAATTTGAATTAAGAACGAGAACGCAACAAAATTGATCTATTAGTGGTAAGTCAGGAAGCTATATGTCCGAATGTTGTTTTCAAAGAATTTCCGTTCGGTTGGTATCAACAATTTGTATTAAGTACGAGATCTCAACAAAATTGATCTTTTAGTTGTAAATCAGCAAGCTATATGTCCGAATATTGTCTTTCAAAAATTTCCGATCGGTTGGTATCAACAATTTGTATTAAGAACGAGAACGCAACAAAATTGATCTTTTAGTTTTAAGTCAGCAAGCAATATGTCCGAATGTTGTCTTTCAAAGAATTTCCGATCGGTTGGTATCAACAATTTGTATAGAACGAACGCAACAAAATGTGAATCCTTTTAGTTGTAAGTCAGCAAGCTATATATCCGCATGTTTTCTTTCAAAGAATTTCCGATCGGTTGGTATCAACAATTTGTATTAAGAACGAGAACGCAACAAAATTGATCTTTTAGTGTTAAGTCAGCAAGCTATATGTCAGATGTTTTCTTTCAAAGAATTACCGATCAGTTGGTATCAACAATTTGAATTAAGAACGAGAACGCAACAAAATTGATCCTATTAGTGAATCGGGAAGCTAAATGTCCGAATGTTGTTTTTCAAAAATTTCCGTTCGGTTGGTATCAACAATTTGTATTAAGTACGAGATCTCAACAAAATTGATCTTTTAGTTGTAAATCAGCAAGCTATATGTCCGAATATTGTCTTTCAAAGAATTTCCGATCGGTTGGTATCAACAATTTGTATTAAGAACGAGAACGCAACAAAATTGATCTTTTAGTTTTAAGTCAGCAAGCGATATGTCCGAATGTTGTCTTTCAAAGAATTTCCGATCAGTTGGTAGCCAACAATTTGTACTAAGAACGAGAACGCAACAAAATAGATCTTTTAGTTGTAAGTCAGCAAGCTATATATCCGCATGTTTTCTTTCAAAGAATTTCGATCGGTTGGTATCAACAATTTGTAATAAGAACGAGAACGCAACAAAATTGATCTTTTATTTGTAAGTCAGCAAGCTATAAGTCCGAATGTTGTCTTTCGAAAATTTCCGATCGGTTGTTATCATCAAATTGTTTTAAGAACGAGAACATACAAAATTAATCTTTTAGTGGTAAGTCAGCAAGCTATATGTCCGAATGTTGTCTTTCAAAGGATTTCCGATCGGTTGGTATCAACAATTTGTATTAAGAACGAGATCTCAACAAAATTGATCTTTTAGTAGTAAGTCAGCAAGCTATATATACGAATGTGTTGTCTTTCAAAGAATTTCCGATCGGTTGGTATCAACAATTTGTATTAAGAACGAGGACGCAACAAAATTGATCTTTTAGTGCTAAGTCTGCAAGCTATATGTCCGAATGTTGTCTTTTCAAAGAATTTCGATCGGTTGGTATCAACAATTTGTATTAAGAACGAGAACGCAACAAAATTGATCTTTTAGTTGTAAGTCAACAAGCTATATGTCCGAATGTTGTCTTTCAAAGATTTCCGATCAGTTGGTATCAACAATTTGTATTAAGAACGAGATCTCATCAAAATTGATCTTTTAGTTGTAAATCAGCAAGCTATATGTCCGAATATTGTCTTTCAAAGAATTTCCGATCGGTTGGTATCAACAATTTGTGTTAAGAACGAGAACGCAGCAAAGTTGATCTTTTAGTGGTAAGTCAGCAAGATATATGTCCAGAATGTTTTCTTTCAAAGAATTTCCGATCGGTTGCTATCAACAATTTGTATTAAGAACGAGGAGCAACAAATTGATCTTTTAGTGGTAAGTCAGCAAGCTATAAGTCGAATGTCTTTCAGAGAATTTCCGATCAGTTGGTATCAACAATTTGTATTAAGAACGAGAACGCAACAAAATTCATCTTTTAATGGTAAGTCAGCAAGCTATATGTCCGAATGTTGTCTTTCAAGAATTTCCGATCAGTTGGTATCAACAATTTGTGTTAAAACGAACGCTACAAAATTGATCTTTTGGTTGTAAGTCAGCAAACTATATGTCCGAATGTTGTCTTTCAAAGAATTTCCGATCGGTTGGTATCGACAATTTGCTATTGAAACGAGAACGCAACAAAATTGATCTTTTATTTGTAAGTCAGCAAACTATAAGTCCGAATGTTGTCTTTCAAAAGAATTTTGATCGGTTGGTATCAACAATTTGTGTATTAAGAACGAGAACGCAACAAAGTTGATTTTTTAGTTTTTTAAGTCAACAAGTTATATGTCCGAATTTTGTCTTTCAAAAAATTTCCGATCGGTTGGTATCAACAATTTGTATTAAGAACGAGCAACAAAATTAGTCTTTAATATTAAATCAATAGCTATATATAAGATATTTTCTTTTTAAAGAATTTCCGATCGGTTGGTATCAACAATTTTAATGAAACGAGATCTCAACAAAATTGTTCTTTTAGTTGTAAGTCAGCAAGCTATATGTCCGAATGTTGGTGTTCAAAAATTTCCGATCGGTTGGTATCAACAATTTGTGGGTGAGAACGCAGCAAAATTGATCTTTTGGTTGTAAGTCAGCATGCTATGTATCCGAATGTTGTCTTTCAAAGAATTTCCGATCAGTTGGAATCAACAATTTGTGTTAAGAACCAGAATACAACAAAATTGATTTTTTAGTTTTAAGTCAGCAAGTTATATGTCGGTGCTCTTTCAAGTATTTCCGATCGGTTGGTATCAACAATTTGTATTAAGAACGAGAACGCAACAAAATTGATCTTTTAGTGGTAAGTCAACAAGCTATATGTCCGAATGTTTTTCTTTCAAAATTTCCGATCTGGTTGGTATCAACAATTTGTGTTAAGAACGAGAACGCAACAAAGTTGATTTTTTAGTTTTAAGTCAGCAAGTTATATGGCTCCGAATTTTGTCTTTCAAAAAATTTCCGATCGGTTGGTATCAACAATTGTATTAAATTTGAAACGCCAACAAAATTGATCTTTTGGTGTTAAGTCAGCAAGCTATATGTCCGAATGTTTTCTTTCAAAATTTCCGATCGGTTGGTATCAACAATTTGAATTAAGAGCAAGAACACCAACAAAATTGATCTATTAGTAGTGATCGGGCTTCTATATGTCCGAATGTTGTTTTCAAAGAATTTCCGTTCAGTTGGTATCAACAATTTGTATTAAGTACGAGATCTCAACAAAATTGATCTTTTGAATTGTAAATCAGCAAGCTATATGTCCGAATATTGTCTTTCAAAGAACCTGATCGGTTGGTATCAACAATTTTATTATTAAGAAACGAGAACGCAACAAAATTGATCTTTTAGTTTTAAGTCAGCAAGCGATATGTCGAATGTTTGTATCTTTCAAAGAATTTCCGATCGGTTGGTATCAACAATTTGTACTAGACAAGAACATAGCAAAATAGATCTTTTGTTTGTAAGTCAGCAAGCTATATATCTTTTCATTTTCTTTCAAAAAATTTCCGATCGGTTGGTATCAACTCAGTGACAATAAAATTGAGAACGCAACAAAATTCATCTTTTATTTGTAAGTCAGCAAGCTATA
Organism: Ascarosepion bandense; assembly: GCA_037127315.1. Taxonomy (NCBI): domain Eukaryota; kingdom Metazoa; phylum Mollusca; class Cephalopoda; order Sepiida; family Sepiidae; genus Ascarosepion; species Ascarosepion bandense. Next base: position 424,306 of record JBBBDQ010001946.1, read on the forward strand.
GATCCAGGTAATGTTGTCTTTCAAAAAATTTCCGATCGGTTGTTATCATCAAATTGTTTTAAGAACGAGAACGCAACAAAATTAATCTTTTAGTGGTAAGTCAGCAAGCTATATGTCCGAATGTTGTCTTTCAAAGGATTTCCGATCGGTTGGTATCAACAATTTGTATTAAGAACGAGATCTCAACAAAATTGATCTTTTAGTAGTAAGTCAGCAAGCTATATATACGAATGTTGTCTTTCAAAGAATTTCCGATCGGTTGGTATCAACAATTTGTATTAAGAACGAGGACGCAACAAAATTGATCTTTTAGTGCTAATTCTGCAAGCTATATGTCCGAATGTTGTCTTTCAAAGAATTTCCCATCGGTTGGTATCAACAATTTGTATTAAGAACGAGAACGCAACAAAATTGATCTTTTAGTTGTAAGTCAGCAAGCTATATGTCCGAATGTTGTCTTTCAAAGAATTTCCGATCAGTTGGTATCAACAATTTGTATTAAGAACGAGATCTCAACAAAATTGATCTTTTAGTTGTAAATCAGCAAGCTATATGTCCGAATATTGTCTTTCAAAGAATTTCCGATCGGTTGGTATCAACAATTTGTGTTAAGAACGAGAACGCAACAAAGTTGATCTTTTAGTGGTAAGTCAGCAATATATATGTCCGAATGTTTTCTTTCAAAGAATTTCCGATCGGTTGCTATCAACAATTTGTATTAAGAACGAGAACGCAACAAAATTGATCTTTTAGTGGTAAGTCAGCAAGCTATATGTCGAATGTTGTCTTTCAAAGAATTTCCGATCGGTTGGTATCAACAATTTGTATTAAGAACGAGAACGCAACAAAATTCATCTTTTAATGGTAAGTCAGCAAGCTATATGTCCGAATGTTGTCTTTCAAAGAATTTCCGATCGGTTGGTATCAACAATTTGTATTAAGAACGAGAACGCTACAAAATTGATCTTTTAGTTGTAAGTCAGCAAGCTATATGTCCGAATGTTGTCTTTCAAAGAATTTCCGATCGGTTGGTATCAACAATTTGTATTAAGAACGAGAACGCAACAAAATTGATCTTTTATTTGTAAGTCAGCAAGCTATAAGTCCGAATGTTGTCTTTCAAAGAATTTCTGATCGGTTGGTATCAACAATTTGTATTAAGAACGAGAACGCCAAAAATTGATCTTTTAGTGCCAAGTCAGAATACTATATGTCCGAATGTTGTCTTTCAAAGAATTTCCGATCGGTTGGTATCAACAATTTGTATTAAGAACGAGATCTAAACAAAAGTAATCTTTAATTTTAAGTCAGCAAGCTATATGTCCGAATATTGTCTTTCAAAGAATTTCCGATCGGTTGGTATCAACAATTTGTATTAAGAACCAGAACACTACAAAATTGATCTTTTAGTTTTAAGTCAGCAAGCGATATGTCCGAATGTTGTCTTTCAAAGAATTTCCGATCGGTTGGTATCAACAATTTGTATTAAGAACGAGATCTCAACAAAATTGATCTTTTAGTTGTAAATCAGCAAGCTATATTTCCGAATATTGTCTTTCAAAGAATTTCCGATCGGTTGGTATCAACAATTTGTATTAAGAACGAGAACACTACAAAATTGATCTTTTAGTTTTAAGTCAGCAAGCGATATGTCCGAATGTTGTCTTTCAAAGAATTTCCGATCGGTTGGTATCAAGAATTTGTATTAAGAACGAGAACGCAACAAAATAGATCCTTTCGTGGTAAGTCAGCAAGCTATATCCGCATGTTTTCTTTCAAAGAATTTCCGATCGGTTGGTATCAACAATTTGTATTAAGAACGAGAACGCAACAAAATTGATCTTTTAATTGTAAGTCAGCAAGCTATGAGTCCGATTGTTGTCTTTCAAAGAATTTCCGATCGGTTGGTATCAACAATTTGTATTAAGAACGAGAACGCAACAAAATTGATCTTTTAGTGGTAAGTCAGCAAGCTATATGTCCGAATGTTGTCTTTCAAAGTATTTCCGATCGGTTGGTATCAACAATTTGTATTAAGAACGAGATCTCAACAAAATTGATCTTTTAGTGGTAAGTCAGCAAGCTATATGACCGAATGTTGTCTTTCAAAGAATTTCCGATCGGTTGGTATCAACAATTTGCATTAAGAACGAGGACGCAACAAAATTGATCTTTTAGTGCTAAGTGTGCAAGCTATATATCCGAATGTTGTCTTTCAAAAATTTCCGATCGGTTGGTATCAACAATTTGTATTAAGAACGAGAACGCAACAAAATTGATCTTTTAGTTGTAAGTCAGCAAGCTATATGACCGAATGTTGTCTTTCAAAGAATTTCCGATCGGTTGGTATCAACAATTTGTATTAAGAACGAGAACGCAACAAAATTGATCTTTTAGTTGTAAGTCAGCAAGCTATATGTCCGAATGTTGTCTTTCAAAGAATTTCCGATCGGTTGGTATCAACAATTTGTATTAAGAACGAGAACGCATCAAAATTGATCTTTTAGTTGTAAGACAGCAAGCTATATGTCCGAATGTTGTCTTTCAAAGATTTCCCGATCGGTTGGTATCAACAATTTGTATTAAGAACGAGAACGCAACAAAATTAATCTTTTAGTGGTAAGTCAGCAAGCTATATGTCCGAATGTAGTCTTTCAAAGAATTTCCGATCGGTTGGTATCAACAATTTGTATTAAGAACGAGAACGCAACAAAATTGATCTTTTAGTTGTAAGTCAGCAAGCTATATGTCCGAATGTTGTCTTTCAAAGAATTTCCGATCGGTTGGTATCAACAATTTGTATTAAGAATGAGAACGCTACAAAATTGATCTTTTAGTTGTAAGTCAGCAAGCTATATGTCAGAATGCTGTGCTTTCAAGAAATTTCCGATCGGTTGGAATCAACAATTTGTATTAAGAACGAGAACGCAACAAATTGATCTTTTATTTGTAAGTCAGCAAGCTATAAGTCCGAATGTTGTCTTTCAAAGAATTTCCGATCGGTTGGTATCAACAATTTGTATTAAGAACGAGAACGCCACAAAATTGATCTTTTAGTGCCAAAAAGTCAGAATACTATATGTCCGAATGTTGTACTTTCAAGGAATTTCCGATCGGTTGGTATCAACAATTTGTATTAAGAACGAGATCTAAACAAAAGTAATCTTTAATTTTAAGTCAACAATATGTCCGACTATTGTCTTTCAAAGAATTTCCGATCGGTTGGTATCAACAATTTGTATTAAGAACGAGAACGCAACAAAATTGATCTTTTATTTGTAAGTCAACTGACTATATGTCCGAATGTTGTCTTTCCAAGATTTTCCGATCTGTTGGTATCAACAATTTGTATTTAGAACGAGAACGCAACAAAATTCCAATATTTTAATCAGTAAATCGAAGCTACATGTCCGAATGTTGTCTTTCAAAGAATTTCCGATCGGTTGGAATCAACAATTTGTATTAAGAACGAGAACGCATCAAAATTGATCTTTTAGTTGTAAGACAGCAAGCTATATGTCCGAATGTTATTAACAAAAATTTCCGATCAGTTGGTACAAACAATTTGTATTAATAACGAGAACGCTACAAAATTGATCTTTTAGTTATGCAGTCAGCAAGCTATATGTCCGAATGTTGTCTTTCAAAGAATTTCCGATCGGTTGGTATCAACAATTTGTATTAAGAATGAGAACGCTACAAAATTGATCTTTTAGTTGTAAGTCAGCAAGCTATGTATTAGATATTTGTCTTTTTTTTTTCAAAGAATTTCCGATCGGTTGGAATCAACAATTTGTATTAAGAACGAGAACACCAACAAAATTGATCTTTATTTGTAAGTCAACTGGCTATAAGTCAGATATTTGTCTTTCAAAAAATTTTGATCGGTTGGTATCAACAATTTGTATTAAGAACGAGAACGCCACAAAATTGATCTTTTAGTGCCAAGTCAGAATACTATATGTCCAGATATTTTGTCTTTCAAGAATTTCCGATCGTTGGTATCAACAATTTGTATTAAGAACGGAATCTAAACAAAGTAATCTTTAATTTTAAGTCAGCAAGCTATATATCCGACTATTGTCTTTCAAAAAATTTCCGATCGGTTGGTATCGGCAATTTTGCCAATAAGAACGAGAACGCAACAAAATTGATCTTTTGTTTGTAAGTCAGCAAGCTACTCATATCTCCGAATGTTGTAACAAGATTTTCCGATCGTGGTATCAACAATTTGCCTTTATTTAGAACGAGAACGCAACAAAATTGTTCGCATGATGGTAAATCAGAAATACCTCCAAATGTTGTCTTTCAAAGAATTTCCGATCGGTTGGAATCAACAATTTGTATTGGAGAACGAGAACACGTAAAATTGATCTTTTAGTTGTAAGACAGCAAGCTATATGTCCGAATGTTGTCTTTCAAAAATTTCCGATCGGTTGGTACAAACAATTTGTATTAATAACGAGAACGCTACAAAATTGATCTTTTAGTGGTAAGTCAGCAAGCTATATGTCGAATGTTGTCTTTCAAAGAATTTCCGATCGGTTGGTATCAACAATTTGTATTAAGAACGAGAACGCAACAAAATTCATCTTTTAATGGTAAGTCAGCAAGCTATATGTCCGAATGTTGTCTTTCAAAGAATTTCCGATCGGTTGGTATCAACAATTTGTATTAAGAACGAGAACGCTACAAAATTGATCTTTTAGTTGTAAGTCAGCAAGCTATATGTCCGAATGTTGTCTTTCAAAGAATTTCCGATCGGTTGGTATCAACAATTTGTATTAAGAACGAGAACGCAACAAAATTGATCTTTTATTCGTAAGTCAGCAAGCTATAAGTCCGAATGTTGTCTTTCAAAGAATTTCTGATCGGTTGGTATCAACAATTTGTATTAAGAACGAGAACGCCACAAAATTGATCTTTTAGTGCCAAGTCAGAATACTATATGTCCGAATGTTGTCTTTCAAAGAATTTCCGATCGGTTGGTATCAACAATTTGTATTAAGAACGAGATCTAAACAAAAGTAATCTTTAATTTTAAGTCAGCAAGCTATATGTCCGAATATTGTCTTTCAAAGAATTTCCGATCGGTTGGTATCAACAATTTGTATTAAGAACGAGATCTCAACAAAATTGATCTTTTAGTTGTAAATCAGCAAGCTATATTTCCGAATATTGTCTTTCAAAGAATTTCCGATCGGTTGGTATCAACAATTTGTATTAAGAACGAGAACACTAAAAAATTGATCTTTTAGTTTTAAGTCAGCAAGCGATATGTCCGAATGTTGTCTTTCAAAGAATTTCCGATCGGTTGGTATCAAGAATTTGTATTAAGAACGAGAACGCAACAAAATAGATCTTTTCGTGGTAAGTCAGCAAGCTATATCCGCATGTTTTCTTTCAAAGAATTTCCGATCGGTTGGTATCAACAATTTGTATTAAGAACGAGAACGCAACAAAATTGATCTTTTAATTGTAAGTCAGCAAGCTATGAGTCCGATTGTTGTCTTTCAAAGAATTTCCGATCGGTTGGTATCAACAATTTGTATTAAGAACGAGAACGCAACAAAATTGATCTTTTAGTGGTAAGTCAGCAAGCTATATGTCCGAATGTTGTCTTTCAAAGAATTTCCGATCGGTTGGTATCAACAATTTGTATTAAGAACGAGATCTCAACAAAATTGATCTTTTAGTGGTAAGTCAGCAAGCTATATGACCGAATGTTGTCTTTCAAAGAATTTCCGATCGGTTGGTATCAACAATTTGCATTAAGAACGAGGACGCAACAAAATTGATCTTTTAGTGCTAAGTGTGCAAGCTATATATCCGAATGTTGTCTTTCAAAAATTTCCGATCGGTTGGTATCAACAATTTGTATTTAGAACGAGAACGTAACAAAATTGTTCTTTTAGTGGTAAATCAGAAAGCTACATGTCCGAATGTTGTCTTTCAAAGAATTTCCGATCGGTTGGTATCAACAATTTGTATTAAGAACGAGAACGCAACAAAATTGATCTTTTAGTGGTAAGTCAGCAAACTATATGTCCGAATGTTGTCTTTCAAAGAATTTCCGATCGGTTGGTATCAACAATTTGTATTTAGAACGAGAACGCAACAAAATTGTTCTTTTAGTGGTAAATCAGAAAGCTACATGTCCGAATGTTGTCTTTCAAAGAATTTCCGATCGGTTGGTATCAACAATTTGTATTAAGAACGAGAACGCAACAAAATTGATCTTTTAGTTGTAAGACAGCCAGCTATATGTCCGAATGTTGTCTTTCAAAGAATTTCCGATCGGTTGGTATCAACAATTTGTATTAAGAACGAGAACGCAACAAAATTGATCTTTTAGTTGTAAGACAGCCAGCTATATGTCCGAATGTTGTCTTTCAAAGAATTTCCGATCGGTTGGTATCAACAATTTGCATTAAGAACGAGGACGCAACAAAATTGTTCTTTTAGTGGTAAATCAGAAAGCTACATGTCCGAATGTTGTCTTTCAAAGAATTTCCGATCGGTTGGAATCAACAATTTGTATTAAGAACGAGAACGCATCAAAATTGATCTTTTAGTTGTAAGACAGCAAGCTATATGTCCGAATGTTGTCTTTCAAAAATTTCCGATCGGTTGGTACAAACAATTTGTATTAATAACGAGAACGCTACAAAATTGATCTTTTAGTTGTAAGTCAGCAAGCTATATGTCCGAATGTTGTCTTTCAAAGAATTTCCGATCGGTTGGTATCAACAATTTGTATTTAGAACGAGAACGCAACAAAATTGTTCTTTTAGTGGTAAATCAGAAAGCTACATGTCCGAATGTTGTCTTTCAAAGAATTTCCGATCGGTTGGTATCAACAATTTGTATTAAGAACGAGAACGCAACAAAATTGATCTTTTAGTTGTAAGACAGCCAGCTATATGTCCGAATGTTGTCTTTCAAAGAATTTCCGATCGGTTGGTATCAACAATTTGTATTAAGAACGAGAACGCAACAAAATTGATCTTTTAGTTGTAAGACAGCCAGCTATATGTCCGAATGTTGTCTTTCAAAGAATTTCCGATCGGTTGGTATCAACAATTTGCATTAAGAACGAGGACGCAACAAAATTGATCTTTTAGTGCTAAGTGTGCAAGCTATATATCCGAATGTTGTCTTTCAAAAATTTCCGATCGGTTGGTATCAACAATTTGTATTTAGAACGAGAACGCAACAAAATTGTTCTTTTAGTGGTAAATCAGAAAGCTACATGTCCGAATGTTGTCTTTCAAAGAATTTCCGATCGGTTGGTATCAACAATTTGTATTAAGAACGAGAACGCAACAAAATTGATCTTTTAGTGGTAAGTCAGCAAACTATATGTCCGAATGTTGTCTTTCAAAGAATTTCCGATCGGTTGGTATCAACAATTTGTATTTAGAACGAGAACGCAACAAAATTGTTCTTTTAGTGGTAAATCAGAAAGCTACATGTCCGAATGTTGTCTTTCAAAGAATTTCCGATCGGTTGGTATCAACAATTTGTATTAAGAACGAGAACGCAACAAAATTGATCTTTTAGTTGTAAGACAGCCAGCTATATGTCCGAATGTTGTCTTTCAAAGAATTTCCGATCGGTTGGTATCAACAATTTGTATTAAGAACGAGAACGCAACAAAATTGATCTTTTAGTTGTAAGTCTGCTTGCTATATGTCCGAATGTTGCCTTTCAAAGAATTTCCGATAGGTTGGTATCAACAATTTGCATTAAGAACGAGAACGCTACAAAATTGATCTTTTAGTTGTAAGTCAGCAAGCTATATGTCCGAATGTTGTCTTTCAAAGAATTTCCGATCGGTTGGTACCAACAATTTGTATTAAGAACGAGAACGCAACAAAATTGATCTTTTACTGATAAGTCAGCAAGCTATATGTCCGAATGTTGTCTTTCAAAGAATTTCCGATCGGTTGGTATCAACAATTTGTATTAAGAACGAGAACGCAACAAAATTGATATTTTAGTTGTAAGTCAGCAAGCTGTATGTCCGAATGTTGTCTTTCAAAGAATTTCCGATCGGTTGGTATCAACATTTTTTATTAAGAACGAGAACGCAACAAAATTGATCTTTATTGGTAATCAGAAAGCTACATGTCCGAATGTTGTCTTTCATATAATTTCCGATCGGTTGGTATCAACAATTTGTATTAAGAACGAAAACGCAACAAAAGTAATCACTTAGTAGTAAGTCAGCCCGCTATATGTCTTTATAAACAATCTAGTCGATGTTCGAAAAAAAATGTTTGGCATAAAATATCTCTCTTTACTTCTCGTTTTATTTTCTTATTTCTGACGAAAATCGTCTGGTCAATTACAATTTTTCATCTTCTGGGGCGATGCTTTCTCTATGGAATACTGAATAAGGACAATTCTTTCAGGGTCTGTTATAAAAATTCCATCTATAAAACCATTATCTCTAAATGTAACGGAGAAATTAGATCGAAGAGTCACAAAATTAGGTACCTCCTCTATATCGCGAAAAACTGCATAGTTATTTTAAACTGAATTTTTAAAAGTGAAATAATTTTCTTTAAACATTTATTTTAGTTTTAATTGAAAGCTAAATGGTTAAAATTACTATTTCCAGTAAGCAAAATACTTTCAGTTTTATTTCAAACAGAAATTATATTGATAGAATATAAAACTCGAGATTTTTTCAATTTTTGAATTTTGCCGCCATTTTCGAACGATCGACACATTTTTAAACACAAGTTAAATCTCGGTTCTAAAAATCTTGCAAAAATAAAATATACATTTGTGATATATTATTTTTGGAAAACTAGCAAATTTTATGTGAAATTAATTTTGAAGATTTACATTTGTTTTTAATAGGTAACTTTCTTTTCAATTTTATTAAATATTGGCTTAATACAGATTAATGTTAATGCGCCTTAGATTTTTTTTCGGAGTAGCCTTTCTTACTTTTGTCAAATCGCTTTTTAATATTTATAGTCAAATCTATATGTAAAACTGACATTAAAATGTACACAATATGTCTCTTTTTGAAAGTTTTTTACTATCTAGACTAAACCTGATTCATATGTTGAAGTGTCTGTATGCAGAGGCTTTCCGCGTCTAGGTATGGCCTCTTTCGTTGTGATTCTATGTCACTTTGTTATTTAATTTCATTTTGATAACACATTTGATGTCTATTTTAATATTTAATTTCACCATGATTCATTTCTTGATTAAATTAATCTTTCACGACGACCGATCTTAAGAATAATATTGAAGCAAGTATGAATAAAAATAAAATTTCACAAATGTTATTTAGAATATATTGTTTAAAATTTCGGAAAATAGAAAACGTATCTATGAACACAAAAAGTATTTTATAAATAACAACATATCAAAGTATATATTAAGCATGCGTAGAATACTGTTCAATAAAAATTTCCATCTAAAAATGCCACACTTATTATTATTGTTTTTACAAATACAATCTTATCTCCTTTCCTAAAATATATACCCAATTCCCAATTTACCATACATTAGTATAAAACACATGAAAAAGAAAAGAAAAGGTTAAACCAAAACAATATATTATTCCATTTTAATTAAATACACAACTTGTATTACCACCAGTTGGGTTGATTTGTAATTGTTATACGGCTACTCCTACTACTACTGCGACTACTGATGAGGTATTCACATATACACTTTCAACTTAAACCAGCTTCAAGAGAAACGTTTTGGGCAGTTTTTAAGATGTATATTTTCTTTTTTAGACACAGCACTAACATAGTTATGACTAAATGATGGATTGACATAACTTCAGGAGAATTTTCTTGATAATTTTCGGGATATAAATTTTCAGGATATGTACAGTCGAAACTATATCAACATTGACATGAAATTTCACAACATTTTTCTTTCTATAAGTTTCTCTTATCTTGACAAAGACGGATTCGTGTATTGCGTTGCTTTTCTTGATTTTACAACGGGACAAGAATAGATAAGAATATCCCGCTATAGTGTTTGGGTGTGTCTGAATGCAATTCACCTCTAAGTTGATTTCTTTTTTTTTTTTTGATTGAATTTGTATCATTACCTATCATCACCTCTTAGTTGATCACTTTTCTTGTGATTCTATCGCGGGTATCTCTTATTTCTTTTCTAGTTATAGTAGGATTCTGTAGCAGGTTAACGGAATTTGGCCTTGTGGGAAGATAGCCCACTATAATTCATAAAATGATTATAAATTCAAGAAAGGCAAAATAACACTTATATATATATACATAGCAATTATGTTTTACAAATAAAACAATACTTGAAATAAAAGTCCAACGGAAGTTAGAGAGAGTTCATGACAGATAATAATGAGGTGAAAGAGATAAAAGAATGTTCAAGGAAGATATAACGCTGAAAGGTAAAAGGCTTGGTAGTATGATTAATGTTCCTTATCAAGGTGCCGTTTCTATGGTCAGTAGGTCAGCAAGTTGGTTTGTGGAATGTCTTTGAAAGGGTCAGTTAGTACTTTGAGAACAGGGGAGGAAGAAAGAGGCAAACATAGTAGCCGCTCGACGTAGGTCAAGGGGATTAGTTACACTCTGGTCTGTGCCTGTCTGACGAAGGTTTGTGTCATTGCTTTTCATATTGGCATTTTGGATCAAACGCAGCTAGTTTCGAATTTCATCCTTGTATTTGATTCCGGGCTTCTCATTGACTGGTAAATAAAAATATGGTAATTTGATATTTGATTATTTTTTATTTTTCAATCGGAACATCTGCGCGAAGCCACTTGCGCGGAAATGATTTTTATTCATTCGATTTCTGGTCGGCATAGAGCCAACATCCGGTTTGCTCGCTTTTGCTCGGTCGGTGGTATCACCACAATTCTATATCATTGTGTTATCTAATTTCATTATAATAACACGTCTGGTGTCTATTTTAATGTATAATTTGACCATGATTAATTTCTTTATTGACTTAATCTTAGCACGACGACCGATCTTAACACTATATCAATTACAACCACACCCAGAAGCATTGTGGATAACGATCAGAATCAAATATATACTTGATAATAATAACTTTGAAGCAAGTATGAATAAAAATTTAAAAAAACCTATCTCTGAACACAAAAGATACTTGTAAATAACAATATATCAAACACATTAAACATACATAGAATTAAGTTCAACAGAAATTTCTATCCAAAACTCCCACACTTATTTTTGTTTTTACAAATACAATCTTATCTCCATTCCTAAAATATATACTCAATTCCCAAGTTAACATATATGAATATAAAACACTTAAAAAAGAAAATGGTTAAATCAAAACAAGCTATTATTTAATTTTAATTAACTCCACAACTTGTGTTACCCCCAGTAGGATTGACTCATCGTTAAAATACGGCTCCTACGACTACTACTAATAATATTACTCCTACTCTTGCTACTACTACTGATGATAAGGATGTATTCACATATACACTTGCAACGAAATCATGATTTCGCATAGGTACATTTCATTCAGCGGGAAATTAATTTGGTGGTGCCTAGTTAGTCACCAACCATTCGACAATAGCATTCCTACACATGCATTGATATACGATAATATTCTTATAGTAATGATTAAATGTTGGCTTTATGCTGCTTCAATAAAATCTTTTGATAATATTTATGATGTAGCTCCACTAATTCGCTGAAAAAAAAATACAGCATTATATGACGTTAAAAGGCCCAAACTTAATAAAAACAATATTTTATCGTCAAAAGGTTTATGTTATTAATAAGAGGAATAATCACATTTCTTTAGTTATTTTTTGAAATTTTTGTAACTTTTCTAACAAGTTCGAAATTTTGGTGAAGAATATTTTTTTTATTCAACGGTGCGACAAAAATTACTGTGGATATTTAGACGTTTTTTTTTCCGGGGAAAAATCACATTAATCTAGAAATTCTAACAAAAATCAAATAATGGTCGGACGTTGAGGAAACTTTCAGAAATTATTCACAAATAACTGAATTTACTTTTAAATCTTTATTTCTATAAAAAATTAGTAAAAATTATTGTTTTTACATATGTTACCCCGCTTCAATTAATTTTTTGAAATTTTTGTAACTTTTCTAACATGTTCGAAATTTTGGTGAAAAATATTTTTTTTACTTCAACGGCGCTACAAAAATTACTGTGGATATTTAGGCGTTTTTTCTCGGGGAAAAATCACATTAATCTAGAAATTCTTGCAAAAATCAAATAATGGTCCGACTTTAATGAAACTTTCAGAAATTATTCACAAATAACTGAATTTATTTTTAAATCTTTATTTCTATAAAAATTTAGTAAAAATTATTTTTTTTACATTTCTTACCCCCGCTTCAATGAATTTTGTGAAATTTCTAAAAATTGAATACCGTACCGAATTTTTTTATTAGTTAAAAGCAAGACCTCTTAGGAAATGTAAATCATCATTTGTTTTTCTTACAGTTGTTCCTTTTCAGAAAATCTGCTACGAAGTGTGAAAACAAAAATGCAATAAAACTATGCCATTTTAAAATTTTTATCGTTTTTATAAACATTATATATTAAGAATATCTTAGTCTGAAGAGAAAAAAATGAATGAATAATGAATTTTCACAAGAATTGTTTTCTTTTTATTAATTATAATATATAAAATCTCAAAAGCTTTTAATATTTCTTCCAATCATCGTATTAATCAGGTTATTAAGTGAAGACTATATTTACTAATTGTAAATTGAAAAGGTTAATACAAATCTTCAAGCACCAAATAAATTTAAAACATTGTTTCATGTGCAAATGATTTATTTTTATGGGAGGCCATAAGTGCCATATCGTTAAAAGGTCACGTGTTTTAAGGATTATTCCTTTTCCAGAAAAAAAAAATTATATGAAAATCTTTTGCAAGGGTATAACACATTCATTTCGCTTCCGGCTTTCCTGTGTATGATTCAACACTCAACAAGCTTCTCAAATCACACTTTCAAAATTTAAAGTAAACTTAGTATTTCTTTTATAATTTTCTATTTTTCTCATTTATTAAATTAACTGTGGATTTAGGTACCACTTCTAATTTGTGATATGTTTAAAATGTGAAAATTCTTTCATATAATTTAGCATTATTGTTTAGGGTATGGGTTTCTAATTAATTAAATTAATACTGCACACAATTATGTAGTCAACATACACGAGCATAAATCTATTCAAATTTAAAGGAATTTTTTAAATTAAAAGCTTCTATAAATGAATATATCATGCCACTGTTCAGTAGTGGCGGCCACAATCTGAACAATATAAGATACGTAAATGATCCAGTGCTGATAGCAGACACAGAAACGAAACTACAAGATCTACTACAGAAGGTAACTGAAGAATAGAAAGAAATGACTATAAATGAACTACATTTTTTGAAATCAATACATACAAATGAAAATAAGATGTTAAATAACAATTACATTAAAACATTCAATAAGAGTAAATGATCTTTTCTCAGATTCATTTATTAAGCATTCAATTATTTCTGAAACATTAGCCTAAGTTTACCTTGACTTTCAAAGTTAGCCGGTAGTTTATTTATAGCATAACTACACATGCATTGATATACGTTCAACCACAACTTGGACCTAAAAAACGCTTAACTTACTAAAAGAGAAAATATCTTATTTCAACGGAAATTTCTTTTGAGTTACGCTATCGAAACTTAACAAAATGTTGACCTACACCCGGAATTTTTCAATTAAATACAATTGTATTTCCTTTCCTAAAATATATTTACAATTTTTATTCAACCAAAAGAAATGAACATAAAACATTTAAAAAAAGAACAGAAAACGGTTAAACCAAAAACTTCTCTTAGTTAAAATAAATAAATAAATACACAAAAATTATCGCATTAAAACATAATATTAAATAATAATTACATTAAAAATTCAATAAGAGTAAATAACTACATTTACTCAGTTTTATTAGACATTCAACTACGTCTCTAAATATTTGCCTTGCTTTACCTTGACTTTCACAGTTGGCCTGTAGCTTGTTTATGGGTTTTCTTAATTGTTTTAAACTTTGAAAAAATGTCGATATTTTAACTTCTGTTTATATTTCTAGTTTCAAAATAAAATCCTTCCATTTGCCTAAATAATGTCCATCAGAGGACGAAACGCGTAGGTAAATAAAAGTCTTTTAGTCTTTATTCATAAATTTGTATGCAAATATTTTAATAATTTACAGACCAAGTAAGGCGATAAAAACACTGAGATTGGTGGAAACTGAAAAAACGTTTCTGAGGAGAGAAGACTATGAAAAGAAGAGGATTCAAGGAGACAGAAAGAAAGGGTATATGTGTTTGTCTGCATACGTAGATTGCTCCAAATGTGTAGTGCTTGAAAATGACCCCCTTTTATAAAGATTCAACATTACTGTCTTATTTCATTGCATTTTTCTGAACCCTTTTGATTTGTTGGACAATTACATATTTCAAGGGATGAAAGGTGAATAAATAAAAGTTTTGCAAAGAATTAACTGATCGAATATCGATACAGTTTTTTGCGTTATTTTTTTTAAGAGAAAATTCTGCCAAATTTTTCTTCAGACATGAATTGCTTCATGGTTACTTTTTGAATAATTGTTACTGTCATTCATTTCTTTATCCTTTATCGAATTAGTTTCACCGCTGTGATCAAGTATAAATTGTGGATAGATTTTAGGTCATGTAATTTTGTCGAGCAATATCTTTAGACCGAATTCCTTCTTGGAATGTTTGTAAATTTAATTGATATTTATCGAATTAGTTTTACCGCTGTGATCAAGTACAAAGTTTAGATGTATTTTAGGTCATGTAATTTTGTCGAGCAATATATTTAGACCGAATTTCTTCTTGGACTGTTTGTAAATTTAATTGATATTTATCGAAATATTTTACCGGTTTAATCAAGTATAAAGTGTAGATACATTTTAGGTCATGTAATTTTATCGAGCAATATATTAAGACTGAATTTCTTATGGACCGTTTTCAAATTTAATTGATATTTATCGAATTAGTTTTACCGATGTGATCAAGTATAAAGTGTGGATAGAATTTAGGTAATGTAATTTTGTCGAGCAACAAATTTAGACCAAATTCCTTAGTGTTCTGTTTGTAAATTTAATTGATATATATCTAATTAGTTTTACCGCTGTGATCAAGTATAAAATGTAGATATATTTAAGGTTATGTGATTTTGTGGAGCAATATCATTAGACCGAAATCCTTCTTGGACTGTTTGTGAATTTAATTGATATTTATCAAATTAGTTTGACCGCTGTGATCAAGTAATATGTGTAGATACATTTTAGGTTATGTAAATTTGTCGAGCAATAAATATAGACCAAATTCCTTCTTGGACTGCTTGTATATTTAATTGATATTTATTTAATTAGTTTTACCGCTGCGACCAAGTATAAAATGTGGATCTATGTAGGTTATGTAATTTTGACGAGGAATATCTTTAGACGAAATGATTTCTTAGACTATTTGTAACATTAATTGATATTTATCGAATTAGTTTTACCGCTTTGATCAAGTATAAATGTGGATATATTTTAGGGCATAGAATTTGTCGAGCAATATCTTTAGAGCGAATTCCTTCTTGAACTGTTTGTAAATTTAATTGATATTTATCCAATTAGTTTTACATTTGTGATCAAGTATAAAATGTAGATATATTTTAAGTTGTGATTTTGTCGAGCAATATCTTTAAACGGAATTCCTTCTTACACTGTCTGTAAATTTAATTGATATTTATCGAATTAGTTTTACCGCTGCGATCAAGTATAAAGTGTAGATATATGATGTTATGTAATTTTGTCGAGAAATATCTTTAGACGGAATGTCTTCTTGAACTGTTGGTAAATTTAATTGATATTTACCGAATTAGTTTTACGGCTGTGTTCAATTAAATTGTGTAGATATATTTTAGGCTTTGCAATTTTGTCGAACAATATCTTTAGACCAAATTCCTTCTTGGACTGTTTGTAAATTTAATTGATATTTATCGAATAAGTTTTACCGCTGTGAGCCAGTATAATATGTGGATATATTTTAGGTTATGTAATTTTGATGAGCAATAACTTTAGATCGAATTCCTACTTGGACTGTTTGTGAATTTAATTGATATTTATCAAATTAGTTTCACCGCTGTGATCAACTATAAAATGTGAATATATTTTAGGTTATGTAATTTTGCCGTGCAATATATTTAGACCGAATACTTTCATCGATTGCTTGTAAATTTAATTGATATTTATCGAATTAGTTTTACCGCTGTGATCAAGTATAAATTTGGATATATTTTAGGTTATTTAATTTTGTTGAGCAATATCTTTAGACTGAATTCCTTCTTGGACAGTTTGTAAATTTAATTGATATTTATCGAATTAGTTTTACCCCTGCGATCAAGTTTAAAATGTGCATATATTTTAGGTTATGTAATCATGAGGAGCAATATATTTAGACAGAATGCCTTCATAGATTGCTTGTGAATTTAATTGATATTTATCGAATTAGTTTTACCGCTGTGATCAAGTATAAAATGTGGATATATTTTAGGTCATGTAATTGTGGTACGGTGGATATCGGCTCGGAACGAGAAACCGGGGAGCCGAGTTCGAATTCCTAGTTGAATCCATTGTATTCACTTTCGCGCAAATACCTTGGGAAAGGTATTAATCCGTTTCTTCCTTCCAGTTATGGGTTTAAATAGCAGGACAGATTGGGTTCTATAGCCTTGGTCGGCAACCAGTCTACCGCAGAAAGCAATGGCAACCTACTGCGGGATAATCTTCTGCCCAGTCAGTCATGTCTCTTTCGAGACATGATCGCCCAAGCGTGTATCACGTATGGCACTTAACTGACTGACTGAATTTTCTCGAGCAATACCTTTAGACGAAATACCTTCTTAGATGGTTTGTAAATTTAATTGATATTTATCGAATTAGTTTTACCGCTGTGATCAAGTATAAATTTGGATATATTTTAGGTTATATAATTTTGTCGAGCAATATTTTTAGACTGAATTCTATCTTGGATTCTTTGTGAATTTAATTGATATTTATCAAATTAGTTTTACCGCTGTGATCAAATATAGAATGTGGATGTATTTTAGGTAATCTAATTTTGTCGAGCAACATCTTTAGACCGAATTCCTTCTTGGACTGTTGTGTACATTTAATTGATATTTATCGAATTAGTTTTACCGCTGCGATCAACTATATAATGTGGATATATTTTAGGTTATGTAAATTGTCGAGCAATATCTTTAGACGGAATGTCTTCTTGGACTGTTTGTAAATTTAATTGATATTTATCGAATTAGTTTTACGGCTGTGATCAAGTCTAAAGTGTGTATATATTTTAGGTTATCTAATTTTGTCGAGCAATATTTTAGACCGAATTCTTTCTTGGACTGTTTTTAAATTTAATTGATATTTATCGAATTAGTTTTACCGCGGTGATCAAGTATAAAGTGTGGATATATTTTAGGTTATGTAATTTTGTCGATCAATACCTTTTGACCGAATTCCTTCTTGGACTGTTTGTAAATTTAATTGGTATGTATCGAATTAGTTTTACCGCTGTGATCAAGTATAAAATGTGGACATATTTTATATATATATAACACGCACTGATTGGGCACTCTGGAAGAATGTTAGACTTTGAAAATCATTAGCTACTCTAGCATCTACGCATTGTTCATTTAGCAATGATGTAGAACACTCTCAGCTATTGGGCGTGTATAATGATAATATACAAGTTAAAAAGTCTGCCTCCTTCTACCGAGCGCCCATAGCTCAGAGGTAGAATCGCCCACTGACGCCAATTCGGTCTTGTTTCAATCCTGGGTAAAAAGCAATTGGATGTCTAATCGTACTGATGAGCTGTGATACGTCGAAACAGATCCTTTTGCGGATGAAAAAATATATATATTCATGATTCAGCTGAAAAAATATTTCCCTCCCAAAATATGTAAAGAAAATCATTTACTCACCTTGATTCGCTACGTCAAATGAGTTCTTATTGTCCAGAGAATTTCTTAATGTAGACTTCGTGTCAGTTGTTTGTATTAACGATGAAGATTGTAAGAAAATTTATCTTTCAGTTGAAAGAGAACCAAATGTTAGTTCGAACCAGTCAGTATTTAAGATGCAAAATGATCGACGACCTTAGTTATGCAAATATCTGGTTTTTCCACGTCTGGCTAGATGTTCTTTAAATAATTGTTCTAACCTCTCACCTACCGACACGGGGACACACATGCACTCATGAAAGTGTTTTATTGCATGAATATTCCTTAGAAATTGTCGCATGATTGGTTTCACTTTATGCCCTAAAATTGGTTGTATCCGTCTCGTTAGTGTGCAGTACAAAGAAACGAAAAGTAACGAATAATATGGAGATATGTGTCTCACCTCGATGTCGGCTGTTTCAAATATAATTCAATTGTCAATCATTTATTATTAGTAAATACAATTTTTCTGGCTCCTAAACAAAACGTAGTCGATCATGATTCTCCACAGCTTTCTGCCTTTTCTTACTTTATGTAACTTATACGTTTGCTATTCACTTTGTTTCCCGTTTTGTTATTCATTCACATACATTCGTTAACGACGTTACACAGTTTCCCCTTGTTTCTATTGTCTTTGCTTTTACTTGTGAGTGTTATATTCTCTACATCTCTTTTCCTCATTAAGTATCTGAGAAATGTCATCTGTTTTTTTTTAATTGTAAGCATAAATTTTCTTAAAGTTCATTTTTTCCTCGGTCTTTCTTGTTACTCATATGTTCTGTAGAAAATATTTGATGCCTTTGTTCGTAGAGATACATCGCCGAATCTTCACGTGAATTCGTCATCTGTGAGGAGATTTTCTAAATATTACTGCGAAGAGATAAAAGTATTACGATGTAATATATTTCGTCGTCTGTTAATACCAATACATAGAGACACAAATAAATTATGTAGTTTGAATATATTTTAAGTTATGAAATTTTGTCTAGCGATGTCTTCAAATTCATTGTTGTTATGTAAGTAAAGATAGTTAATCATCTTGATTCAATAAGTTAAATCATTTAGAGGTTTTATTGTATCAATTGGTTGTATTTAATATTTTCTCATTCATAGAATTTTCGATCCAATCTTGTCTGTTGGGTGTTTAGATTAAAGATTTTATAATCCACAGAATATCTGATCAAAAATTTGTGTCATTTGGTTTGATGTGATGTTCTATTAGCATGGGAGTTCCGATCGTTGATTTTGTGCCAATTTTTCTGAGTAGAAAGTTTATTATCCACAGAACTTCTGATCGAAGTCTTTGTGTCAGTTGTTCGTATTTGAGGTTTTATAATTCACAGAAAGTTTCTAATCGAAAGTTTGTGTCAGTCGTCAGGATTCGAGATATTAACTACCACAGAATTTTCGATCGAAAATGTTGTGTCTCTTTTTTGGATTGAATTTTTATAATCCGTAGAATTTCTACAAACGTTTTTGTGTTAGTTGTTCGAATTTCAGATTTTATCGTTCACAGAATTTCAGATAATTTTTGTGCCAATTGTTTGATTTGAAGTTTTGTCATCGTTTGGTCTTGTAGGTTCTTATGTTTGGTCTTGTAGATTTATTACCCACAGAATTTCAGATCGAAGCTTTTGTGTCAGTTCTTTGTTTTCGAGGTATAATAATCCGCCGAATCTCAGATCAAAATTATTTATGTCAGTTGTTTTGATTTAAGGTTTTAACATCTGAAAAATTTTCCTTTCGAAGCTTTAATGTTATTTGTTTACATTAATATTTTCTTTCAGTCGCGCTAGAAGCAAATCTTTAAAACTTGCTATTGTGAGCTCTGCCTTTGGGAGAGGAAAAGGAGGGGGAAATTAAGTAAAGAAAGTAAGGGAAAATAAAATGGGCCAATGAGCACACAAACCCTAGCTAAGTAAATTCATAAAAGAAAACTAAAGACAAAAAGCAAGTCTGGACTAGTGGCGGGAACAAAGTTCAAGGCAGCTAGAACAATATACTAGTGGCTACCCAATATCGAAATGCCACTCTGTTAGCACCTCTGACTCGGTACATACGCGAAAAGAATCAATCACCATTTGCCGAAATCTGATGATGGAGCTGCCGCATTTCGGTCCTAATCTTCGTTAAGTTGATGTTTAAGAACAAGATCGGTTGAGATGATTTGACATTCTCGTCCCCATAGAGCTTATTCTGACGTGTCCTCAAAATCATGACACTCATAATGCTCAGAAAACAAAGGAACACAGAGTGTTCAGCCTTCATCGATGGCGGCACCACATTGATACGGACAAAGATATTTCCGCGATGCATACGAACCATGATACCTTCAACAAACTTGCACAGCAGTACTACGAAACTGCACTGAGGTAAGTCGTGATCCAGGGTCTCTACCACCATCCAGTACAAATCAGGCATTTTGGAGTTCTCTCCAAACTTTCCGCACAAAGCATTTTGCCAACCCAGAGGGCCCTACAAATCACTAGCCAGGTGAGAGTTGCCTCATCATTAGTGAGGCATTTTAATCCGGACATCCAAGACCATACTGAGCGAGCCTGCTTAATAAAATACTTGAGCGGATCCCCTGACTAACACAATATAATGCTTTACTGGACAACGCCTGGAGGTCGGAGAGACCTTCGCCACCTGCACGAGTCGTTTCAGAGCTATCCGACATTGGCGATAAAAGGAGCCCTCGCCTCGGAGTAAACAGCTCTTTCTCATGCACACTACTCAGGGATGGGAAGTTCTTGCGGGCGTCTTTTTTCCAGAATTCTCCCATAGCATCCGTTTGCCGGCACATTCGACCCAGGAACGCAATGCGAAGCGCATGTTGACGAATTTCAACGCTAGTCATACCCAGACCGCCATCTAAAAGACGAAGGCAACAGATCAACCGATTTACTTGAGAAGACTTGCCTACCCACAAGAAGGAGAATAAAAGTCTGACAAATTCAATTGGTAAGGTAGACGGAAGAGACAGCACGGAGAGTTGCTAAAGGAGAATCGGGTTGATGTTCGAGGCATACACTTCTACCGTCCCCTTTAAGGAAAGATTCCTCTGGGACCACTGTGCAATTGCGGTCTCGGCCTTCGATTGATCCCTATTCACTTCCACCAGTGCACTAGGTGTCGCATACAAAAGACAGATCCAGGAGCGACATTATAGCCAGAACCCAGCGGCGAAAAAAGACAAGCTCTAAAAATCAATCGTCAAACCTATTGAATGCCTTGGACTAATATAAATTGCTCATCGCGGCTTCACTATCGACTTGCTCGATGATCAAGCGTATTATAACAAAGTTGTTCTGCTTATTCCTGCCATTTACAGCACAAGACTGTTCAGAGCCAATCAGACTAGACGAACAACCTGCAAATGGCTGTCTAAGACCCTTTTTATAATCTTTTCCTCTGTGTTTAACATTGTTAAAGCCCGAAAATTACCTAACCTGCCTGTACCGTTCTTGACCTTGCGTAGTAACT
The DNA here is from genome assembly GCA_037127315.1 of Ascarosepion bandense. Classification (NCBI taxonomy): domain Eukaryota; kingdom Metazoa; phylum Mollusca; class Cephalopoda; order Sepiida; family Sepiidae; genus Ascarosepion; species Ascarosepion bandense. The sequence goes on from JBBBDQ010001946.1 coordinate 445,839, forward strand.
TGATTCCACCTCTGGTAAAGCGTTGAGGAATAGAGCCCTGCTTCATCAGCAGAGCGACAAAGACGAGCAACTACCTCAAGTTCAGTTTGTAGGTTAGATCTTCTAAACCCGGATACTTATTACGGCCAACCAGCTTCAGCATTTCCCAGATTTCCGACTCGGTAATGAGACCCTCATACCTAGCTGCTTCAGATACCTCAAAACGGGGAACATCGGCCAAATAGGAGTCGAACTGAGCAGAGCTCCGACCGAGCTCCCTTGTGAAGAGATCCTGGAAGTAATCACAAAATGCCTCACATATGCCCGCGTTTGTTGTCACGGTCCGATTGTCCGGCAATGTGACTCACGAATGATTTGGTTGATACGCTTCACTGACTTCCTCCGCGCGCAACTTAGCGGCCATATTCGTCGCATCACAAGACATTCTTTTTAACCTAGCCCTAAGTACCAGAGCTTGACCCTTCCTGATTAGCTCGGCCTTAGGTATGGCTACGTCCCCGCTAACACGGGATTTAATGGCCCGATCAGCTTTTTCCTCAGTTGCCGTTTGCGCTGCTAAACTATCTAGATTGTCAGCAGCACACAAGCTATTTTTCGATTTAAGTTTATCCCACTAATTCATCCCAACCGTCAACTTCCACTGTAGCATTAGTTGCATATACTGCTGGACATCTCGCTCACTATATAATGATGCGTTCAATTTCCAAGTTTAGGCTTATCTAAGTTTACACAAATCCGGACGAGTCTATGATCCGTGTAAATTTTCGAATGAAAAGTAGGACACTTTAAGAACCCTACGTCGATTTTCTTAACTTGAAATCGGTCGAGGTAACTAGAACGCACCACTGAAGACAAGCTGCCCCTATTCGTTTAAGTCCACATTCCTACCTGATGGTATTCGTTACGATACTTATCAACAGGACTTTTTCGATACAATCCCGAAGCGATTTTACGTCCCGGTTATGCTTATCTAAGTTTACACAAACCCGGACGAGTCTATGATCCGTGTAAAATACCGAATGAAAACATGGACACTCTAAGAACCGATTTTACTTCCCGGTTATGAGGACCTGTATTTTCGATCAAAGAGACGTGTCAGATGTACATATGTAGAATAAGGCTGAAAATAGGGATAAGGAAGGCTATGATCCGTGTAAAATATCGAATGAAAACTTGGACACTCTAAGAGCCCTACGTCGATTGTCTTAACTTGAAGTCGGTCGAGGTAACTAGAACGCATCACCGAAGACAAACCGACCCTATTCGTCCAAGTCCACATTCCTACCTTGTGATATTCGTTGTGATACTTATCGACTATACTTGTCGATACAATCCCGAACCGATTTTACTTCCCGGTTATGAGGACATGTATTTGAATTTATACGACCAAAATTTGAGGTCAAGGACGGCATTCTAACCCCTCCACTAAAACTACCAAACGAGATGTCGTCAAAAACGGTTCGATCAGCCGAAACAAATCAGGCCGCTCAGCATACTCATTAGGCCTAAAAACACTTCAATGGGACGAAAAGCCTTAAACCTTATGGTAACATCCAGCACGCAAATTCTGCCTGACGAATCTGCGAAAACAAGAGAACAAGTTGCTTCCAAAACTTTCTTACCAACCAGGAAACATATCACAAATATCCATCAAAACATGCCGAACAATGCGTTAACCTGGATAATTATGATAATTATTACTATACTTTATGTAAACATCAGTATTTCGTCACATAGTGACTAAGTGTTTCAGTCTGGATAAATATGATAATTATGACTATGCTTCATGTTAACATCAGTATTTCGTCACATAGTGACTAAGTGTTTCAGTCTGGATAAATATGATAATTATGACTATACTTTATGTAAACATCAGTATTTCGTCAGATAGTGACTAAGTGTTTCAGTCTGGATAATTATTATAATTACTACTATATTTATGTAAACATTACTAATACGTCACATCGTGATTCTGTGTTTCAATAAGGATTTCTTTCTAAAAATCGTTTATATTTGATACTTTGTTTTAGTCGTTTCATTTATGTATTTATTTCCTAAATACATATGTTTTGTTCTTCTTTTATTTTTATTCCTTCCAATGTAACTGATATTTCGTTTTCTACATTGCATCATATATTTTGATTACTATTTCACGTTTGGACTCCAGAATCACAGTATTCTCAAAGGTTTCAGTACTTTTTGTATCAGTTTTTTATAAGCCACCTGCCTGTTCTAATTTTTGGTCGGTTTGTAAACCATGTTTAAATCATAATTCATTATGATAGTACCCCAGCCTTGGAATCTATTCTGTGAATGTGTAGAACCGTCTTTTTTTCGGAGTAGAAACCGGTAAAAGAGATTTGTGGTTTATCTGAAATCAAAAAATTCCTTCCGCTTATAAATTTTGAATTTTCTAAGCTGATATCAACTGCAACAAACGCACATTTGCATATGAAGCCAATACGATTTCTGCTTTTGGATCGTAGTGTGTTAATGATATGTCTGACATGAATACTTTTTATTTCCTAAAACGCCTTCTGACACTTATCAGTTCGCTTTTTAATTAAATTTACGAAAACATAGTTAACCATTTGAGATAGTGTCACACTGCTGTTGACATGACTTCCGGTGAATTGGGGTTAGGCTTTATCCGGTTTACACTCAAGAACTTTTGTAGTTATTCTTTGCACACTTTGCATCTGAAGCCAATACGATTTCTGCTTTTGGATCGTAATGTGTTAATGATATGTCTGACATGAGTACTTTTTTATTTCCGAAAACGCTTTCTGACACTTATCAGTTCGCTTTTTAGGTAAATTTTCAGTGGATTTCTTAAATTTTGCACATTATATATAAGGATTTGATAATGGTTTGCTAGTCCAATAAATGCTTATATCCTAGTAACATTTGTTGGAGAAGGCATATTTTTAATTGCATTTGCTCTCTACAGATTTGGTTGAAAAGTATTTTTGTAAATAATTTGACTTAGGCACTTGGTTTTAGGCAAAACAATTCGCTCTTTCCTCGCTGAGTTTATACATGTGCTATCGTATATTTTTAAAAGCCCTTTTCTTAAGACTGATTGTTGTTACGTAGATAAACTTTTAATTAATATATCATCCAGATACACAAATGCGAAATCAAAATCTGGAAAAATAGTAACCATAGCTTGTTAACATACGGCTGGAGGCAAATTTATCTTAAAAAGAATTCAGTTGAACTTTTGCAATCACTTGTGCGTATATATATGATTTACTAAGCATTTATGTGGCACAAGGCCGAAGATATGGGGTACCCAGTTAGGATCAAACTCACTACTCAGTTGTAATAGGTTCTAGCGAGACAAGATTGCTGTCGTCGGGATACCCCACTTGTGCGTATATAAAATTATTGATAGCTTCCCTGATAGCTACAATCTCCAAGAATTTAAATGTAAGGTCAATTGCCATCTCCTATCTCCTTGTCTGGCATCGTTTCCCTCATGTTCTTTTCCTCGTCTACTCTACTCTCATGCAGCTCTCTTCACACCTGCGTTTTCATCCTCATCTTACCCATTACCTGATATCCCCTATAACTTGTTATTCTTTCTCATCACTCTCCTCTTATGTAACCCCCAACGCACCAGTGGCAGTACTGATTTGCTTGGCATGGAATGATTATGAAAAAAAAAATGACCACATGGATTAATAATACAATTCTTTTCCATCATCATTTCATTTTTTCTTTCTTTCCCTCTTCTTATCTCTCCTACACTCACTCTCTTAATCACATTAACAAGCTCTCTCACACCCCTCTATGTCCCTAACTCACTGGCTTTCACTGTTTTAAAGATTCGTTCAAAACCAAAAATAACCACTCAGATTGCAAAAATAGTTATTTTTCATCATTATCCTTTACTTCTCTCCCTCTCACTAATATTCTTCTTTCACTTTCCCTCTTCTTTTCTCTCCTTCACTCGTTCTCTTAATCTCACTAACACGCTCTCTCACACTCCCCTTCTGCCCGAACTCACTGGTCTTCACTGTTTTAAAGAATCGTTCCTAATCAAAAATGACTAGTCAGATTGCAAGTAATTTTTGCGCTCTCTCTCTCTCTCTCTTTCACACACACACACACACACACACACACACACACACACACACACACACACACACACATTCTCTAGACCAGACAGTTTGCAAATCCAAAAGATTAACGGTGCCGGTGTTGGTCAAATATTTTTTATAGTAATCAAACACTAACCAATTCTCTTTAGTACATCCTTGAACAGGAACGATTCATAATAATAATACTAATAGTTTATGGTAATAATTATAATGTACTATTCGAATGAGTGAGAAGATGAAAGGGACAAACGGTAGACATCTTAAAAATTGAAGAATGACAACTGTTAAAAAATAAATAATAAATATTCCACTTACGACATTGATTTGAAGCCGCCTGTTTTGATCAAAACATTTGCACCTTCCATTTTTAATAATTGAAATAAATTTGCTTATTACTTATCTTCCTACATATCTGAGATGATGTAACTGTATACACTATTTACTTAGTTCGGACAGTTGCTCTCATCTTTATCGTAATATACACGACGTTTATTTAGTCCACGGGCGTGAATTCTAATTCTATGTGACATACCTATATATATATATATTTATCAGTTTTAGTTAATTCCCTTATGTTTCTCAACTCTTCAATTGAAATAATTTTTCTGATCACTCAACCAACCCTTTTAATAACTGTGATATGTGCCAGTGAAAACATCAGCGTGTGAATTTTGGGACTAATAAACATAATGTCTCAGGAAACATTTTTCTTACCAGAGCTTATATTAAAATTTTTGTTGTTGTTTTTCTCTAACTATCTGTATTACTGGTAACAATGTTATATTCATGTCTACGATTGACCAACTGAAGAGATTCTTGCGGCTTAACATATCCACTGATTCCTTAAGTTTTCATATTTTCCAGTGATATAATCGGCTTATTATTTTCATTTCATCCCACAAAAAAGGTGGTCTCCATTTTTCACACATAAAATGGTCAGCCACGCTTGATTTTTCTGTTACGGCCTTACGGTTTTCCTGTAGGCCTTTCTTAAATGGTTGTGGTGGAAACTGGATTCTTGTTTACATTTCTTGCCCCAACTGCACGGGTTGGTGTAAATACAATCCTTCATGTTCTCCTTCTTGGGTGGCCTTACTTGCACGTGATGTCTGTATCGTGCTGAACCTGAAAGTTCTTCTATGTGCCTTGTCTTTTCAGGACGTAGACGATCATGGCTTTCCACGTCTCCCTATCCCTGGTGGCTCTTAGTACGCTTTCTCCTGTAACATTTCGCAATCCTCGTTTTGTCATCCACCTGTTCAGGCCCTTCAAATATGTTATCCGTTGCTTTCCTCTGCATATTTTCCCCTTTATCTGTCCTGTTAGTATCAGGTTCTCTAAGCCCTCCTTTCTTATTGCTTGTCCCTAGAACTTTAGTTGTTTCTTTCTGATGCTCAATATTAATTTTCCTTTTCGTTTCCATTCTTCCCAAAACCCCACATGCTCGGTCCATGATATCCGCAGCTTCTGTAGAACCACATTTCATTTGCTTCAATGTTTTCCTACATTTTTGATGACATTGTCCAACATTCGCATTCATATTTAAGAACTGATATCACATAAGATTATCCCGTTCATGACACAGTAGTGGTTGCGAGTGCTGATGTCGTGGTATTTTTCGATAAATAATGGTTTGTGCTATACAGATGTTTGAACCGATTCTCTGTACAAGTCACTACTACATTATTGTTGTTTTCTCTTTCCATTGTGAACTGTATCGATGATCATATTGAGTTCACATGGTCTAGTAGTAGCAGTACTTCCTATGGTAGGGCCAGAATATCAATGGGCTATCTATTATATTAGTCATAGGCTTGGCTTAAGTAGTGTTCATTTTAATGCTATTCCTCGAAATATTTCATATATACTTAAGTATGGCTATACATTTATCCTCCCATAGAATGAATACTATTACATATAAAAAAAGTTTTAATGAAAACGGTTTAAAGAAAGAAGGAAATATCTTCATAAATTTACAGCGGCTACGTTTAAGTATATTAAAATTTGATGTTCGCTTTAGTGCAGTGAATATAATGAAATCGGAGAGCCGAGTTCGAATTCTTGTTGAATTCGTTGCACTTACTTAATAGACTTGGAAAATATATGAATCCGCCTCGTCCCTCCAGCCATGGGTTAAATAACAGGACAGATTGTGTTCTGTAGCCTTGGTTGGCAACCGGTCTACTGTACAACTTAAGGAAATCCACTGCAGGAAAATCTTAGTCACTTTCGTGACATGATCGCCTCAGCTTTTATCACGTATGCCATCCAAATGACGTTTGAATATTTATTGTATTTATTTCGACATATAAAATTGTTTAAAGATGGAAGAAAATATCTAAATACATTTCCGTCAGCTACATTTAAATATTTATGATATTCATCCCGCCATAGAATCCCTACAATTAGAAACATAATAAATAATTTTAAAGCTGCTATGATTGAGAAATTATAAACATTTTTTCCATTCATAGAATCATTTGAGTGAGTTTAATGTAGTTTTTTTTACATAAATGAGGAAATATTTTTATTGATTGACATTCAAACATTTATTATCATTGTGATTCCCTATAATTTTACTTAAATTACGTATAAGTGAGTTTTAAAGATTTTATCTCGAGATATATTTTTATCAATCATCAATAAAAAAGACGAATGTTTTTATAAATCAGTCCAGAAATATATTTTATTTTCTGAAAATATTCTAGATAAAACTGCTTCTGCTCGAGTGATGCTCCGGGAAAATGCGAGACTTAAAAAATAGATTGTATCTCACTTTATCTTCTTCGCTGACTTTGAATAAAATTGTTTGTTATTAATTTTCTGGATTTGAAGAGAAATGCATTTAAAAAGTATGGTATTGTCTTCGAATAAAATTGTTATTGATTATATGGACTTGATAAGAAATGCACTTAGGAAAGTATGGTGTTGTCTTTGAATAACATTGTTATTGATCATAGGGACTTTAAAAGAAATGTATTTTGTAAAGTATGGTGTTGTCTTTCAATAAAATTGTTATTGATCATATGGACTTGAAAAGAAATGCATTTAGGAAAGTATGGTGTTGTCTTTGAATAAAATTGTTATTGATAATATGGACTTGAAAAGAAAGGCATTTAGGAAAGTATGGTGTTGTCTTTGAATGAAGTTGTTATTGATCATATGGACTTGAAAAGAAAGGCATTTAGGAAAGTATGGTGTTGTCTTTGAATGAAGTTGTTATTGATCATATGGACTTGAAGAGAAATGCATTTATGAAAGTATGGTGTCGTCTTTGAATAAAATAGATGTATGCAATAACCATTTTTTATTTCAACCTTTTTATCTTCTGGGGCGATGATTTCCTTATAGAATACTGAATAACGCCAATTCTTCGAGAGTTTGTCACGAACATTGCATCTATAAATCCATTGTCTCTAGAAGTAACGGAGAAATAAGATCGGATCTGAAACATTGTGTTATCAGGATAGTTACAAAATATTTGAACTAACCAGAGATATTATTAAAACAAGCTAGTCGTCTTTGTTAATGATAAAGAACGTCACAGATGGAAACAGTTTCAAATCATTTCAAACCAATTTAAGGAGAAGGAAAACATTGTAATTTAGAGATTAGCCAATTACTATGTTATGTGTAGGAAACTACATGCATTATTTGCGACTATTTCCTCTTTACATTCACTGGACACAATTGACCATTTGTAGATTATTTGGGAAATTAGTCTCTTGTTGAAAGACATAAATTGTTTCCATGATTGGTAACACTTTCCAACCCTTTCGTAATACTCTGTCGTTCAAAACGGACATGATCATTGGAATCTTCGACGTGAATATCAAAATACCAATATTGATATATGTCGACATATTTAAGTTTATGTTTTGAAAAGTATAGACGCAACAGACCAAAACATAAGCCACCACGGCTAATTTGACAAGAACCTTGGCAACTTCATAGCGAATCGGGTGATGTTTCTGAACAATTCTTTCAAACAAATTCCGATAAATGAAACGCTCTCCAAATCGAACGAAAACGAAATCCTGGCATACTTTTTGCGCCAAAGTAATCGATAATTTTTGTAGGGAAAGATAGGACTCAGAAAGCGATTCAGCAATAGACACTAAAAAATAGACAAACATTGACAATAAAAGAATTAAAGCAATTGCGTCTGGCTTAATTATCAAAGCGATTGTAATGTAAATAACATAAGTGTTGATCAGGTAAAAGCTCATGTTAAAGATTTCAATGCAAGAAAGAAAAAAAACTATGTAAAATTGTAAAAGCACTACAAAACATATTACTCCAACTATACGTCGACTCAAGCTAGAGTTTCTCCAGAATGGAAATATATAAATCTGTGCGTAGCTATAAGGAATTGCAAAGAAGATCTGCTGAAAAGGTAAGCCATAATAGACGAGACAGATCAGCAATTCGCAAATACAAAGAAATGAAGATATGAACGCGCAAAGAAAAGTGACCAAAACACATATCAACAGACAAAAGGGTTGCAAATTTTTTAAACAATTATAAACATTTTTACAACGGTTAAACCATCGTTTAATAATCGCGTACCAAAAGGACGGATTTATCGCCGTAAAAAAGCTTGATTTCAGTATAGCGTGTAGTAAGTCGTAATCATGTAAGTTAGAAATATTTAGCTTACCAAAACGTTGCAAAAATTCGATATCTTGCATGAGGAATGTGCAGGTTTTTCGCTGGTGGAGTCTACTATATGCTATAGTTTCGCAGATACGATTTGGAACATTAATCAAAATCAGACCTACAATGAGATAAACTGCTAACCAAACGAAGGGACCTCCGAAATAATAGCCAGTGTTTTCGGCACTTTTCATATAACCAAACATCATTGAGTAGTATCCAAGTGGTATGTTATTGTCCAGAAGAGATTTTAGTTGTTTCTTGATTGTAAAATACACTAAGAGGAAATCAGCGAGCATTATAAGAAGGCATGCGAAAACGAAAAAAGACCTTCGAATTCTTGATGCAAATGCCGATCTATTCTCAAAGAGAAAAATCCACCTGACAAAACCCCAAAAGTCATAATACGGATCATGCTCATTTAGCCAACTTGATTCGGTTTCGAATGGCGGAAGGAATCTCTCATTTCCTTCAAACATTGTGCTCACCGAATGAATCAAAGAGAATGGTTGAGTTTGGCGACTGATTTTGGCTTTTGAAATGAAACCAATAGCTAAAGGAAGAAATGCAAATATAAATGAGCCTGCAATTGCCTGAATATTGATGAGAAAAGCTGCGTCAATTTTCATGCCATTGCATAAATCGATTGAAATATTAGAAATGATTTGTCTCTCATTAACATCACAACAATAACGAAGCAATATGTCCTGGTACAGGCCCCAATATTTTTTTTATCATAAATTCAGATTTTGGAATATTGTTTCTATTGTTAATATCATAGCAGATGTAAGCGGAAGTCTTATTGTCTGGAAGTTTGGCCTCTGAAGTAATTCTCAGCAGTTGACGATAAACAAGTCGAAGAAAATCCGATCGTGTCACAAATCTTGCATTGCATGATTCGGAAACATTCATGTTCACCGTTATAGTGTGAGTATATCCACTCAAGATATACAGTGAATGAACTTGGAAGTCATATGGCGTGTTCATATAAATTGGCAATCCCTTTTCTCCGCCGTACAACCACATATATTCGCTAGGATTTGCAAAATGATCATCAGGTATTGATTTGGTTAACTCCTCTGCTTGTTTCGAGTCGTATTTAATTCGAAAGAAAAATACTATCTTTCCTTTTTCCTGTTCCTCATTGAATTCTTTTATTTGATCTTCGGAGACATGCACGATGCATTGATGTTTGTCTTCAACTTTCATTGGCTGTTGGGATAGACCACGTGAGAAGAAGATCGAAAGGTAAATTATGCAGATGTACATATTAGATTCCAGGTACCAGTGCTGAGTAGTCTCTCCTCAATAATCTGTAAAGATGTTAAAAAAAACATAGATTGAATTTAAAATAAATCTGTTAAATAATTTTGAATACATTACCGGTTAGGCTTCTAGAATGTTTAATGCATTTTAAAAATTAGAAAATGATGGTCCAAAATTGAATAAAATGAAATTTATCAAAAATATTTAAGAAACAAACATAACATTTAAAAATTAATAATGGTGTTGATTTATATATACATAAATATATACAGGAAACAAAAGTGAGATATTTTCACAAATCTCTTAATAATACTACGTTTCTCGACTCCAGCCGTTTTTCAGACCAAATTCATGCAACAATGAATGTTTCAAGTTTATCCAGACGAAATCAAGTAAAATAGAAACAGGACAAAGAAAAAGGAAAAGGAAAATATATATTAAAATTAAAAGAAAAGAGAAAGAAATATTGGAGAAAAGTACAAGGAGAAAGGGGTTTGAGTTAACAAGTTAGATCTTAGATTCACGCAGCGTCTTTGACCTAGATTCACAAAAGAAACTTCGTGGGTGAGGGAATGAACCTTTGACCTGAGCGGCTAGTTGTCCGTTTTAGATATATAACTTTGAAACTTAAAATTAAAATGAATTTTGATTTTAATTTAGTTTCGAAAATTAATTTTTAATTTTTCTATTTAATTCTAATCGTAATAATAATAGGAGTCTCATATTATTATAGTCATAACGTGGTAATAAAGAAATTAAAATCTACAAATTTAAAAATAATAATTAAAAATTTAGAACTAAAAAATTTAAAAATTGAAATAAATTAAAATTAAAGTAAAAAATCTTAGAGGTAAATAAATACCTAAAATATATAAACCATTATATATATATATATATATATATATATATATATATATATATATATATATATATATATATAGCTAGGAATAAGATTAAATTACATGAAATGTTTACAAAAAATAAAAATAAAACAACTCGGTTCGTTCAAAAGTTAATCACGTTTATTTTTGGGAATAATAAAGATGTAAATAAAAGATGATTTCTGGGGGCAAGAAAAAATTCACGACGAAAACTAGAGTCCATTTCACACAGGCGGCTAGGGTTCGATTCCCGGCATGGGAAACATTTCCTCCCCTACTCATCTTGTCATGTAAGCATTAAATGACATTACAAAATTAAAACACAATTTTAGCATGCAACTTTCATTCTCATGCATTATTAACATTTTGTATGCAACCCCACAAAGTTTCACCCAGGCGGCTAGGTTTCGATTCCCGGCATGGGAAACATTTCCTCCCCTACTCATCTTGTCATGTAACCATTAAATGAAATTACAAATCTAAAACACTATTTTAACGTGCAGCTTTCATTCTCATGCATTATTAACCTTTTGTATGCAACCCCACAAAGTTTCACACAGGCTGCGAGGATTCGATTCCCGGCATGGGAAACATTTCCTCCCCTACTCATCTTGTCATGTAAGCATTAAATGACATTACAGGCGGCTAGGGTTCGATTCCCGGCATGGGAAACATTTCCTCCCCTACACATCTTGTCATGTAAGCATTAAATGATATTACAAATGTAAAACACTATTTTAATATGCAGCTTTCATTCTCATGCATTATTAACCTTTTGTATGCAACCACACAAAGTTTCACCCAGGCGGCTGGGGTTCGATTCCCGGCATGGGAAACATTTCCACCCCTACTCATCTTGTCATGTAAGCATTAAATGACATTACAAATATAAAACACTATTTTAACGTGCAGCTTTCATTCTCATGCATTATTAACCTTTTGTATGCAACCCCACAAAGTTTCACACAGGCGGCTAGGGTTCGATTCCGGGCATGGGAAACATTTCCTCCCTTACTCATCTTGTCATGTAAGCATTAAATGACATTACAAATGTAAAACACTATTTTAACGTGCAGCTTTCATTCTCATGCATTATTAACCTTTTGTATGCAACCCCACAAAGTTTCACACAGGCTGCGAGGATTCGATTCCCGGCATGGGAAACATTTCCTCCCCTACTCAACTTCTCATGTAAGCATTAAATGACATTACAGGCGGCTAGGGTTCGATTCCCGGCATGGGAAACATTTCCTCCCCTACACATCTTGTCATGTAAGCATTAAATGATATTACAAATGTAAAACACTATTTTAACATCCAGCTTTCATTCTCATGCATTATTAACCTTTTGTATGCAACCACACAAAGTTTCACCCAGGCGGCTGGGGTTCGATTCCCGGCATGGGAAACATTTCCACCCCTACTCATCTTGTCATGTAAGCATTAAATGACATTACAAATATAAAACACTATTTTAACGTGCAGCTTTCATTCTCATGCATTATTAACCTTTTGTATGCAACCCCACAAAGTTTCACACAGGCGGCTAGGGTTCGATTCCCGGCATGGGAAACATTTCCTCCCCTACTCATCTTATCATGTAAGCATTAAATGACATTACAAATCTAAAACACTATTTTAACGTGCAGCTTTCATTCTCATGCATTATTAACCTTTTGTATGCAACCCCACAAAGTTTCACCCAGGCGGCTAGTGTTCGATTCCCGGCATGGGAAACATTTCCTCCCCTACTCATCTTGCCATGTAAGCATTAAATGAAATTACAAATCTAAAACACTATTTTAACGTGCAGCTTTCATTCTCATGCATTATTAACCTTTTGTATGCAACCCCACAAAGTTTCACCCAGGCGGCTAGGGTTCGATTCCCGGCATGGGAAACATTTCCTCCCCTACTCATCTTGTCATGTAAGCATTAAATGACATTACAAATGTAAAACACTATTTTAACGTGCTGCTTTCATTCTCATGCATTATTAACCGTTTGTATGCAACCCCACAAAGTTTCACACAGGCTGCTAGGGTTCGATTCCCGGCATGGGAAATATTTCCTCCCCTACTCATCTTGTCATGTAAGCATTAAATGACATTACAAATCTAAAATACTATTTTAACAGGCAACTTTCATTCTCATGCATTATTAACCTTTTGTATGCAACCTTATAAAGTTTCACACAGGCGGCTAGGGTTCGATTCCCGGCATGGGAAACATTTCCTCCCCTACTCATCTTGTCATGTAAGCTTTAAATGACATTACAAATGTAAAACACTATTTTAACGTGCAGCTTTCATTCTCATGCATTATTAACCTTTTGTATGCAACCTCACAAAGTTTCACACAGGCTGCTAGGTTTCGATTCCCGGCATGGGAAACATTTCCTCCCCTACTCAACTTGTCATGTAAGCATTAAATGATATTACTAATCTAAAACACTGTTTTAACGTGCAGCTTTCATTCGCATGCATTATTAACCTTTTGTATGCAACCACACAAAGTTTCACACAGGCGGCTAGGGTTCGATTCACGGCATGGGAAAAATTTCCTCCCCTACTCATCTTGTCATGTAAGCATTAAATGACATTACAAATGTAAAACACTATTTTAACGTGCAGCTTTCATTCTCATGCATTATTAACCTTTTGTATGCAACCCCACAAAGTTTCACTCAGGCTGCTAGGGTTCGATTCCCGGCATGGGAAACATTTCCTCCCCTACTCATCTTGTCATGTAAGTATTAAATGACATTACAAATCTAAAACACTATTTTAACGTGCAACTTTCATTCTCATGCATTATTAACCTTTTGTATGCAACCCCACAAAGTTTCACACAGGCGACTAGGTTTCGATTCCCAGCATGGGAAACATTTCCTCCCCTACTCATCTTGTCATGTAAGCATTAAATGACATTACAAATGTAAAACACTATTTTAACGTGCAGCTTTCATTCTCATGCATTATTAACCTTTTGTATGCAACCCCTCAAAGTTTCACACAGGCGACTTGGGTTCGATTCCCGGCATGGGAAACATTTCCTCCCTTAGTCATCTTGTCATGTAAGCATCAAATGACATTACAAATCTAAAACACTATTTTAACGTGCAGCTTTCATTCTCATGCATTATTAACCTTTTGTATGCAAGCCCACAAAATTTCACACAGGCGGCTAGGTTTCGATTCACGGCATGGGAAACATTTCTTCCCCTACTCATCTTGTCATGTAAGCTTTAAATGACATTACAAATGTAAAACACTGTTTTAACGTGCAGCTTTCATTCTCATGCAATATTAACCTTTTGTATGCAACCCCACAAAGTTTCACACAGGCGGCTAGGTTTCGATTCACGGCATGGGAAACATTTCCTCCCCTACTCATCTTGTCATGTAAGCATTAAATGACATTACAAATGTAAAACACTATTTTAACGTGCAGCTTTCATTCTCATGCAATATTAACCTTTTGTATGCAACCCCACAAAGATTCACACAGGCGGCTAGGGTTCGATTCCCGGCATGAGAAACATTTCCTCTCCTACTCATCTTGTCATGTATGCATTAAATGACATTACAAATGTAAAACACTATTTTAACGTGCAGCTTTCATTCTCATGCATTATTAACCTTTTGTATGCAACCCCGCAAAGTTTCACCCAGGCTGCTAGGGTTCGATTCCCGGCATGGGAAATATTTCCTCTCCTACTCAACTTGTCATGTAAGCATTAAATGACATTACAAATGTAAAACACTATTTTAACGTGCAGCTTTCATTCTCATGCAATATTAACCTTTTGTATGCAACCCCACAAAGATTCACACAGGCGGCTAGGGTTCGATTCCCGGCATGAGAAACATTTCCTCTCCTACTCATCTTGTCATGTATGTATTAAATGACATTACAAATGTAAAACACTATTTTAACGTGCAGCTTTCATTCTCATGCATTATTAACCTTTTGTATGCAACCCCACAAAGTTTCACCCAGGCGGCTAGGGTTCGATTCCCGGCATGGGAAATATTTCCTCCCCTACTCAACTTGTCATGTAAGCATTAAATGACATTACAAATCTAAAACACTATTTTAACATGGAACTTTCATTCTCATGCATTATTAACCTTTTGTATGCAACCCCACAAAGTTTCACACAGGCGGCTAGGGTTCGATTCCCGGCATGGGAAACATTTCCTCCCCTAGTCAACTTGTCATGTAAGCATTAAATGACATTACAAATCTAAAACACTATTTTAACATGCAACTTTCATTCTCATGCATTATTAACCTTTTGTATGCAACCCCACAAAGTTTCACCCAGGCGGCTCAGTTTAGATTCCCGGCATGGGGAAGATTTACTTCCCTACTCATCTTGTCATGTAAGTATTAAATGATATTACAGGCGGCTAGGGTCCGATTCTCGACATGGGAAACATTTCCTTCCCTACTCATCTTGTCATGTAAGCATTAATGACATTACAGGCGGCTAGGATCCGATTCTCGACATGGGAAACATTTCCTTCCCTACTCATCTTGTCATGTAAGCATTAAATGACATTACAAATGTAAAACACTATTTTAACATGCAACTTTCATTCTCATGCATTATTAACCTTTTGTATGCAACACCACAAAGTTTCCCACAGTCGGCTAGGTTTCGATTCCCGCATTGGGAAACATTTCCTCCCCTACTCATCTTGTCATGTAAGCATTAAATGACATTACAAATCTAAAACACTATTTTAACGTGCAGCTTTCATTCTCATGCAATATTAACCTTTTGTATGCAACCCCACAAAGTTTCACACAGGCGGCTAGGTTTCGATTCCCGGCATGGGAAACATTTCCTCCCCTACTCATCTTGTCATGTAAGCATTAAATGACATTACAAATATAAAACACTATTTTAACGTGCAGTTTTCATTCTCATGCATTATTAACCTTTTGTATGCAACCCCACCAAGTTTCACTCAGGCTGCTAAGGTTCGATTCCCGGCATGGGAAACATTTCCTCCCCTACTCAACTTGTCATGTAAGTATTAAATGACATTACAAATCTAAATCACTATTTTAACGTGCAGCTTTCATTCTCATGCATTATTAACCTTTTGTATGCAACCACACAAAGTTTCACACAGGCGACTAGGTTTCGATTCCCGGCATGGGAAACATTTCCTCCCCTACTCATCTTGTCATGTAAGCATTAAATGACATTACAAATATAAAACACTATTTTAACGTGCAGCTTTCATTCTCATGCATTATTAACCTTTTGTATGCAACCCCACAAAGTTTAACTCAGGCTGCTAAGGTTCGATTCCCGGCATGGGAAACATTTCCTCCCCTACTCAACTTGTCATGTAAGTATTAAATGACATTACAAATCTAAAACACTATTTTAACGTGCAGCTTTCATTCTCATGCATTATTAACCTTTTGTATGCAACCACACAAAGTTTCACACAGGCGACTAGGGTTCGATTCCCGGCATGGGAAACATTTCCTCCCCTACTCATCTTGTCATGTAAGCATTAAATGACATTACAAATGTAAAACACTATTTTAACGTGCAGCTTTCATTCTCATGCGTTATTAATCTTTTGTATGCAACTCCACAAAGTTTCACACAGGCGGCTAGGGTTCGATTCCCGGCATGGGAAACATTTCCTCCCCTACTCATCTTGTCATGTAAGCATTAAATGACATTACAAATGTAAAACACTATTTTAACGTGCAACTTTCATTCTCATGCATTATTAACCTTTTGTATGCAACCCCACAAAGTTTCACCCAGGCAGTTAGGGTTCGATTCCCGGCATGGGAAACATTTCCTCCCCTACTCAACTTGTCATGTAAGCATTAAATGACATTACAAATGTAAAACACTATTTTAACGTGCAACTTTCATTCTCATGCATTATTAACCTTTTGTATGCAACCCCACAAAGTTTCACACAGGCGGCTAGGGTTCGATTCCCGGCATGGGAAACATTTCCTCCCCCTACTCATCTTGTCATGTAAGCACTAAATGACATTACAACTCTAAAACACTATTTTAACATGTAACTTTCATTCTCATGCATTATTAACCTTTTGTATGCAACCCCACAAAGTTTCACCCAGGCGGCTCAGTTTAGATTCCCGGCATGGGAAACATTTCCTCCCCTAGTCATCTTGTCATGTAAGCATTAAATGACATTACAAATGTAAAACACTATTTTAACATGCAACTTTCATTCTCATGCAATATTAACCTTTGAATGCAACCACACAAAGTTTCACACAGGCGGCCAGGTTTCGATTCCCGGCATGGGAAACATTTCCTCCCCTACTCATCTTGTCATGTAAGCATTAAATGACATTACAAATCTAAAACACTATTTTAACGTGCAGCTTTCATTCTCATGCATTATTAACCTTTTGTATGCAACCCCACAAAGTTTCACCCAGGCGGCTAGGGTTCGATTCCCGGCATGGTGAAGATTTATTCCCCTAGTCATCTTGTCATGTAAGCATTAAATGACATTACAAACCTAAAACACTATTTTAACATGCAGCTTTCATTCTCATGCATTATTAACCTTTTGTATGCAATCCCACAAAGTTTCACCCAGACGGCTCGGGTTCGATTCCCAGCATGGGAAACATTTCCTCCCCTACTCATCTTGTCATGTAAGCATTAAATGACATTACAAATCTAAAACACTATTTTAACATGCAACTTTCATTCTCATGTATTATTAACCTTCCGTATGAAAACCCACAAAGTTCTCTTTGTTTATTGTTTTATTTTTTTGACGTATTTTCTTTATTTTTTTCTACTTTTTCAGCAGAAAGTACTTTACAAAAAATCTTTTTCAATCCTGGTTCTGTCTGTATTTTCTTCAAGCACGAATAATCTAAGCATTCAAATTCAATAAAAAATCCTTTATTAAAAAGTCTCTTCAGACAACTAGAAAAAGATTGTTTTTCATATTTGGTTCTGTCTATATTTTGTTCAAAACTAAACATCCACTTTCAACAAAAACTGAAACAAAAAGGCTCTTCTGTCAACCTGAAAAAGAATAAAAAATATGAGTGTATGTGTGTGTGGATGGTGGTATTCTTTTTTTTTTTTTCATGACTTATCCTTCTTGGACACATTTCTTTTCTGTTCCGCTGGGGCTATAGGTTTGGTTTCCACTGGCGTTGGCTACATCCCCACCTCATACGCCGAAGCTAACTCAATCTCTTCTTGGTCTGGGTTCGTTTCGTCTGGAATGTGGACATTTTCTGGCAACTTCCCTTGTTCTGTGCAACCAACCAGATTACTTTCAACCGATTTCCTTCTATAATCCTTAAATTTCCATATTGCTGCTACTATTGCAGCTAAAAATATCAATGTGCACATTAGGATCTGACCAATTCATTAGGATTTCCTTACCATTCTCTCAGACAATGCCTCCCTCTTTCAATGCCTCTAGTTGATCCTTTAATTGATTCACATTTATCTTCTCTATGGGTCCTAATAGGGCTGGCATCTGCCTTAACGTAATGTTGGGGAATTCCTTCACTATGGGATTCCACAATTCTGTATAATTATCTAAATTTCTGTTAATCAATTCTAAAACCGGATTCTTTTTTCTCATAATTCTCCTCTCTTTGGTAATGGTGGTGTAGGGATATGCATACTCCGAATGGTTAGCATCCCAGGGCAAATTTACTAAAGACAGAGGCGGCCTCACGTCTATTGTCCCAGTAGGTTTTCTCCCACAGAACTTGGATAATCTAATTGGTTTTGAACCGCTACTGCCCTCACACTAATAGCCTGTGGCAGCATTGATTTTGTTAACACTTCTACCTGACAATTCCTCTTAATTCCCTCTCCCTTATCTTCAAATAATTCTAGTGCACACATTCTATGATTACCAGCTACATAAATGAGACGTAGTGAAGAACAGTTTCTTAAGGTATCATTTTTACACTTCCCTGCTTCATCAACCGACAGTATCATAAATTTCGTCCTCGCCTTATTCAAGGTTATATACACAGTTTCGATTATGTACCTCACTATCACTCCGTAACCTTTATCTATATGTGGGTAAGGTAAGCTTATTTGGCCCGGATTTTCTGATTTTTCTCTACATTTCCCAGACACTCACTTATGACCCCCAGGTCATCCTCTGTTATTGTTCCAAAAAGAACATTTAGCGCCTTCCCAACTATGGAAACTAATCCTTGTTTTTCTCTAGTTTGTAGCAGTTCAATCTCCATCATGTAATTCCTCATGTTATTCCACTGGCCCTCCATTACAGCCTTTTCTACTACCAAGGGATACAACAATCTGAGATATTTTTCCTGTCCCGGATTTTTATGGGTTACCTTTATTCTGGCTATTCCAAGCTTGCTTCTTTCATCCTTTAGTCTGTTGAGTAACACCTCGTACGGGTTTAAATCTATTACAAAACTGATCACCCATTTCGATCTTGTGATTATCACTTCACTGGTTTTCTTAAATACTGTACTTCTGCTGTATTTCCATGATTCTATTCTCATCGTCATTATCATCATCATTATTACCATCATCATCAGCAGCATTGGTCCTTTCAACTGTGCCATTCCTGTAAGGGCAACAGATCCTCTGTTTTATTCCTTAATAATTCATTAATCAATTTTAATTCTTCAATTAATTCTTCCCTATTTTTGTTTTTCGCCACTTTTCATTCCTACTGCCTTTTTAGTCTTCAGTTTCTTTTATCGCTAATTAACTATTAGTAGGGTGTTAGTTTCGGAGAAGTGGGCGTTGCTCGTACCACAGCGGTTGCGCCCCTGCCAGTACCACAGCTATTAGTCAGTGGCATCGCCGAGCGATTTAATCTGCACTGCGACACACCATCCGCCCACACATCCTCTCTACCCACGGCCCACTTTTCCTTTTCTTTTATTATGAGGATTTCTAAGGGATGCATATTCTCCGCTCCCTTACTGAGTTCATGCCTTACTCAGTCGCTCTTTAAGAGGTAATTCTGACTCTGTCCCTGTCTCCTCTCTTGTTTTGGGTGTTTTTGCATTTCTCCGTCGCTCAAAAACTTGTTTCAAGTGGACAAAATGTTGTTCTTGGGTCTCTGAGAACACCAGCATATCGTCCAGGTAAGCCATGGCAAAACTCTCCATTCCCCCCAGCACTATTGATATTAGTTGCTGGAACATCCCAGGTGCATTGGCCAGGCCAAATGGCATGACTTTGAATTGAAATTGACCCACGTGACATGCAAATGCAGCCTTTTCTTTATCAGCCTCATCAAGGGCTACTTGTTAATACCTTGATCTCGAATCTAATGTGGAAAAGAATGTATCTTTTCTCAACAGAACCAATTTGTCATCTATTAATGGCAAGGGAACCGCCAATACCATGGAAAGAGGGTTCAGTTTCCTAATATCTACACAGAATCTATGCCCGCCATCTTTCGTATCTATTATCACTATTAGGAAACTCCAGGGAGACTTTGATCTTTCTATCATGCCCGTCTGCAACATATCTCTCACTGCTTCCTCCACCAGAGGCCTTTTATGAATAGGATTTATATAAAGTCTTAAGTTAATGTGTCTATTTTCATATTTACCGTATCAGTTTGGCCTAATTCCTTATTTGAGGTGGCCACCACCTCACGATTGGCTCGCAACAGGTTCTTTACTCTTCGCAAGCCAATACGTCTTCGTCTGATATCTCATCTGCCCTCTTTAAAATCTCTCTCTCTCTCTCTCTCTCTCTCTCTCTCTCTCTCTCTCCTATTCTTCTAGCATTATTTGATGTCTGGTCCTCAGGAGTAAGGCTCTAACTACCTCCTCCCTTTTTTTGACTTTAATGGTCTTAGAGGCTTTGTTCACTAATAACCTGAGAATTATTTCTGCCGCATTTACTACCGTCTTACACATGACCGCCTCGCTCTTTTCAGATCTCTACAAAAACTAATTGTATCATCCCCCTCTTCATCATTTTCTTTGTTATTAATCTCCCTCTGCCTGTTACTGCAGTTCTGGGTAGGGGGTTAAATTTATATATTCTTCTGCCACTACTATTATACCCTTGTTGAGGGAGCCTCACAATGGCATCTTTACATTGTTCATCACCAACACAGCAGGGTTAAACTCAATTGTAGCCTTATTTCTATGTAGCCAAACTTCCGTCTCTTTATGGGCAGCCTCTCTTCAGGTCCCACAAAACCAACACCTTCTTCTTGGACATTTCTTTGCAAAGTGACCTATCTGCTCGCAGTGCAAACAATGTAACTGATGTTTAATCATACGGGCCACCCTGCCTCTTCACTTTAGGCACTTTAGGTATCTCTTCAACCCACACCATTTGGCCACATGCAACCTATTCCGCATCTTTCTTGCTTCTGGCAAACCCCACATCGTGGGACATTCTGTCGCACGGTGGCCCTTATGCTGGCACTTCCAACACACCAGGCCATATTTATGAAAACCGTGTCTTCGGGACCATTATTTTCTATTGGGGTCCTCCTCCCATCCCTCTTTTTCTTCTTTCTCCCATTTAGGGGGACTCTTTCCGTAATTACTTCTATATTATTTCCACCCAGAATTATTTCTTAAGTCCCTCTATCTAGCTATCTCTTGACCCAAGCCATGTGTCCTACTATTTCTCACTTTGTTTCACAACCCCTGGCTCTCTTTGGCCAGTGCTACCCAGTTTTTCTACTCCCTCATCTTTTCCCTGAACTAGTTCCACAAGGCTTCTCATGGCCACTATGGCTGTTCATTGATTAGCATATTCTTTCGCTAGATGCTACTTCAGCCTCTCCCATGTCAGATAAGGTTCTTTCTCTAGTAATCGGCCTGGAACGACACGCACACCGTTTCTCTTTCCGTCAGCTCGTAGATCAGCTGACGTTTGTCTACGACCGCGACTAATTTCTTAACTCTTTCGCATCTCCCCCGAAGATCGACAACCTTGGTTTCTACAACAGACTGTCCAAGTCCTTAGACCGTCTATGTTCTTTATCGTCTATCTCCGACCCTGCCATTCTCTGTTCCTCCCCGTGGTCAGACATTTAAACAATACAATAAGTAATTAATAAAACATGAGAATGAAATCGATTTACGGATAAATGTCAAGCAACAAGAATTTCAGGAAGAAAACAAAAAGTGTCCTACCTGCTACCTGTTGGATTTTCGACTAAATCTGCACCCCCTCTCTCTCTCTCTCTCTCTCTCTCTAACGTGGCGGACCTACCCATTAACTTTATAACGGACTAACTCAACCTGCATAAATACGATGTGACTAGTAGTCACCGGCAGAAAGCACCAGTCTGATATGAGTCAGACACACGTAGAGTTACTTACCGAACAGAGACTTTGATATCCAACACCGCTTGCTCTTCAGCTAGACGAACAAGCTGGCATATTGTACCATTACCCGTTATTTTGTTTATACATTTGTTTACACAAATACCGTGTTCCTGTTTTTAATTGTGACCCATTAAACAGAGTTACAACACTAGCGAACAGAGAGATTCGAACTCTCACCAAGGATTTGGATTAAAACAGCCCAGTGTCTTACAACACTGACGATGAAGGACTGAGCCTTCACAGACAAAACCCAAACCAACCCAGTGTCTTACAAACACTGGCTAAATAGATTTCACTGAGAAACACCAACCAAGTACATACGTATCTAGGCAAACTTTTCGTCGGAGTATTAACTTAATTCAGTGCTATAACACTGACAAACGAAATTCGAACAAAGAATTTCAATTCAAATTTAATGTTAACAAAACACTACCGCGAAAAGTCTTACTACAAGGAGATATTTCAAAGTCAACATTCCCAAAATATTGATAAGTGATTTCCAAAAGAAACTTACAAGGAATATATCACAAAAGTACTTTTCTCTGTCGAAAGTACAATGATTTTTGTCTCCCCAATTAAAAAAAAAACACATTTTTGGTCGACAAATAACATACACAACCCAGGAATGTTTATTGTTTTTGTGTTGTTCACGGGATTCCAGGAAAAATAGACTAAAGGAAACTGTAAGTACGACGTTTTCCTTTCTCATTCAAACAAATATATTAAGGAAAAAATATCTCAATTATTTTTTGTAAAAAGAAAATGTAAACCAGTCGTTATAAAATTACGACTTTAAAGCAGGTAAAGACAAAAGGAAAACTAATTACTGATTCACAAACCCCCTTAGTTGTTAAAAAAAAAGTAAAAAACCAAGATTTACGTACGACATTGAAAACCTAGTTCACCAAACACTCATAATCCGTACCCCGCTTTTTGTTCTGTTTAAAAACAAAAAGAAAAATAATGGAAGAGTTAAAGGATATGTTTACTCAATTTTAAAAGCTACAAATAGAACAGTAAAAAAGCGCAATAGCTCTAAAAAAACAAAAACAAAAAATTCAAATCGAACAGCAAAAAAAAAAAAAAAATGGGACAAAACACAATCGCAGTTCCTTAAAATTTGGGACGGAAGACAATCGTCAGCAACGTTCAGAAGATAGACAGCAACGAATTGAAGAATTACTCTCGCAAATCTTAACAAACAATTCAAACACAGAAAATAATACAGAATTCACGCAGGATTATATTTGGAATGCAATAGACAATTTTGAAGATTTCTTTTGTATAGATTGTGCAAATTAGACTTAACAGAAATAAGTTCGTTTGTTACTCCGTAAATTAAATACCGTAGAACATGATAAGTTTGTGGAAAACATTTGGGCTAACTTTTACCGTCATGGTAAAACTATTTACCGAAATTTTTAGTTCAAAAGCTTCCCAATTCCACAACAGATGGAAATGCCTAAACCTTGTAAAAAATAACGATGAAGATTTCTCTACGGTGGTTAATAAACACTGCGATGAAGCCAGGTTATCAGATCTCAGTGTAGACAATTTCAAATGTTTAATATTTGCACAAGGGTTTACGTCAAGTAAAGACTCAGAAATTAGACGTCGTGTACTAACTAAGCTTGAGAATAAACCAAACCTCACATTACAAATGCTGACAGAAGATTATCAAAGATTAGAGATCATAAAAAAGGATTCAAAAGACATTGAAACTGGCATCACTCAGGTAATTATCCAGACAACCAAAAACTTACTCAACGAACAAAACCGAGTACAGAAGAAATAATAATTACTTGAGTTCTCATGCTCCTAAAGCAGGATTTATAAAAAGAAAAAAATCTACCTAGCTCGTGTAACCGATGTGGAGGATTACATTGGGTTAAAGACTGTCCATATCTCTCCAAAAATGCTTGATATGTAGAAAAATAGGAAATAAATGTTTCCCATGTAGAAATAAATATAAAATCAAAAGTCGTGTACGTCAAATACGAACCTTGAAATATAACGAAGAAAGCCTACGAAAATATGTCGTAGTTAAAATCCGAATTAAAGATATTAAGTTACAATTGGATTCAGGCTCAGCCCTGTCAATCAGTAATGTACATATGTGGAAAAGACTAAATAGACACATTATGTTAAAATCATACAAAATAGCCAAAACCTTTAATGGCACAATTTAAATTTCGAAAAAAACTAAAAGTCTACATATTGATAAACAAAGATAACCTGTTCAGTACTGATTGGATAAAGGAGTTTAACTTGTGGGGCCTGCCAATGTGTACTTTCTGTAAAAAATTAGACTGACTTTCATCTGAGACGAAAAAACTGAAATCCAACCAAAAAGAAGATTATGACCGCTAAACTAGAGTTTAAACCAAATATTCAACCTGTTGCAGAGTAAACACCTGTTGCAGCGGCACCATTGACTTAAATTCGTTGGAGCAGAAGCCATGAAAGTATTTATAGAACAGACAAAGGGAAGCCACATCTCGTCAGTGGGGAAGTGACTGTAGTCGAGTTGATGAGAGAAAAAATACGGTTTTAAGCCGTGAAGAAAAATAAATCGGTTAGAAACATTGAAAAATCATTTGGGAGTGTGATAAAAAAGACAAACAGTACTACAAACATTGTGTGAGCTGTTGAAAAAATAAATTGATATCAACATTAAACTCGAAATCAAGACATGTGCCGATGAGAGGAAAAAATACGATTTTAAGCCGAGAAGAGAAATAAATACGACAGAACCATTGGACAATGATTGTGTTTAGCCAATGCAACAATTGGGAGTTTGATAAAAATCAAAAACACTATTAAAAGCATTGCGTGAGCTGTGGGAAAAGAATAAATCAATATAAAGTTTAAACATGAAAACAAGACATGTGTCGATGAGTGAAACGCAATACGATTTTAAGCCGAGAAGAAAAAAACATCGATTAGAACCATTACACAATTACTGGGTTTAACCAACACAACATTTGGGAGTATGATAAAAAGAAAAGGAAATACTAAAATTATTGCTTGAGCTGTTTGAAAAGAATAAATCAATATAAAGATTAAATACGAACGCAAGACATGAGTCGACGAAAAAAAAACGCTTTAAGCTGAGAAGAAAAATGAATAGGTCAGAACCATTGAACAATCATTGTGTTGAGCGAACACAAGAATTGGTTGTGTGATAAAATTCAAAAACACTGCAAAAACATTGCGTGGAATGTGGGAAAGAATAACTCAACATAAAATTTGAACATGAAGGCAAGAAATGAGTCGAAGATAGAAAAACAACTAGTTTTTAAAAATGGAAGAAACATAAATAGGTCAGAACCATTGGACAATCATTGTGTACAGCCAACACAGCATTTGGGATTTTGTTAACAATAAAAAAAATCTACAAAAACATTGCGTTAACTGTGGGAAATGAATATATCGCTATAAAGTTTAAACATGAAGTCAAGACAGGAGTCGAAGATAGGAAAACAATCTTTTTTAAGCAGAGAAGAAACATAAATAGTTCAGAACCATTGGACAATCATTGTGTATAGCCAAAACAACATTTGGGAGTTTGTTAAAAATCAAAAATACAAAAAAAAACATTGCGTGAAAAGAGGAAAAAGAATAAATAAACATGAAAGCAAAACATGAGTCGATGATAGAAAAACAAAATATTTCAGCCGAGAAGAAATATAAATATGTCAGAACCATTGGACAATCATTGAGTTTAGCCATCACAACATATGTGAGAGTGATAAAAATAAAAACACTACAAACAATAGTTGATGATAGAAAAACAATCTGTATTTAAGCCGAGAAGAAAAGTAAATAGGTAAAAAACATTGGTCAATCACTGTATTTAGCCAACGAGATAATTACGAGTGCGATAAAAATAAAAAAAATAATAAAAAAACATTGTGTGAACTGTGAGAGTAGAATAAATCAATATAAATATAAAACATGAAGACAAGACATGAGTCGATTACAGGAAACCAATCTGTTTTAAGGCAAGTAAAAAAATAAATAGATCAGAACCATTGGACAACGCAACAATTGGGGGTGTGATAAAAATCAAAAACACTAAAAAGACATTGAGTTAACTGTGGGAAAAAAATAAATCAATATAAAAATTAAACATGATGGCAAGATATGAGTAGAAGATAGAAAAATTAACTGTAATAAGTTGAGAAGAAAAATAAGTAGGTCAAAACCATTGGTCAATCATTGTGTTTAGCCGATGCAACAATTGGAATTTGATAAAAATCAAAAACACTACAAAAAAATTGTGTGAACTTCGGGAAAAGATTAAATCAATATAAAGTTTAAAGATGAAGGCAAGACATGGTTCGATTATCGGAAAACAATCTGCTTTACGCCGAAAAAAAGTAAATAGGTCAGAAAATTTGGAAAATCATTGTGTTTTGCCAACACAATAATTGGGAGTTCGATAAAAAGCAAAATCAAATCAAAAAATACTGTGTGAACTGTGGGAAAAATTAAATCAATATAAAGTTTAAAGATGAAGGCAAGACATGAGTCGATGTTAAGGAAACAATCTGGTATCAAGCCGAGAAGAAAAATAAATAGTTTCGAACCCTATGACAATCACTGTGCTTAGCCAATGCAACAAGTGAGTGTTTGATAAAAATCAAAACCATTTCAGAAAACATTGTGTGAACTGTTGGAAAAGGATAAATCAGTATAAAGATTAAACATGAAGACAAGATAAGAGTCGAAGTTAGAAAAACAATCTGTTTTTATGCAGAGAAAAAATAAATAGATCAGATCCATTTGATAATCATTGTGTATAGCCAGCGCAACATGTAGGAGCTTTGTTAAAAATCAAAAATACAAAAAAAAACAACAAAAAAACATTGCATCAATTCTGGAAAAAGAAGGAATCACTATAAAGATTAAACATGAAGCAAGATATGTGTCCATTAGGGAAAAACAATCTATTTAAGCCGAGAAGAAATATAGTTCAGAACCATTTGGCAATCTTTGTGTTTAGCCAACGCAACATTTAGGAACGTGTTAAAAATCAAAATTTCTACAAAAAAACATTGCATCAACAACGGAAAAGGAAGAAATCACGATAATGATTAAACATAAAGCAAGATATGTGTCGTTGATGGAAAAAACACCTATTTATGCCGAGAAGAAAAATAGGTCAGTACCATTTGGCAATCATTGTGTATAGCCAACGCAACATTTAGAAGCGTGGTAAAAAAACTCTACAAAAAACATTGCATCAACTGTGGAAAAAAAAGAAATAACTATAATGATTAAACCTGAAGCAAGATATGTGTCGATGATGGAAAAATAAGCTATTTAAGCCGAGAAGTAAAATAGTTCAGAACCATTTGGCAATTATTGTGTTTAGCCAACGCAACATTTAGGAGCATGTTAAAAATCAAAAACACTACAAAAAACATTGCATCAACTGTGGAAAAAGAAGAAACCATTACAATGATTAAACATGAAGCTAGATATGCGTCGATGATGGAAAAACAATCTATTTAAGCCGAGAAAAAAATAGTTCAGATCCATTAGGCAATCTTTGTGTTTAGACAACGCAAAATTTAGGAGCGTGTGAAAAATCAAAAATACTAAAAAAAACATTGCATCAACTGTGGAAAAGAAAAAATCACTATACTGATTAAACATGAAGCATGATATATGTGGCTGATGGAAAAACAATCTATTTAAGCCGAGAAGAAAAATAGTTCAGATCCATTTGGTAATCATTGTGTATAGCCAACGCAAGATTTAGGAGCTTGTTAAAATTCAAAAACACTACAAAAAACATTGCATCAACGGAGAAAAAAAGAAATCACTATTATGATTAAACATGAAATAGATATGTGTAGTTGGTGGAAAAAACCTGTTAATTCAGCCGAGAAGAAAAATAGTTCAGAACCATTTGGCGATCATTGTGTGTAGGCAACGCAACATTTAGAAGCGTGTTAAAAATTAAAAACTCTAAAAAAAACATTGCATCAACTGTGGAAAAAGAAGAAATCACGATAATGATTAAACCTGAAGCAAGATATGTGTCGATGATGGAAAAATAAGCTATTTAAGCCGAGAAGAAAAATAGTTAAGAAACATTCGGCAATAGCTGTGTATAGCCAACGCAACATTTAGACGCGTGTTAAAAATAAAAAGTCTACAAAAACATTGCATCAACAATGGAAAAAGAAGACATCACGATAATGATGAAACATTAAGCAAGATATGTGTCGATGATGGAAAACAATCTATTTAAGCGGAGAAGAAAAATAATTCAGAACTATTTGGCATTCATTGTGTTAAGCCAGCGCAACATTTATGAGCGTGGTAATAATCAAAAACTCTAGAAAACACATTGCAACAAGTATGGAAAAAGAAGAAATCACTATAATGATTAAACATGAAGTAAGATATGTGTCGTTAATGGAAAAACAATCTATTTCAGCCGAGAAGAAAAATATTTCAGAACCATTTGGCAATCATTGGGTATAGCCAACGCAACATTTAGAAGCGTGTTAAAAATCAAAAACTCGACTAAAAACATTTTATCAATTGTGTAAAAAGAAGAAATCACTATAATGATTAAGACTGAAGCAAGATATGTGTCGATGATGGAAAAACAATCTATTTAAGCCGAGAAGAAAAATAGTTCAGAAACATTCGGCAATAATTGTGTATAGCCAACGCAACATTTAGACGCGTGTTAAAAATAAAAAGTCTACTAAAAACATGGCATCAACCGTTGTAAAAGAAGAAATCACTATAATAATTAAACCTGAAGCAAGATATGTGTCGATGATGGAAAAACCCGTTATTTAAGCCGAGAAGAAAAATAGGTCATAACCATTTGGCAATCAATGGGTATAGCCAACGCAAAATTTTGAAGCGTGTAAAAAATCAAAAACTCTACTAAAAACATTTCATCAACTGGGGAAAAAGAAGAAATCACTATGATAATTAAACCTGAAGCAAGATATATGTCGATGATGGAAAAACCCGTTATTTAAGCCGAGAAGTAAAATAGTTCAGAACCATTTGGCAATCATTGTGTATAGCCACCGGAACATTTAGAAGCGTGTTAAACTCAAAAACTCTACTAAAAACATTGCATCAATGTGGAAAAAGAAGAAATCACTATAATGCTCAAACCTGAAGCAAGATATGTGTTGATAATGGAAAAAGAAGCCATTTAAGCCGAGAAGAAAAATAGTTCAGAAACATTCGGCAATCATTGTGTTTAGCGAACGCAATATTTAGGAGCGTGTTAAAATTCAAAAACACTACAAAAAACATTGCATCAACTTTGGAAAAAAAGAAGAAATCACGATAATGATTAAACATGAAGCAAGATATGTGTCGATGTTGGAAAACAATCTATATATGCCGAGAAGAGAAATAATTCGGAACCATTTCGCGTTCATTCTGTTAAGACAGCGCAACATTTAGGAGCGTGTTAATAATCAAAGGCTCTATAAAAAAAATTGCATTAAAAGTGGAAAATGAAGAAATCACTATAATGTTTAAACCCGAAGCAAGATATGTGTCGATTAGGAAAAAAAAAATTCATTTAAGCCGAGAAGAAATATAGTTCAGAACCATTTGGCAATCATTGTGTTTAGCCAACGCAACATTTAGGAGCGTGTTAAAAATAAATAACACTCCTAAAAACATTACATCAATTGTAGAAAAAGAATAAATCACTCTAAAGATTACCATGATGCCAGTTTTGTATCGATGATGGAAAAACAAGCTGTTTATACCGAGAAGAAAAATAGTTCAGTGCCTTTTGGCAATCATTGTGTTTAGCCAACGCAACATTTAGGAGCGTGTTAAGAATCCAAAACACTACAAAAACATTGCATCAACTGTGGAAAAAGAAGAAATCACTATAATGATTAAAATGAAGCCAGTTTTGTATCAATGATGGAACATCAAGATATTTATGCCGAGAAGAAAAATAGTTCAGTACCATTTGGCAATCATTGTGTTTAGCCAACGCAACATTTAGGAGCGTGTTAAAAATCAAAAACACTCCAAAAAAACATTACATCAACTATGGAAAAAGCAGAAATCACTATAAAGTTTATGAATGAAGCCATTTTTGTATCGATGATGGAAAAACAAGCTATTCATTCCGAGAAGAATAATAGTTCAGTACCATTTGGCAATCATTGTGTTTAGCCAACGGAACATTTAGCAGTGTGATAAAAATCAAGAACACTACAAAAAACATTGCATCAATGTGGAAAAAGAAGAAATCACTATAAAGTTTATGAATGAAGCAAGACATGTGTCGATGATGGAAAAACAATCTATTTAAGTCGAGAAGCAAAGTAGTTCAGAACAATTTGGCAGTAATTGTTTTTAGCCAACGGAACTCTTGGGAGTGTGATAAAAATATCAAAACACTTCTGAAAACATTCTGTGTCCTTGGGAAAAGGATAAATAAATATAAATATTAAACATGAAAATAAGACATGAGTCGATGAGAGAAAAACAATCCGATTTTAAGCCGAGAAGTTAAAGAAATTGGTCAGAATTATTTCAAAATCCTTGTGATTAAAATGTGATGAAAACATAGAAACTACCAAGAACTATTGCGAGAAACTAATAAACCAAAATGAAGACAAGAGAATTATCTATGGGAGAAAAGGCAGTTTTGTATCCGAGGAATGAGAGTAAAACATTCTCAAGTATTTGTTATACACCACACCATGTCCTGAGAAAACAAAAAGCTACTAAAATAAATATTGCAAAATCTGTGAGAATAGGATTAACCAGCATGATGGTAAGAAATGAGTCTGCGGGAAAATACCAAGCCGTGTTGAAACCGGGAAAAGTAGGAAAATCCATCAGAACAACGGGACCCGCGTTGAGTATAGAGACAACACAGAAATTCTGATTGTGATTAAAAACAAATTAACTACTTTGAAGAAAAATTGGATTAAATTGCTCCTTCCGGAAGAGGATCATTCTTCTTTATTGATGATGTTAACCATTATGGCATCATAAGAATAAATCTGCATAAACATTTGTTACAACCAATTTACGAAGAAAAACATTTAAACTAATTCGGATGAAATTTCTCAGACAGCAAGACAATGACTCAAAACCTACAATCAACAAGACAAAGGAATTCATCAAGGAAAAAACTAAACAGTTTTAGAGTGTCTAAGTTAATCATGGTCCACAAACCTTTAGAACATGAATTTTATTTACTGAAAAGGAGATTGAAATAAGAAACCCACCGAAACAAACAAGAACTGAAATACGATATGTTAACAGCCTTGTAAATTATCACAAATCCATAATGTAAGTTTGGTGATGTCAGAATTTTCCAGGCTTCATGATGCTTTTGGAAACAAAAGCTAGGTTACCAAATATTAAATATTATTTGCTTTAAGACTATCTAATCCTCTACATTTTCTTGTATAAATATGGAGTCATATGATACACAAGATGGTATATATATGCCCAGCCAACTGCAATACGGTGTGTTTTATGTCTTTTCAAAATATTTTCGTACTTAAAAGCAGCCGAGTGCGTGGAGGTTTGTATATATTTCACAAAAAAACGACAATGTTTACTGAAATGTGTCCATGTTTATATATATAACTATTCATTTGCTTATGTCGATGTCTCTTTAAATATTAAAAATGTGTATCGTAGGAACTTTTAATTTATTTAGTCTGAGGGAATTAAAAAAAGAAGAATTACGATTAAGATGGATTAATCAAAATAGAATCTAAAATTAAATTTATTTGCATATAAACGTTAGGTGTGAATTATTCGAGTGTCAGTAAATTAGAAAAAAAAAGTACGATTAGGATAGATTAACCAAAAAAGCATTTATATGTTAATTTCTTTTGTGTGTGTGGTTTGAGAAAAACTATTACGACAAGGATTGATTAACCAAAATGGAAAATAAAATTAAACTAATTTATATATATAGGTTACGAGTAAATTAATCTAGTATGAACTGATTAGGAAAAGAAGAATTACGATTAGGATAGATTAACCAAAATAGAATAATAAACTAAACTTATATATATATATATATATATATATATATATATATATATAAGAGACAATGAATGTCTATTATGTTTAATCATGAGCCGTTCTAAACGTCGTATTTTGGCTTTAATTTCAGTTGAAAATAAAGACAAAAATTCTCCAACATTTGGATAATTTTTTATTAATTTGCTTCTAAGCTTTCGGCTCACATGAGCCATCTTCAGAATTTTCTTAGAAGCAAATTAATAAAAAATTATCCAAATGTTTTTCAACTGAAATTATATATATATATATATATATATATATATATATATATATATATATATAAGTTACGAGTAAATTAATCTAGTATGAGCTGATTAGGAAAAGAAGAATTACGATTAGGATCGACTAAGTAATAGCAGAATGTAATTATTAAACTTCCTTTTCTAAAAACTTATCTATTAACCAATTTAATCTTTAATATATATATATATATATATATATATATATATATATATATATAAGTTACGAGTCAGTTAATCTAGTATGAACTGATTATGAAAAGTGGAATTACGGTTAGGATCGACTAAGTAATAGCAGAATGTAATTATTAAACTTCCTTTTCTAAAAAGCTTATCTATTAACTAATTTAATCTTTGCGGTGGTGAAAAAACATACTGCATATTTTGGATTATTGTTGTGGCGAAATCTTCGTCACCAAGGTGTTGTTGTTGTTGTGGCCTGTCTGGTCCCGGAAGTAAGACACAGAAACAAGAAGGTAGGTTCAAACAGTGGATTAGAATGACAAGAACATACATGTCAGTAGGTACCTCCAGTAAATCGCTAAAAAACAGCATAGCATGAATTTAAAATGCCCAAAATTAATATAAACGAACTTTTCCATCAAAATGTTTATATTAAAGAGCAAAAAAATTTTTTTTTAAATTTTTAAACCCTTCTAACATGTTCGAAATTTTGGCAGAAAATCTTGTTTGATTTGATTTAGCGGATAACCAAAACGTTACGAGAGTTTACAATGGAAAATGTAATATTAAATCACTCACGTTTTTTTCGATGACAACCATATTAATTTTGAAATAAAAAAAAAATCTACTTCTGTTCAGCAAACACTGAAATGTTGCGGTCCGGGAGATCGACGAGCCTGTCTGAACGTATTAACCTGTTCGTAGCACAGGATGTTTGGCTAATTTATCGAGACACCATCTCTAAGAAAACTGACAAATAAGGCACTGTCTCTTATTCATGGCCAAGGGGGTAATATTCTTACTATTTAGTTAACTTTGTTTTAGATTAAGAATATAAAAAATCAATAATAAGTATGAAAAGGATGTGTACATTTATAATAATAAATATAAGACTAATTTTGTTTTTTCTTTAAAATCCTTGAATAATAATAATAATAGTGACATTGCCAATAAAAAATCAATTATTCAAGACATTATAAAAATGAAAGTTACGTTTGGAAATAAGAATGCCAAGGATGCATTCGAGAAGCTAAGTAGAATATTAAGAGACAGGAACATTTTGCGAGAACAAAACAAAAGAAAGTACTGGATTGTTATGTGATGCCTGTCTTTCAATATGGCAGCGAATGCTGAACAATTTCATCAAAGATAAAGAAAAGAATTGAATCAATCAAATTGTGGTTCTACAGAAGAATGTTGAGGGTACCATGGACGAAACACGTGAGCAACATTGAGGTTTTGGAGAGAATGGACACAAAAAGAAAACTGATAATTAACATCAGGAAAAAAAAACAGCTGAAGGGTTTCGGGGCATAT
The DNA here is from genome assembly GCA_037127315.1 of Ascarosepion bandense. NCBI lineage: Eukaryota > Metazoa > Mollusca > Cephalopoda > Sepiida > Sepiidae > Ascarosepion > Ascarosepion bandense. The sequence continues at coordinate 479,916 of JBBBDQ010001946.1, forward strand.
AGTGAAGATGTGCGTTGTGGTGCAGTGGATATCACCTCGGAACGAGAAATCAGAGAGCCGATTTCGAATTCCAGTTGAATTACTTGTATTCATTTATGCGCAAATGGCTTTGCAAAACGTATTAATCCGATATTTCTCCCTCCATCTGTGGATTAAATAACAGGACATATTGGGAAAAATATTCTGCAGAAATTATTGGGAACCTACTGCAGGAAAATCTGCCCAGTCAGTTATGACTGATGGACTTAAGCAGATGGATGGCCGGAACTGAGTGGGATAACTGGAGAGGAAATTATTAAGAATGACAAAATATGTGGAGGACGATGATTGTCTATGTCCTCAAGAAACATGGCACGTATACGAAAAAGAAGTGTAATTATGGCGAGGTTTGCAATGAGGTGTTTTGATTTGTTCCCTGCACATGTCAAACCATTCAATCCTCTTCCAGTTTAGATTTACCCCTCACCACCTCTTGACCAAGAAAGGGAATTTAGAATCGGTGTGACACCAGTGAGATTAACAATGGGATTATCTTTAAGAACATAAGAGTGAGGAAGATATTAATAAAAAATATTTAATTCAGGAAAAGTCCACATATACACCATTAATGATTGCGACAACCAATCAAAATTCAATTAAATAAATCTCGAGTGAAATATTCATTCAGTCGGTGCTTCTCACAAGCGTCTTTCTTTAAACATTTAATATAAATGTTGGAGGGATTTGTTTTGCGTCATCGTTTGTCATTCATACGGGTCTATACCCGCTATTAAATTATTTCCATAATCATAATTTGCCGTGTATGAGGATATATGATATATGCTTCAGAAAACAGCGACTGCAGGCATTGATATGCAATCACGTTTATAAATATCCATCTGGATTGGGGGCAAGACACGGTTAATGCTCACGTCAAGGGCACTTTAAATCGTAAACATAAGAAACATTTAAACATTTGTAAACATTTGTGGAGGTACTTGGTTTAGTTTGGTTTGTTTTGTTTTACGACATTTCAACCTCAATTATTTATTTAATGCCAAAAATACTTTTGTAATATATTCGCATGAACTGAATATATATTCTTTGTAAGAAATCACTTTGTAGATTAGGTTTCCTTGACGCATTATTGTAAAGAGGCTTTTGTCGGAAATCAGAGACATTACTGGTGTGTATTTTTTTCTCAGAAATATATATTACTGGCATTTTATCTTCTCGAATGTATTTCTGCTAAAATATTTATCTTCAGATATGTATTGTTGTTTATATGTTCTGTTCAAAAATATATTGCTGTTAATATTTTTTTTCAAAAATATATTGCTGACAATGTTTCAAAAATGTGTTTCTGATAATATTAAAAATATTGTTGGATATGATTTTTTCAAAAATATTTTGCTGGTTATATTTTCCCTTCAAAATAGTAGTTTTACTATAAAAATCTAGTTTTATAGATTTTGTATTAACTATTTGCCCATACCAAGGACCGTAACAGGTGCTGCCACTCTGGGTGTGAGTGGATTTGAAAACAGCAGCAATTAATACGTGGTTCCACGGTCCTCAAAACCTTGCAGTTAGAGGCCTTGCCGTAGGATGCAGATTATCGTCATACATTGCGCCAAAAATTATTTGGTTATATAGGTTATATGCAAAATAATCTAATGTGAGTTGAATAAAGGTATTACGATTAAGATGGATTAACTAAAACGGAATGAATTATTAAAATTATTTTGCTCTATGTCTTATCTGTATATTAATCTAGTGTGAGCTGATTAAGAAAGAATTATTACGATTAAGATGGATTAAGTAATAACAGTATGTACTTATTCAACTTCCTTGTCAAAAAAGTGATTGTGTCACCCAATTAAAATTTAATTAATGAAGCTTAATTAGGAACGGTAGAATTAGCCTCAAACAATATATATATATATATTTTTTTTTTAATCATCTCACCCCAAGCAAGGCATTCCACTGCCACTATTGCGCATGGGGCTACATAGGGGAAGGTAAAGAGAAGGAGTGGATAGACATAGGGAATGTCAGGAGAAAGGTGACAGATGAGTAAGGATAGCGAGGATGAGGGTCGGGCAGATGGGAAGAGTGCTTGATAGAATGGGAGCAGGTTAGTGTGTTAGGAGGTGTGTATTGACCTTACATTTAAACTCCTGGAGATTGTAGCCGTCGCGGAAGCAATCGTTTGGAAGAGAATTCCACAGTCGGGAAGTGCGAGGAAAGAAACTGTTGGAGTAGAAGTTACGGCTGCATTTTATCGGTTTCACTGTAAAAGGGTGGTATCTAGTTGCTAATCTAGTATCTCGTGCAAATTCGTATTTAGGGGGCACCAGTGATCTAAGTTCATCGGAGCAGAAGCCGTGAAAGTATTTATAGAAGAGACACAGGGAAGCCACGTCTCGCCGGTGGGAGAGAGACTGCAGGCAGTCTGCCAAGTCGGTATCTATCACATTATAGACCCTCCTCTGAACCTTATCGAGAAGCCCGCGGAGAACAGCAGGGGCACCCGACCAGATATGGCAGCAGTATTCAATGCACGGGCGGATGGTAGATTTGTAAATGTGCAGGATAGATTTAGACAGAAAAAACTTCCGAGCCCTACACAGAGAACTTTCATAGCTGCGGATTCTATATAGTCATTCCATTTGAGGTCCGCTGAAAGTGTGAGTTCAAGGAGGCGTAGTGTTTTACTCTCTGGGAGGCAAGCCTGGTCGATGCTAATGGGAGGTAGGTGAGATTGTCGATGATGGTTAATGGTTTAGAAACATTAAAATTTACTAGCCATTTCTTACCCAAGTCCAATATGGATTGGAGGTCTTTTTCAATCTCGGCTGCGAGGTTAGCTTTGACGCCTACACCAGATTTTTGTAGGAGGCGAGAGTAAACTGTGGTGTCATCGGCGTACAAGCCTATTTGGTCTCTTCTGGAATCAGGGAGATCATTAATGTATATCAGGAAGAGTGTAGGACCTAAGATGGAGCCTTGGAGGACACCTGCGTTTGTATGGTAGTTCTGAGAGGCATGTCCGTTTAATACCACTTTCATTGTGCGGTTAGAGAGGAATGACTGGATTAGTTCAAACAAATGTCCAGTTATACCATAGCTCCGCAGTTTACATAGAAGGCCAGCATGCCAAACTCTGTCGAACGCCTTAGATATATCCAATGCAACGGTTCGAGCTTCGCCATTCCTGTCGAGTGCCTGGTATATGTACTCGGTGATGGTCGTTAGCATATCAGCAGTAGACCTGGTGAAGCGGAAACCATATTGCTTGTCCGAGAGGAGCCTGTGTGCTGTGAGATGCTGAACCACCTCGGCGTTGATAATGGCTTCGAACACTTTGCCAAAGATCGGAAGAAGGCTGATAGGGCGGTATTTTGCAGGGTCAGAGGGTTCTCCAGTGTTTTTAAATATAGGAACTATAGAGGAAGATTTCCAACAGGCAGGAAAGCAGGAAGCAGATAGGCAGAGGTTGTAGAGCTTAGAAAGGATAGAGGAGAGTTCAGGGGCACATTTCTTTAAGACTATGGTTGGGATTCCGTCACCACCGCTCGCTTTGTGAGGGTCAAGTTTTAAGATTATCTTAGAGACAAGCGAAGGTGTAATGTGGACATCATTCAGTTGTGCCTCGGTTCTAGGTGAGAAGTCGGGTGTAAAAACTCCAGATGAGTCCAGACTCGAATTGTTCGAGAATCTGCGGGCAAAACATTCAGCCTTATCTGCTGGGGAGGTGAGGACCTCAAATTTGTTGATTAGCGGGGGTATTGTGGACTTGCTCTTGTTAAGTACTCTTTTACAGAGTCGCCAGTAGTCTTTAGAGCCGAATTTAGAGCATGCTATGCGTTGCTTCATTCTGGCAGCAAACAACATCTTAGCTTCGTTAAGTATCCTTTTACACTTATTACGAGCTGAAGTGAAAAGGCGCCTGTTTTGTTCCGACGCATAGTTACGATAGAGTCGGAAGAAATGATTCCGGTGGGCAATGGCAGCCGAGCAAGCGGGTGAGAACCATGGAGACGAATGAGATTTAAGCTGGAATTTCCTAGCAGGGATGAAGGCATCGATGCCAGCCTTAACCCAGGAGGAGACCTCAGATGCACATTCTTCGATGGGAAGACTAAAGACGTTGTTCCAAGGGATGTCACAGAAGAAGTCTCGGAACGAATCCCAGTCTGCTCTTTGATAGCAGTAGGATATTCTACTTGTCTGTGTTTCATGGGTCGGACGGGAGTGGAGTGAAATATTGACGGACACTACAGTGTGGTCAGAGTTTCCAAGTGGGCAGAGTTGTCTGGTAGTGCAAGAGTCTGGGATGGAAGTGAAGCAGAGGTCTAGAAGTGAGTCCCTTCCGTTAGGGTTGTCGGAGAAACGCGTGGGGAAGTCCACTACTTGCGTAAGGGATTGGGTGATTGAAAAGTTCATGGTGTGGACACCAGCAGCGTCAGTGACAGCGTTCTTCAGCCACTTGGTGTGGTGGGCGTTAAAGTCATCAAACACGAATACATGGGCAGAGGGATGGGTAGAAATGGCTTTGTCAATATTGTCAGAAATGATGTCAAGTAACGAACAGTCAGGGGAGGAAGGAGAGCGGTACAGAAAGAAGAGATAGCTAATCGAGCTGAGAAGTGAGAGGCGGAAGCACATGAAAGAATGATTTGGGGATTCAAAAGATGACACCCTACTAAAGGAAGGTGTTCGCTGACATAGACACCAAGCCCATGCATATGAACATTGGAGTCCTTCCTGAAGAGGGGAAGGTAGCCAGGAACGCAGAACTCAGATGAGGGGATAGAAGGATTAAGATTAGTTTCACATAGGGCTAATATATCAGGTGAGTTATTATGGAGGAAAGAATCTACACTGGGGAAGTTGGTGCGGATGCCGCGTATGTTAGTGAAAGAGATGCAGACAGGTTTGGGCGTTTTCAAATGAGCTGGTTTAGTTTTGTTATTATGTTTGCTTTTTTCCATAGTAATTCAGTTAAGGAATGGTCTTAGAATAGAATCAGTCGGTCAATCATTTGCAACTTGTGAAGGATGGAAACTGGCGCGGCCTACAACATAATGTGGCCTCGGGGTTGCCCACCGAATGTTCATGCAGGGACGCCCGTCCATGCGCGATATGGCACTACTAGAACCCCGGTATTATTCAACTGTTGATCAGAGCAGCCTCTCAAGAAGCTACGCAAGAGTTCGGGCTCCTAACTACCAGTCGGAAGCAGCAACCAGGAAACTGCCAACCCGGTACCCTCAGAATGTAAAGACGTTGCCACCATACTACGTAACTGCAAAGAGCTTCCAGCTGAACTAACACCAAGACCAGAGAAAGGGGATGAACCGGGAACCCCTTCCTAAACAAGAAACAAGGTGATCACCTCTAAACTCATTCAAAAGAAGGGGGTGGAGTGTGAGACCGGGCGATAGTAGAAACTATCTACTCCAATTAAAAAAAAAGAAAAAAAAAGAAACAAAGAAAAAGTGACTGAGGTTTAATCTGTGTCGATAAGTCAAAAAAAGATTAACGTTTAGAATGGACAAACCTACAGCATAATATGTAATTCAAATTCTTTGACTAAACCGGTTATCTACAAATTAATGTGTGTCCCTAATATAAAGGAGATATAATGTCTAGATTGGATAAAGCAATAGCATAATCTACAATTCAAATTCTTTGACTAAACAACTTATCTGTAAATCAATCTCACCTGGGTGGCTTAGGGGGATAATAAAAAAAGGAGTATAGATAATTAGTTAGAATCATTATTTCTTGTAAATCCATATTTCCATCCCCAACAATATTTATCTCCTACAGTAAGTAATGAAAGTTTATTTCTTACCTTGATTAAATCAATACGAGACGGTATATTCCGAAGAGCTCCCGATCAGTGCTTTGTGTAAGCCAGTTAAACTAAGAATGTGCTCGCAACAAGATGCAATCTCGAGTGAAATATTAATTCAGTCTGTGCTTCTCAAAAGCGTCTTTCTTTCAACATACAATAAAAATGTGGGAGGAATTTGTTTTACGTCATCGTCTGTCACTCGTGCAAGTCTATAGCCACTGTTAAAATACTTCATAGTCTGCCGTGAATGGGGATATTTGATATATGCTTCAGAAAATAGGGTCTGCGGGCATTGATATGTAATCATTGTCTGTCACTCATGCGTGTCTATATCCTCTACTAAAGTATTTCTGTAAACATAATCTGCCCAGTATGAGGATATTTGATATATGCTTCAGAAATCTGCGACTGCGTGTATTAATAATATCCATCTGGTTTGAAAACAAGACACGGTTAGTGTGAAGGTCACTTTAAATCGTAAACATAAGAAATTTATAAAGGAGTTTATTTGAATTCCTGTATATAAAAAAAATTTAATTGTTCAATTCTTTCTACTGTGTGTATATGTGAATATTATTGTTATCGACTAAAACCTGTCTAATATTACGTAGATGGTTATGTACGTTATATTGTTAACATTATGTAAATTGTTACATAAAAATGTTTTCTTTGCTTTCAAGAAAAAATTGCAAATGATTAGATTTCCGGAAACTTACTTCTTAAACCAACATTAAAAATAACTACTTACTGCCACCACAAGATAATTCACACTCTTAATTATATCTAAAATTATCTCAAACTGTTTAATATATGCTATAATCTATAATCAAGTGGAATGATTACATCGAATCCATAGCTAAAACTACTCTTAGGAAGGTCGCTTCACTGTGTAAGGCGAGGAAGTTTTATCCTGTCTGAATCCATCCTGAACATATATAAATCTACCATCCACCCTTGTATTTAATTCTGCTGCCACGTCTGGTCTGGTCTGGTACCCCTTCTATTGGCCTCGGGGTTCTTGACAAAATCCAACGGAGAATCTGCAATGTGATCGATCTTGGTAACTCAGCTTTCTCACCGGCGTAATGTGGCTTCCCTGTGTCTCTTCTACAAATATTTTCACGGCTTCTACTCTGACAATCTTAGCTCACTGGTGCTCCCTCTGCATGAATTTACTCCAGATACTAGACTAGCAACTAGGTATAATATATATTTAATAGAATTAAATTAGTATTTATTTAATTTTTTAATCTACATAGTGAAACGGAAATTGCTGTTCCGAGTTTATATATATATATATATATGTATTTATATATATATATATATATATATATATATATATATATATATATATATATAACGGTTGACAAAGTGCTAGCGTTTATTAAGACGTGAAAAGTATCCTAAATGGATTTTTTTATATGTTGTAATGTCATAGTCATGCTCGTGTTACAGCATCAAAATCTATTCTTTTTACAAACATTTTAGAACATTTCTACACTATTCATAGCTGATACTAATAATTGACGGCTTAAGTGTTTTAATGAATATTGTCTCTGTAGTTTGATTTTGTTGTTTTCTTGGTGCAGGATACTTGTATTATCGATCCTTATTTTTTTATATTGCGAATGTAGACAGAAATGTTGTTGTAGATGTCTAGAAATGGATGAATGGTAAAACCAATGTAATGTAAGACGTCTAGTTAATGTAGTTGTAAATCCAACATATATATTTGTTTTTTGTCGGAGATACATTTTCTTAATGGACATTTGAATTTATATATAATGTTGGTTTTACGTAACACATAAATTAATGGGGAGGATTTATTACAGATCATTAAATTAGTAGTATTTTACCTTTTATAAAATGTTATTAATTTTTTTTATTAGGATCAACGGGAGATATATTAATACGAATGAGATTTTTCATTATTTTCTCATTCTATTTGTAGTTATCATGCAATAGAAGAGTTTGATATGTTTAAGGTCTTTTGTGTGAGTACCATATTTTGTTTGATGTGTATTGAGGTTTTTGAAATATCGTCTTATTTCTTCATCTACAATGTAGTTTGGGAAGTCATTATTAACGAGTGCCTGCTTAATATTTTTTAGTTTAGAATAAAATATATTTTTTGGTGAAGAAATGATATGTGCTCAGTTAATTAAGTTGTGTATAAGTGCTATTTTGTCGTAGTTAGAGCATTCACTCTTTTAGTTAAGAGTGCAAGAGTTTTTGCTGGTTGGGTTTTTTTTATGGGGAGGTAGTAAATATGTTATTGTTTGTGTCGATTAACATGTCAAGGAAAGGGATTTTGTTTTCTTGGTTAAATTCGTATGTAAACTTGAGGACTGAGTTCTTTTGAAAGTTATTTTTTTAGATTTATTATTTCTTCTATATTTTTATCTAATATAAGAATATCATCTACATATCGTACGTAGACGGAGAGGTATGAGTTTATTGCCCAGTGCCTGAGGCGTCTCTAAAAGGGAAGTGCTGGGGGGGGATTTTGGAAATTTTCTACGGCACCTAAAAACATGACCTTGTGTCACATCTGTTGCATGGTGTGTGCAATAGTGCAATAGTAGATAGTCAAGTCTATTCCATCAGATAATTACACTGACAGCCGGACCAAACAGTCACGCTGGTGATCTTCTCATGTTGTATATGTTTTGTACTACTGTTCTTTGTTATTATTTTTTATAACTATCTTCCTTCTTTGTGTCTTTATTTCTGACCCCTAACAAGGCCACAATGCTATCTGTAAAATTCATACGTTAATATATTTGATCTTTCCAATTTGATTATCTATTTCTCTATAATTTATAGGTGCATATATTTGATCTTTTCAGTTTGATTATCGAATTTTTATAATTCATATTTAAATATATTTCATGATTCCAATTTTTGTTATCAATTCCTGTATAATTGAAACATAAATATATTTGATCATTCCAGTTTTAATATCTATTTCTCTATAATTCAAACATAAATATGTTTGATTATTTCTATAATTTGGCAACTTTTTGTTTAATTCAGACAGTAATATTTTTTATCGTTCCTTAGTGGATTATCGTTTTATTTTAGAATTCTGACGTAAATATATTTGATTTTTCCCATATGATTATCGATTTCTCTATATTTTATCGGGAAATGTATTTGATCATTTCTAATGTGTTTATCGATTTCTGTATAATTCAGAGCTGAATATATTTGATATTTGCTTATTGATTTCTCTATCATTTATAGTTAAATGTATTTAATCATTCTTGATTTGATTATCGATTTCTCTATATTTCATCGGAAAATGTATTTGATCATTCCTAATGTGATTATCGATTTCTGTATAATTCAGACTATATTTGATCTTTGCTGTATGACTATCGATTTCTCTATCATTTATAGTTAAATGTATTTAATCATTCCGGAATTGATTATCGATTTCTGTATATTTCAGACGTAAATATATATAGTTGATCTTTCCAATTTGATTTTCGATTTCTCTATAATTCGTAGAAAATATATTTAATCATTCTAATTTGATTATCGATTACTGTATAATTCAGACTCACATATATTTAATCTTTCTAATTTGAATATCAAATATCGCTATAATTCAGATGTAAATATATTTTATAATTTTTGATTTGATTATCGATAATTCTGTAATTAAGATTTAAACATATTTAATCATTCCATTTTTATTATCGATTTCTCTCTACGTCGGACGTGAATATATTTGACTTTTCTAAACTGAATATCTATTTAATTCATAGGAAAATATATTTGATCATAACTCTTTGATTATATATTTCTGTATGATTCAGACGAAAATATATGTTATCTTTCCAATTTAATTATCGGTGGCGCTTTCATTCAAAGGTAAAAATATTTGATTATTCCTGATTTGATTATCGATTCCTGTCTAATTAAAACATAGATATATACGATCATTCTAATTTGAATATCGATTTCTCTATAATTCAGACGTAATTTGTGATTTTATTGTTGATTTCTGTAGAATTCAAACGCGTATATATATATATATCATTCCAATTTCATTATCGATATTTCTATAATTTATAGGTAAATATATTTGAACATTCCTAGTTTTATTATAGATTTCTGTATAATTCAGACATAAATATTTTTCTAATTTGATTATCGATTTCTCTATAATTTATAGGTAAATATATTTGATTATTTCTAGATTTATTATCGATTTCTGTATAATTCAGACATAAATATTTTTCTAATTTGATTATCGATTTCTCTATAATTTATAGGTAAATATATTTGATTATTTCTAGATTTATTATCGATTTCTGTATAATTCAGACATAAATATTTTTCTAATTTGATTATCGATTTCTCTATAATTTATAGGTAAATATATTTGATTATTTCTAGATTTATTATCGATTTCTGTATAATTCAGACATAAATATATTTGCACTTTCCAATTTGATTGCATATTTTATGTTTCCGATTTTATTATTGATTTCTGTTTAATTCAAACATAAATATATATATTATTCCGATTTCAATATCGATTTCTCAATAATTCAGATGCACATTTTTGATCATTCTTATATTTTTCTCAATTTCTGTATAATTCAGACGAATATGTATTTGATTTTTCCAATTTCATTATTGATTTCTCTATCGTTTATACCTGAATATACTTTAACATTACGATTTTATAAAAGTTATGTATTATTCAGACGTACATATTTTTCATTTTTCATATTTGATTATAGATTTTTCTATAATTCAGATGTAAATATATTTGATCAATCTTGATTTGATTATCAATTTCAAGGCAGACATACATATATTTTTTCTTTTTAATTTTAATATTGATTTCTTTGTAATTCATTAGTAAATATATTTCATCGGTAAATATATTTGATCATTCCTCATTTGATTATCGATATTTGCATAATTCAGGTGAAAATATATTTGATCTTTCCAATATAATTATGCTTTTTCCTATAAATCAGACGTAAATATTTTTGATATTCCGTTTTTGATCATCGATTTCTGTATCATTCGTATGAAATATGTTTGGTTTCCCAATTTAATTATCGATTTCTGTATGATTCAGACGTAAATATGTTTTATCATTTCTATTTGATTATCGAATTGTGTATTATTCATAGGTAAATATCTCAGAACTTTTCAGTGTGCTTATCGATATATTTCAATATCACCATCAATATTTACAAATCTCTTTTTAATTTTCTGAATTATCAAAAAACCTGACGTTGTTTCTAAGAGACACTTGCTAGTGAATGTTTTTTTTGTCTCTAATACTCCGGAATTTTGCTCTTAGCAGACAATGATAACATGTCCCTTTCGGTGTAAGAACATTGAGTAAGATGACACAATTTTCGAAATCCAGGCACCTTCATTTGAAGTTTTTAGCCTTAGGATGATTTGACTGGGGTTTTCCAATCCATGTACCATTTCCGGGATATCATTCTTTTTAGTCTGAAATCTTGTTAAACGACGTTGTCATTTTAGCAGACAATGATAATATGTCCCATTCGGTGCAAGATCATTGAGTAAGATGACACAACTTTCAAAATCCTGGCACCTTCATTTGAAGTTTTTAGCATGCCAATGCTTTGTCCTGGGTTTTCCTATCCCTGTGCAATTTCCGGTATATAATTTGTTTTAAATTTGGGGTGGGTGGCAATTCAGTTATACTTTGAATTATGTTACTCCCTCATGAATCATACTGCATTGCAAGAAGACATTTCTATAATAAAACGAATTCGATCTTCTTAATTACATTTTCCATCTAAACTTTCAGTTTCTCGTTTCAATTCATCTCTTCCTAAATTTGCAGGGCGTGTTAAAAAATAAATAATTGCTGGAAAAATGGCATTTTTAATCAAGTTCATCGTATTTTACATTGCGTTCTTCAAGTCACGTGTTCAATGTAAACAACCAAAAAATTGCAAGTTGCAGGCAAACACCATTGCATCGTACATGTCTCCGAAGTTTCAACGAAAAAGTTCCATGAGAGCCCGGACAAAGAAGAGCATGGCATTTTTCGTTCGAAATAAATACGACTCGAACCAACCTAAGAAGATTCAATGTAAAACTTCCATGAGAGTCTGGACAAAGGAGAGAAAATTCTTTTTGTTTTCAAATGAAATACGAATTGAAACAAAAATTGAAAATTCAAGGAAACAGTTCCATGAAAGCCAGGACAATGTAGAAAAACGTTCTTTTCGTTTGCATTAAATACGACTTGAAACAATATAAGACGATTCAAAAGAATCAAAAGAAGTTTCAATGAAACAGTTCCATGAGAGCCTGGACAAAGAAAAGAAAGGTCTTTTTCGTTCGAATTAAATACAACGCGAAACAATCTACGAAGATTCAATGAAACACTTCCAAGTGAGTCTGGAGAAAGAATAGAAATGTCTTTTTCATTCAAATTAAATACGACTTGAAACAAACTAAGAAAACTCAAGGAAACAAGTCCACGAAAGCCAGTAATAGAGAAATTCCATGAAAGCCAGTAATAGAGAAATGTTTTTTCGAGCAAATTAAATACGATTTGAAACAACATAAGAAGATTTGAGGACACATTTCGATGAGAGACTGGACAAAAACCAGAAATGTTTTTCCGTTCGAATTAAATCCCACCAGAAACAACGTAATAACTTTCAAGGAAACAGTTCCTTGAGAGCCAGGACAAAGTAGAGAAAGGCATCGATCTAAACTTCAGTAGATCATAAAAACCTCAAACCAAAACAACTGTCACGAAGAATTCGATCGGAAATTTAATGAATAGTAAAACCTCAAATCCAAATAAATGAAATGAAGTCATTAATTCTAACTACTCTGGACAATTAATCTCAAATATAAGTAACTGACACAAGGCATCGACCGGAAATTCACAGGATGATAAAAACCCAAAATTACACACCTGACACGAGATTTTGGTCTGAATTTCTGTGGATGATAAATCCACTAACTTAAACAATTTACAAAAGGATACGACTAGAAATACTATGGATGATAAAACCTTAAATCCTGACGGGTGACACGAAAACTTCGATCAAGGATTCTATTTGTGTTAAAGCCTCAAATTCAGACACTTGTGTAATACCCCAATGGTCCGTCCTAACAATTTCTCCGGCGGCCGTTCTCCACGCTGTGATGTTGCCGGGAATTTGTAGAAAATGTCGGCCGGACAGCTGGGGGTACAAGATTGACCGCAAGGAACGAACTTCCAAAACTTGGATGAGTGAAAAAGGATGCTTTATTCGTTTAGAGTTAGCCTTGTCTGTTGGGGCAGGCGAGTGTGACACGCAGCTCTAATCTCAATTAATGGGGATCAACAAACCCAAACTGAACGAAACAAGACGAGGAGAGATACTTCCTTCAAGGTCGCACCCGGCTGACTCCCCTTCACTTCTCTCGTCTTCAACTTAACTTAACTTAACTGCCCAACTCGGAAAAAACACCTGAATTTATCTAAAATCGACCGGAAACACGGAAATCCTGAAATGCTCTAGACCACCGGTGACAAACACCGGCGACTGTAAGTCTGAAATTTCAGTTATCTTTTTTTTGTTTATCTTCATAAGGCTTCCGCCGGAAAAGGCTTAATGTGAGGTCAAGATACCGTGAGGACAGCCTTTGACCGGGTCAGACCACCGGTGACAAACACCGGCGACTGTAAGTCTGAAATTTCAGTTATCTTTTTTTGTTTATCTTCATAAGGCTTCCGCCGGAAAAGGCTTAATGTGAGGTCAAGATACAGTGAGGACAGCCTTTGACCGGGTTAGACCACCGGTGACAAACACCGGCGACTGTAAGTCTGAAATTTCAGTTATCTTTTTTTTGTTTATCTTAATAAGGCTTCCGCCGGAAAAGGCTTAATGTGAGGTCAAGATACAGTGAGGACAGCCTTTGACCGGGTCATCGAAAACGTACTCGCTGAACTTTATCACTGAGCCAATTTTCCTCAAAAAAAGAAAAAGCGTTTATTTATTTTTTTTCTCTTCTTTTTCGCTTTTGTTAGATATGTTTTCTAAACTATTTTCTATTCTAATCTATTTTCTATTTTAATCTATTTTCTATTTTAATCTATTTTCTATTTTAATCTATTATAATAAAATACATATATATCTAGTTATCGTGTCACATTACCTCCCCCAACGGATCTTGTCATTTATGTCAATAAATTACAATAAACAAAACAAAAAAAAAACATGACACGATGCTTCATTATGTCGGCACGCCATCACCACCAAAAATTATTTTGATCCCCCCAGGGATATTCTCCTCCTCTCCACAAACATCAATGGCGCCCGAAAAATGACTGAAGCATGGTTTACACAATAAATTCAAGAGAGGGGTGTTTCCACCCTCTCTCTCAAGGAAGAAAAGAAATTAAAACAAAATTAATTAACACAAGGTGACAAAATAGTCACAAAATACTCTGAGCAAGTCTATAAATATAGGAGCGATGTAACTGCTCCTCATTATCAGTCTCTTTTTTTCTTTTTTTTTTTTTTTAACTGGTTAAAGTTCTCCAGATATAGTCCATTTTTCCTTCTTTCTTTTTTTTTCTTTAAACAAAACAAAAAAAGTAAATAAATGTTCCTAAAATGTTCCTTTCTGTTTTTTCTCAAAAAAAATTTTTTTCATCATCATCATCCATTTTTTTTTCTCTCAAACAAAACAACAAAAAAAAACGTAATTAAATGTCTCTAAAAATGTTTCTGTTTTTCTCAAAAAAATTTTTTTTTTCACACCATCATCCTTTTTTTCTTTTTTTTTTTCTTCCAAAACATATTTTTGTCCTTGCTGCACACACTCACCCAGTTTCTCTCTTTCTCATTTTTTTTTTCATATATAGTACTTTTTTTTTTTCAAGCACTCTCATTTTCCTTTATGTGCATGCTTCTGGAACACCCTGTCCAGAAGGAAGAGGAATATGGAATATCAGTTCTTTCTTTTTCATTCTTTTTTTTTTTTTTTTTAAATCTCCAATCGTACGGTCGATAGTTGCAACCGTTCCTCTGCCTGGGTCCCTTTCTCAGGACCAGTTTTTTCAGGGTTCTCTGTCCCTTGGGTCTCCGTGGTTTCAACAGGCGATCCACCCTTTTTGCTATTCAGTCCTCCCGCCGGCATAATTTTCCTACATCTTTTTAACCACTGCCTTCCCCAGACTACTTGAATTATTATTATTATTATCCCCACCAAAACACATCCCCCGACTGATAACAAGGCTACGGAACTAGTGGTCCAACTCCCCTGGGGGATAATTTCCCCGTCTATTGTCTTTAGTTGATCAACTAGGTCTTGTAAATTAATTCGTTCTATTTTTTCTAATAGTTGTGGGAGATTCCTTGCAGTAACATTCAACGACGTTCTAACGAGAGGTTTCCACAAGCCTGTCCAACGAGCCGATGTGATGTTCGAGAGAGCGAGGAAAGAATCTCTAGATTCAAATTTCTCTTCCGCTTGGTAAAAAGGCGGAAGTGTGATAGACGTACCGAAAGCTGTGCACCCCATAGGTAAGCTTATGATAGATAGGGGCGGGGTGGCTGTGATGGTTAGTGTTGGCCTCCCTTTGCATACCTGGGACAAATCTAACTTTGTCTCCAACGCTATCGCCCACACCCCGTCTGATAAGCCTATTGCTTGTGGCATCAATTTGCTTTTTGATACCTCTATGTTGCAGGTTTGTTTAATCTCTTCCTTGTTCCCATTAAATAACCCAAGCAAACAAGTTTGATGCTCTCCAGTGCCATATATAGGACTCCTTGAGGAGCATGTTCCCAGCATGTCTATTCTGCATTTCTCCGCTTCCACTGCAGTGAGCAGCATGAACTTGGTCCTAGCTAGGTTCAAGGCTATATATTCTGCTTCTATCTTATATTTAGCAATTACTCCTAGCTCCTGTTTTGTTCCAGGATAGGGGATGGGTAAATTAATTGCCTGGAAAACTTCAAATATACTCCCCCTGTTTAATAGCGGTATTGGTACTAAGGCTAACAACTTACCGTTTTCTATTAGCGTAACACAACCCAGGGAGCTATAGTAGCGCCATAATTCCATGTTGGGATCAGCGGGCAACCGAAACTGATGAGGAAGTGCAGTTTGAATCCCCAGCAAGATATCTCTGAGGTGACCGGGAGTTACAATACTAGGTGACAGATGTCCTAGGGAGAGCATGTCTAATTGAGCACCAACATGCTCGAGAGACAACTGCAAGGATTGCGAGGCCTGTCGCAATCTGTTGATGGCCATGAGCAATTGTATAAATTGTGCCACAAAGCCCCCGAGTTCCTGCAGCTCGGCCGACATGGAATGGGTCACTTGGCCCAATTCATTCTGTATGTCTAGTACGTTCTTTATCAGCCGATTGATGGTCTGCCTATTTTTGCCAAGTCTATCCTGGTAACATTTAAAATCGATAAACTATTCCTTGTCTGTTTCTCAAGGCCTCTTTGACCTTCCCCTATTGCTGCTAATTTCCTTCTAATAGTTTCCAAGTCGGCTCCGGTTACCGTTCCAAAAAGCACACTAAGGGCCTTACCTACAATTGGTAAGACTGACCTCTTTTTTCTAGATTCAAGTAACTTCAGTCCCCCCAGATAGTCTCTCATAGTGCCCCAGTGCAACTCCAATGCAATTATTTCCTGCCTAAGCGAATACATGAGGTTATGATAGTTCCCCTTATCAGAGTAATAATTTACAGCTATGTGTTCGCCTATTGTTTTTGCTTTCTGTATCTCCAAACCCAACCCGTCCAATAATCCGTTATATGGCTTCAGGTCGATCATCAACGTGATGACCCATTTTGATCTGGTAACGACAACTTCCGCAGTCTTTTTGAAAAGGGTGTTCTCGCTATGTCGCAAGGCAACGGTTGACGCAACAAGGACGAGCAGCAACAGAATCCTAACGCTGTCCATCCTGAAACACAAAGGGGGAGCCCGGTTACGGTAGTGAAAATGAATATGAATAATAGCACCCATCCCCTCAAAAAATTTTTTGGCTAGGCTAAAACCAATATATCTTAAACCCCATTCTACCTTCCCCCTCTGTCTATTAACCTCCTGAAGGTTTCTATCGATCCCAGAGAGAGAGAGAGGGAGAGAGAGAAAGGTTCTCCATTCTTGGCTGAAGAAATAGTCTAGCTAGTGCCTTTTCCTAGTCCAATCTCGTCTCGTAACCTAGACTGTATCCTACTCAAGGGCACATCTTCCTCGTCGTCATTACCCCCATTCTCCTCCGTATGAGAGGATTGCTTATCGTTCGACCTTAGTTCTGCCAAAGGGATGTCGTCCTCCGAATCCCACTCTTCGTGGTCCTGTTGAGGCGAATAAGGGTTCTCCCCGGAGTGGCAATAACCTTCAGTAAATTTTATGAAGGTTCTCTCCGACTCCGAGTCCTCGATATCGGATTCTCGATCTGAGGTGGGAGCCGCCAATGTTGATGGTCTGATTGGTCTTTCACCACTCTCCATCGTGGGTGTTTCCCAGCTTCGGAGTTCAGCCAACTTTAAATCATTGACATGCGCCCTCTTGATTTTTCCACCAAGCTGGTCCCAGATTACGAATGCAACTGGCCCTGTTTGTTCAATTATTCTATAGTAAGGCTTCCATTTCAGATCTAATTTGCCTTGTCTAACGTGCTTCTTGTAATACACTGGGTCCCCGACTCTTAATGTTACTTCTCGGCGGTTTTTGTTAACAGTGTGGTTCCTCCTCTTTTGAGCCCGTTTAATCCTCCGTTGAGCTTGGACGAAGATTTTGTGTTGTTGTTCGATTATAAGACGATGGTGATCTTCGCCCATGTACCTTCTACGAGGCTTCAACAGATTATCTACCGGCAGAATCACGTCGCGTCCAAATAGCATATAATATGGCGAGTATTCTGTTGTCTCGCACATAGAAAATCTCACTGCTGCTAATGCTTGACTTAAATACAGATCCAAGTTCTCATTCTCCCCCATGGCTAATTTAGCTAAAATATTACCTAAGGATCGGTGGAAGCGTTATACCTTCGCGTTGCTCTGCGAGTGGTATGGAGATGTGGTTATGTGCTTTATATTCAAACTGTTGAGAGTCTCCCTCATTATCTCATTGACGTTTTCGGTTCCATTATCTGTCACTAATTCTAAGGGGGCCCCATATCTTGGGAATATCTCTGTCAGAACTAAATTGGCTACCGTCTGAGCCTTTTTATCTTTTACGGCATATGCTTCTGGCCAGTTGGTAAGCCAGTCGACAAAGCTGACTATGTAATTGTTTCCGCGAGGGGTTTCGCCATATGGCCCTGAAATATCTAAGCTAACTTTCTGAAATGGATAGGCCGGAGTGTCTGTTTCCACAAGAGGCCCTATCGTATGGTTATCGGCTCTGACCTGACATGTGATGCAGCTATTCACATATGCAGTCACTTCTTTGTACAGAGCCGGCCAGTAATATTTCCTACTGATAAGTCCGTACGTTTTATCTATGCCCATGTGCCCTAGGGTGTCGTGATGCTGCGATAGTATCCTACTTCGGAGTGACCTAGCTACGTACAGCCGGGGCCTCACTTCCCCATCTTTGTCGGAGAGATAATATAGTCTACCTTCTTGTATTAGGTATTTTCGTACACATGCTTCCGTTACCCGCCCCGCCTCTATCGCTTCCTTTAGATTCTTAATTTCATCATCCATTTCGTACTCGCAGAATATTTCGGAGGGCCGGTCCTCTTCACCGTCACTTGAGTCTTCCTGTTCCCCTAAGCCGGTTTGTCTCCCAATTCGCTGAGAGTTAATCACGTTTATCTGGTACGCCCTGTCATCCACCTCCGGTATAATGTTTACAGATTCCTCTTCTAACGCCCGAGGGATTCGAGACAGCAGATCGGCACATGTATTGTCCCTCCCCGCCAAATATTCTATTCTACAATTATACCCGCTCAATGTAATGGCCCACTGTTGTATTTTTCTGTTGGTAAGTTCCGCTTCAAATAAATACTGTAGAGGTTTATGTTCAGTCTTGATTATAAACTTCGCTCCGCTCAGGTAATAGTCTAGTTTTTGTAATGCATAAACTATGGCATAGGCTTCTTTCTCAATCACCGGCCACCTCTGCTGAGTAGGGGAAAGCCGGTGAGATAAAAAGTAGATGGGTACCTCTTCTGGTATCCCTGGAACGGGGCCATCCTTGTCTGGACAGGGCTGGGTCAGACATGCCCCAATGCACTGATCACTCGCATCAGTGTACAATATCATTGGCCTATTCAGATCTGGATAAGCCAATAGGGGGACAGCAGTCAGCTGTTCCTTCAGGGCATCAAAGGATCTTTGGCAATCTTCCGTCCATTTGAACCTGGCATATTTTTTGTCAATGCTATAAGTGGTGTGGCAATCCTAGAGAATCCCGGAATAAACCTTCGGTAGTACCCTATTGCCCCTATAAAGCCCCTAACCTGCCTAATCGTTTTTGGTGCAGGCATTGCCCTGATCACCTCAACTTTATCCATATCTGGTTTAACCCCCTGTTCGTTGATTATGAATCCCAAGTACCTTGTTTCTTTACTCATGAATTGGCACTTAGATAGCTTGATCTTCAACCCATGTTTTCGTAATTGGGAAAAAACAATCTGCAAGTGCTGCAGGTGTTCACTTGCACTGGCTGAGAAAACTAATATGTCGTCCAAGTAAGCCATTGCAATTTGCTCTAACCCTCCCAAAACTACTGACATAAGTTGCTGAAAAACTCCTGGGGCATTAGCGAGTCCGAATGGCATTACTCTAAACTGATACAGACCCGCGTGGCACGCAAATGCTGTCTTTTCTCGGTCCCTTCTGTCTAAAGCTACCTGCCAATATCCTGATCTTAGATCAAGTTTAGAAAAGTAGTTAGATTTTCCCAACAAAGCCAATATATCATCAATCATCGGCAAGGGGTAGGCCATGGGCTTCGTGATTTTATTTAAGGCCCTAAAATCGACACAAAACCTATGTCCTCAGTCTTTCTTACTGACTACTACTATTGGAAAACTCCAAGGGGATTTAGAGCGTTCGATCACCCCTGATTCCAGCATATCATTGACTGCATCCTCCACCAGTTGACGTTTGTGTATTGGTGTCCGATACGGTTTTAATTTTATTGGTGGGTGATCCCCTGTGTCAATCTTCATCTGCACTGTTTGTGTCCGACCCAAGTCCTTATCGGAGTTAGCCACCACGTTCTTATTCTTAAGTATTAGTCGTCTTATGTTCCCCATGTGTTCAGGCGGTGCCAGTATTTCCTCCTCATTTACTATCGAGTTTACCTGAACATGAGCTACATTTCTCCTGCTCACCTGTTGCCTTATGATAGTCGTGGGTGTTGCTCTTCCAATCTCATCCCCTCTCTCTATTTTTACCGTTGTGTTAGTGGTATTTCCTAGCATTATTGGGATGTCATTAGTGTCACTATATTCGACCACAGATTCGTATAGCGTAATTTCCCCTTCTTCGAAGTAACCTTTATCAGTTGGAGTTACCTGATATATTCCTTGCTTTAGGTTTACTGCTGGTGACAGCCTTCCGTTACATGCAATAGCCGTGCGCGGCGGCAAAACAATGTCCTTAGCAGTAAGAACGACCACTTCTTCATCCATCGGAGCTCCGAGAGGAATCTCCTTCCCACCTAACTTTAAGAGGGTTGGATTAAAGCTGATTTGGGCCTTATTGCTCTCCAGCCAGTCTCGGCCTAATATCATTGCCCTACAGAGGGTTGGGGCTACATAGAATTTCTGCCTAGTGGATACCCCTCCCACACTTATAGGCAGGCATATCGCACCGGTTATTCTTATTTCTCGTCTGTCTGCCTGAATTATCTTTACATCTGCAGCTTCGAGTCTCCTATTTTTTTGTTCTAATGCCTTAAAATCTTTTAACCTCAAAATTGATATGCATGCTCCCGTATCTAATAAGGCCTGTATGTATTTGCCGCTCAACAGCACATTACAAGTTGCTTCAGTACCTTGGCCGAGCAACGCATAACTTCGGGCCACCCTTACATCTCTCGGGGTGGCCCTTCTGCGTTTCCCGGTTGTCGTTCGGGTTCTCTTCTGGCACGTAAGTGCCCCTCCTGACGAGGACATTCCCTCACCAGGTGTCCCAGCCGCCCACATCCCCAGCATCCCGGTCTGCCAGGAACTGGACGCGATTTTGTCCAGCTTCTTTGCGGAGTATAGTTTCCCCAATGGTGATTCGTCTCGCCATACCTCCACCGTCCCCCATTGTTCTGAGGAGGTCCCACATATCTTCCATCATCTTGCCCCCTCGCCCCCCACATTTGTTCCCGAGAGGTTGCCAGCCTTTCGTGCAGCCTGAGGCTCTGCTGTGCTGCATTGAATGCCTCTGTCAGAGTGGTTGGGTATGCCCTGGCTGTGTCCTCTCTCACGAACGGGTTTTCGATTGCGTCCGTGAAAAACTCAGCCAGCTGCATCTGAATTACCTCGCCCTCTCGTTGAACTGCGTCCTTATATGCTATCTTAGCCAGTCCTAAAATCCTGCTCGTTAGTTCTGGCAGAGTTTCTCCTTCTTTCTGTCTAACCTTAATTAAAGCCCTTGCAGCATTAGCTGCACTAGTACAATCACCATATTGATGAGTTAGCTGTTTCAAAAGTTCATCCCAACTACATTCTGGATGATCCTCTAAATACAGCCCTATATATTCTGATACTACTCCATCTGAGTAGTCGTAGGCCACATTAACTATCTCTGCCTGCGAAAGCTTGTGTATTCTACTCTTTTTTTTTATGGCCTCAACCCAAACCTGGAATTCGGAAGATCTACCTTTAAATACTGGAATTCTCGACCCATTTGATCCGATAACATGAATTTTATCCATACTAAACTATTCCAATTCTAACAAGTGGCAAAAGAAGGAGAAAAAAAAATTCAAAACCAATACCAAGAATATGCCAGCAAGAATTCTGAATAGACAAAATAAGGGAGTAAAAGAACTCGGCTTACCTTAAGTGGATCGGCGCTTGTTGATTCCGGGTTCCCTCTTCTTTCTTTCTTTTTAGTGGGAGTGAAAAGTTTAAAGGAAACTCTTCTATCTGCTGAGATCCCTTGAGTACTTCTTTATTTGGTTATTAGTGGTTCTTCCTTCAATTTTTTTCCGTTCGTCCCGTCTCGTCCAGTCGCGTCGGTTCGTCGAAATCCAAACTTAGCATCCAGTGGCACTTCCGTGGGCTCCAAATCCTGCAGTCACGGCACCAAGTGTAATACCCCAATGGTCCGTCCTAACAATTTCTCCGGCGGCCGTTCTCCACGCTGTGATGTTGCCGGGAATTTGTAGAAAATGTCGGCCGGACAGCTGGGGGTACAAGATTGACCGCAAGGAACGAACTTCCAAAACTTGGATGAGTGAAAAAGGATGCTTTATTCGTTTAGAGTTAGCCTTGTCTGTTGGGGCAGGCGAGTGTGACACGCAGCTCTAATCTCAATTAATGGGGATCAACAAACCCAAACTGAACGAAACAAGACGAGGAGAGATACTTCCTTCAAGGTCGCACCCGGCTGACTCCCCTTCACTTCTCTCGTCTTCAACTTAACTTAACTTAACTGCCCAACTCGGAAAAAACACCTGAATTTATCTAAAATCGACCGGAAACACGGAAATCCTGAAATGCTCTAGACCACCGGTGACAAACACCGGCGACTGTAAGTCTGAAATTTCAGTTATCTTTTTTTGTTTATCTTAATAAGGCTTCCGCCGGAAAAGGCTTAATGTGAGGTCAAGATACAGTGAGGACAGCCTTTGACCGGGTCATCGAAAACGTACTCGCTGAACTTTATCACTGAGCCAATTTTCCTCAAAAAAAGAAAAAGCGTTTATTTATTTTTTTCTCTTCTTTTTCGCTTTTGTTAGATATGTTTTCTAAATTATTTTCTATTCTAATCTATTTTCTATTTTAATCTATTTTCTATTTTAATCTATTTTCTATTTTAATCTATTATAATAAAATACATATATATCTAGTTATCGTGTCACACTTGTCACGAAGCTTCATTCGGAAATTTTTAGTTGAAAAAATATCAAATCGCAATAATTGACACAAGGCTGCTATCAGAAATTATATGGATGTGAAAATCCCAAATTCAAACAAATAACACGAGGCTTTGATCCGAATATCTATAGATAGTAATTCCTCAAACCTAAACAATTCAAATGAAGTTTTGTGGCTAATACGAATAAAAATAAGTCTCTTTACTTCACGGTTTTCAAATTGGTGAGCTTGTACAAAAAATGTTTTTCAACCATTAGAAAAAAATGATTGGTTCCGTGCTGAATGTATATTTTGCGAGCCAGTGTGAAATGTTTAATAACCAATGAAAGGGGAGCAATTTATATCCTTCCATTTCACTAAAACAAACTCACTATTCCTTCTTTAAACTCTTCACTACATTTTCTTTATACTACAAACTGTGATCTAATTAAAGTTTTATATAAGAAAGAGGTTTCTTAAATTTTAAATTAAGGTTAAATATAAAAAAAATAGATTAATTATAAAAACTAAGTTTAAATACAAAAATATTTGTAGTCGTATAATTCATTAATACAGATATGTTTACCAAACAGCAATTCCACTTTATCTCACCCACTCCTACTATTCCTCACCACAAATACATTGCTTTGTTTTTTCCTTTTGTTAAATCCAAAGAATTGACCATAACAATTGTGAAGGACCATACCTTATCATCTAATGTTAAATCTGTCTATGGAATTTTCAACAAATCCATTAATCCCCTCTATCCTCTACCTCTTCCATCTTTTCGTTCAAATTCTGACAACTTACAACTCTTATTTCCCATTTCCCACCCCACCTGCCTCTCACACACAATTCGCCAAATATAAGAAAAAGAATTTCCATCTCTTTTCCCACTACCCGATGAGACATAGTCCTTTCAATGTCGAAACAAATGTACACTTTGTAGTAGATAATAATTTGTACATGTTCTAAACTATAATTTATAATAAATATTCATAGCTCTATTTTATATCGAGCACTGTTTTAAATTAATGTTTTGAACGTTGTAAATTTTGGATATATATATATAGAGAGAGAGAGTGAGAAAGAAAGAAAGAAAAAAAGAAAGAGAGAGAGAGAGATAATACAAACTCAAAAATTTTCCCGAGGCATTGATCGGAAATTGTCTAAATAATAAGCATAAAACCCAACTGACACAAGACATCGATCTAAAATTCCCTAAATTATAAAAACCTCAAACCAAAAAACTGTCACTAAGAATTCGATCGGAAATTTAATGAATAGTAAAACCTCAAATCCAAACAAATTAAACGAAATCTTTAATTCTAAAATCTCTGAATAATAAACGTCAAATACAAGTAACTGGCACAAGACATCGACTGGAAATTCACAGGATGATAAAAACTCACCTGACACGAGACCTTGAATATCTGTGGATGATAAATCTACTAACTTAAACAATTTACACGAGGATACGATCAAAAATACTCTGGATAACAAAACTTTAAATCCTAACGGGTGAAACGAAAGCTTCCATCATAGATTATATTTGAGTTAAAACCTCAAATTCAGACACTTGTGACGAGGTATCAATCGTAAATTATGTGGTTGAAAAACATCAAATCCCAACAATCAACACAAGGCTTCTATCAGGAATTGCATAGATGTGAAAATCTCAAATCCAAACAACTAACACGAGGCTTTGGTCGGAATTTCTATCGATAATAAAGCGTCAAACCTAAACAATTCACAGGAGATTTTGTGGTGAATACGAAATAAAGATAACTCTCTTTTCTGTATTTACTAGCCTTCCCACGCAAGGCCAAATGTGACACATGGTCATTTTATAGTGGGTATTCCCGGCCATATAGCCGGGCCAGAAAATGTCTGTCTATTTTTCCCCAGTCGTGGTTCTACCCTTCGGCGGAACCACGACTGGGTTTGTGCTCTCCGCTCGGAAGCAGAGAGCGCCCTCTACCCGAAGGCAGAGTACTGACAGTGTCATAGAGCAGTCAGGCGAATGCCTAAGAGCTTTTTGTATTTACCAGCCTTCCCACGCAAGGCCAGATGTGACACATGGTCATTTTATAGTAGGTATTCCTGGCCATATAGCCGGGCCAGAAAATGTTTGTCTATTTTTCCCCAGTCATGGTTCTACCCTTCGGCGGAACCACGACTGGGTTTGTGCTCTCCGCTCGGAAGCAGAGAGTGCCCTTTACCCGAAGGCAGAGAAATGACAGTGTCATAGAGCAGTCAGGCGAATTTGAAAAAAGTGGAGAAAAGAGAGTTCAAATTGATTACCCAGTGCGAGAAATGTATTTCAGCCATTAAAAAAATTGATTGGTTCCGTGCTGTAGGTATATTTTGCGAACCAGTGTTAAGTATTTAATAACCAATTACAGGAGAACAATTTATAAACTCCCATTTCACTAAAACAAACAAACTCTTCCTTCTTTAAACTCTTCACTTCATTTTCTTTCAGGACATTTTAACAGTGTAATGATTTCGTACATACAAATTGGATGTTATGCTTTTCTTTAATGTTTTTATTTATTTATACAAACGAGACAGTTTTATCTTTCAAACCTTCTGATTGCGACTGGATTCAGGTGGCGTTTGGCAGAAGGTTAATTTAATAAACTTAAACTTTCTGTACAGATTCGATTGTAAATTCTCTAAATAAAAATAATCTGAAATACAAACACCTGATACTCTAAAACCTGAAATTAATTTAATTTAATGCATCAGGGTAATTAACTGATTATATTTACATATTGTTGGTAGTAAACGTTTCATTGGCTTAATCACGAGAATATATTTAACCTCCAAGATATCCTTGAAACCATATGTCAAGAAGTGATAATATCTACTTACAAAACAAGAAAGAATTTGGACCAAGTCGTTTCTCGACAAAATTTCATATCTTAAAATGTTGTAGGGTTCTCCCTTTTCATAAAAATGAACTCGTCCAGAGTATACTTATACTATAGCTATAGAAGCGAGACTGGAGGATACCGAGGTTTCACGGAGAAATAACCGGAGAATACGAGAGTCCAGAAAGAGATTAACAGTCCGTACATAGTAGTTAATATTAGCTCTGAGATCTAATCATCGAGAAGATTATTACGCAGTACCCGTCAGTTCCCAACGCGGACATACTCAATATACTACGGCTTCACTTCCAGAGACTTGTACATATTCTTTTTACTAACCCGCATTCCCGGACTACTAATCTTCATTCAAGTCTGTATCCTTACGTTAATACACTTATTTTCTATCTCAATTACTGGTCGTTGTTCATTTATTTGTGCGAGCTCCATTTCTGGGATCAACAACATAAGATATATCCAAAATTATACTTTATTTGTGTTCCTATGTATTGGTATTAACAGACGATGAAATATGTCACATAGTTTTATATGATGACAGTAATATTTAGAAAATCTCCTCACAGATGAAGAACTGACTTGAAACTTCAGGGATGTATTTCTACTAACGAAAGCTTAGAATACTCTCTGCAAAACATATGCGTGACAAGAAACTCCTAAGCAAATAATGAAGAACAAGAAAACTTATGCTTACAATAAGAAAGAAATATATGGCATTTCTAGGATACTTAATCAGGAAAAGATATGTGGAGAATCTAACACTCACAAGTCATAGTGAAGACAATAGAAACAAAAGGAAACTGTGCTACGTTGCTAACAGGTAGCTGCGAACGGATAGCAAAACACGACTAAAAACGAATTGCAAAAGTTACTTATAGCAAGAACATGTAGAAAGCTGTGGGGGGACGTGATCGATTAATTTTGAAAGAAATATATCATAGAAAGGAAAAGAAAAACTTTTCTCGATATTATTTTCTTCTCAGTTGATAAGCTAAGCTTCATTTGGGAGCCAATGAGGATTGAACTCACTACTCAACTGACATCCCAGGTGACGACTGTATATCCATAATCTATTTAACTGCGTCAGTTAGTTCCCCTTGGTTGTAATTAATATGATTTGAAATTAATATGATTTTAAATTAATATGGTATTGCTAAAATCGCTCTAACATAAGAAAAGAAAAAGTGAAACTTGAGGTGAAACAATTCGCTCAATTGTTTCTAAGTGTCCACTTGACAAAAGCTTTTACATCCTCCACAATTGTGCGCACGTATTTATATGTATTTAAGTATTTCATTTTAGGAATGTGTATGTGTCCGCTTGACTAGGTGAGGGGGTAAAATTGTTATATTTAACCAGACGGGGATGACATTTACATAACAACAAAATTCGTCGATCACTTTGCAACCTAACTGCTGACAGACCCGGTTTAATGTTTGGTTCTCTCTTTCAACTGAAAGATAAAGTTTCTCACAATCTCATCGTTAACAGAAAAATATCTGACCCAAAGGCTTCGATCAAAAATTTTCTGGATGGCAAAAAATCACATAACTGATCGAATCAGGGGGAATAACGAATTTTCTTTATATATTATGGGAAAATATTTGCTTGGGTGAATAACGAATATATATTTAAGAAACAAGATGTTCTCGAAAATAAATATCAGTAAATTTACACACAGAGCTCGAAGGAATTCGGCCTGAATATATTGCTCGGCAAAATTAAATATCCTAAAATATATCCACACTTTATACTTGATCACAGCGGTAAAACTAATTCGATAAATATCAATTAAATTTACAAACAGAGCAATAAAGAATTCGGCCTGAAGATATTGCTCGGCAAAATTTAATATCCTAAAATATTTCTTCACTTTATATTTGCTCATAACGGAAAAATTAATTCGATAAAGAATCACAGTAAAATTAATTTTTAGGTAAACATCAGGCAATGTATGTCTCAAGAATAACTAACTAAATTTGCTCTTCGAAAAATGAACGCGCAAAACTGTATCGATATTCGATCAGTTAAGACGTTGCAAGAACTTTATTTTCCTTCTATCTCTTGAAAGATGAAATTGTCGCACACATCAAAAGGGTTTAGAAAAAATGTAATGAAATAAAACAATAATGTGGAATCCCTATAAAAGGGTGTCATTTTTAAGCGCCGAACATTTTTAACAATCCACGTATGCAGACAGACATATACACCCTCCCCTTCTCTGTCCTTTAATCCTTATCTTTTTATAATCTTTTCTCCTCAGCAACGTTTGCTCACTTTCCACCAATCTCAGTGGCTTTATCGCCTTACTTGGGCATTAAATGATTAAAATGTATCCATACAGATGCACGAATAAGTCGAAATGATTTTTCTTTCTCGACGCGTTTCATCCTACGATGGACATTATGGAAGGATTTGCATTTGAAAAAAACATTTATAAACAGAAGTAAAAAATATTTCAAATTTTTATAAAATTTTAAAATTCCCATAAATATTCTACAAGCTACTTATTAATATCAAAGTAAACTATAGTGGATGTTTACGGATATAATTGAATACCTAAACTGGATAAATGTTGTTATTTGCTCTTATTGAATTTTTAATATAATTATTTTTTATTATTCTATTTTGATGTGATAATTTTTATGTATTTAGCTTAAATAATGTAGTTGATTTGTAGTCGTTTCTTTCCGATTTCTTCATCTACTTTCTGTAGGAAGTCTTGTAGTTTCCTTTCCGTGTCCGCTATCAACATTGATTTATCTGTGTATCTTATATTGTTCAGGTTTTGTCTGCCAATGATGAATCCTGGCATGATATATTTATTTAATCTAAATAATAGAAGGTTTTGATTTAAGAGTTTTCTTTAAATTTATGCCTATGTCTGTTGGTTGTGCGTTGTGGTGCAGTGGATATCGGCTCGGAACGAGAAATCGGGGAGCCGAGTGCGAATTCCAGCTGAATTCATTGCATTCACTTACAAGCAAATACCCATGGGAAAGGTATTAATCCGTCTCTTCCTTCTAGATTGGGTTCTATAGCCTTGGCTCGCAACCAGTCTACCGCAGAAAGCAATGGCAACCTACTGCGGAATAATATTCTGTCCAGTCAGTCATGTCTCTTTCAAGACATGATCGCCCAAGCGTGTTTCACGTATGGCACTTCACTGACTGATGTTGGCTACATAATTGTTTGCATTATTAATTTAATTAATTATAATCCAATACACTAGACAATAAAATGAAAGCTTTTTTTTTTTTTTTTCATTGGTTTTATCATTTGTTTTTTAAACATTCGGTATCCAAATTTAGTGGAAGCAACTACATTGACAGTTTATTTAAAAAATGAGAAAACTAAGAATTAAAAAGTAAAACTTACTTTACTTTAAATTTTAAAAGTGTGATTTGGGAAACCTGTTGTGTGTTGAAACGTACATACGAAAGACGGAAGCGTAATGAAATAATTTTACACTGCCGAAAAAGTTTATATAAGGGAATTTTTCTCTTATTTTTTAACCTTTGAAACACACGTCAAATGGCCTAGCATAAGAAAAATTAATCTAGAATTTTTTCACACGTAAAAAAATATTTTTTAAAATTATTTGTAGGTGAATATTTGTATTAAGCTTTCTCTTTTAATAAGTGAGGTATTTTTTATAGCCAAGTTCTGGTAGGATGTATATCAATCTATATGTAAGTATGCTATTGCCAGATGTTTGGCGACTAAATAGGCACCCCAAATTCATTTTCCTGCAAGTTATTAGTAACCTTGCCCTATGAAAATTACCTAACTTATACTCAAAATTATGGTTACGTTGAAAGTATATATTTGAATACGTCATCATTATCATCAGTAGTACTGGTAGTAGTCGTATTACAAATATAAGTCAGTTCTACTGACGATAATACAAGTTGTGTAGTTAATTGAAATTAAATAATAAAAGGATTTGATTTAACCGTTTTCTTTTCTTTGTTGTTTTATTTTCATCTGTGCTGGCTTAGGAATTGAGTATATATTTTGGGAAAGAGATAATTAATTTTTAGATGGAAATTTTATATACCTTTTTTCTCTGCATGCCTAATGCATGTGATGAACTGTTATTTATAAGATACTTTTTGGTCTACATTGGTACGGAAGCGAAATGAAATAATTTTGCACTTAAGTTTACATAAAAGATTTTTTCTATAAGAGCGACAACCCTTGAAACACACGTTAACTTTTAATGATATGACACTTATGCCCTACCATAAAAAAATTAATCCATATATATGCACACGCAAAAAATAATATTTTAAATTATTTGTGCGTGAAGATCTCTATTAAACTTTCTCTTTAATAAATGTGGCATTTTTTTATATCCAAGTTGTGGTAGAACGTATCTCAATCTATGTGTAGGTAGCCAGATGTTCGGCGTCTAAACAGGCACCACAAATTCAATTTCCTGCAAGTGAGATAAGTTATTATTATCCCTGCTCGATGAAAAGTACATAGCATATACTCGAAATTATGCTTGCGTTGAAAGTATATATTTGAATACGCCATCATTATAAGCAGTAGTAGTTGTATTACAATTATAAGTCAGTTCTACTGACGATAATACAAGTTGTGTAGTTAATTGGAATTAAATAATAAAAGGATTTGATTTAACAGTTTTCTTTTCTTTGTTAATTGTTTTTATTTTCATCTGCGCTGGCTTAGGAATTGAGTATATATTCTAGGAAAAGAGATACGATTGTATTTATAAAAAAATTAATTTTTAGATGGAAATTTTATAGACCTTTTTTCTCTGCATGCCTAATGCATGTGATGAACTGTTATTTATAAGATACTTTTTGGTCTTCATTGGTACATTTTAAAAAGTTCTGAACGTTAAACCAATATATTGTAAATCATATTTGTGTGATATTATTTTTATTTATACTTGCTTTGGAATGATTATTGTTATGAATATATCCGACTTATCAATAATGCTTCCAGTTATGGTTGTAATTAATATAGTATTGTTAAAATTGTTCGTCGTGCTAAATGTAATTCAAGAAGAAATGAATGATGATCAGATAGCCATGAAATGTGTTACTATAATGAAATTAAATAATACAATCATATTGAATCACTACAAAAATTGGTCATAATTAGACCTGGAAAAACGTGTCATGCAGATACACCCCCCACCACACACACACAAAGTTTGAATCCGGTTTAGTCTAGATAGTAAAACCAAAACTATTAGAAACAGACATATTGGTACATTTTAGTGTCTATTATTAATATACATTCGACAGTACATCCATTCATAGAAATGGTAAAAATATTGCAAATAAGCGAATTGGAAAAAGAAGGTAAGGCTTCAAAAACATCGATAAAATTATCAAGAAAATTCTCTTGAAGATGCATTAAGCCAATAATAACTACGTAAATGTTACGTCTCAAAAGCAAATTTACATCTTAAAAGTTTATCAAGAATATTCTCTTGAAGCTGCGTAAATCCGTCATTTCACAATAATTACGTGAATGTTATGTCTCAAAAACAAATCTACATCTTAAAAAAATATCAAAAAGATTCTCTTGAAGTAGCGTAAATCCATCATTTAATAATAATTACATGCATTTTATATCTAAAAGCAAATTTAAATCTCGAAAATTATCAAGTCGATTCTCTTGAAGCTACATAACAGCAACATTTAATGATAACTATGTGAATATTTTGTCTCAAAAGCTAATGTCCACCTCAAAAGGTTTCTCCTGAAGTTGATTTAAGGCTACATTTATTAATAATAATATGATATATCTATCAAAAACAAGTGAACATTTAGAAAATTATCAGTCTTATTCTCCTGAAGTGGCATTAAGTCATTTACTAGCAACTCACACTAATGTTAATCGGGATTGAACAGTCTTCCTCAATTCAAATCTGACGAGACATCCACCATGTTAATTTTCACCCATGGGCTTTTACTTTTTTTGTTTTCTTTTTTTTTTTTACTCTTTTTTTCTTTTTAATCTTTCCTTTTGAGAAAATGTTTTTTACCTTCGATAGTTCTTGCTTAAATGTACGAATCTTTTGCAGTTTCACTCTTTTGACCATGAAATTATTTTACCCCCCGAACTTAACCCGTATTATCATCCTCTGTGATAAGAGGGGGTTAACTGAACTTATATTACGTAATTACTTAATGTTTATCTCTTCTCTACCATTCCCCAACTTATAAGTCATAACAAAAAGTCTAACCCCTGTCCTTGAAAGAATCAGTTGATGTCATATAAAGAACCCAGGCAGCTGACTTGAAAAAGCAAGAGAGATGAACGTAACAGAGAAACGTATGGCGAGTCTAGATATAAAATCCATCTACACCAACATCCCATTTGAAATATACTTACATCTCCTAAAAAAACACCTAATACCCTCTCTACCAACAGCTAAAATAATAAAATCTGTCGAATCATGGCATATACGAAAGCGGATAATGAAGTCAAAAGCTGTTGATTGTAACATGGGTGATTATTTCGATGACACCTTACGGGAGGGACTAGTGGGCGGTCTAAAGTGCGAAATGACATCTACTAAAAGACGAGTAGCATTTCATAAGGCATACTCCATTGCTACCTCCACTTAAACGAACAAAAAGTACGTCCTCTAAATTTACGCGTACAGTAAATACGATATGCTCGACTACGTCTGACGGCTGATGAAACGCGACAAAAAACAAGAAAGACGACTTCCCTTAATTTTCCACCTTGAAATACTTATCAATTGACGTACCACAAACAGGCAGACTAGCATTTTAAAGAGAAGTTTTGCCGTGTATGCCAAAAAGTGGTCACATCCAACCAACGTTTAGAAATCAGCATGTCTAAAATAAAAACAAGAGACAGCAGCATAAATCTCCACAAGCTACAAATAAATCAATCAGATGGTGTGTGAAGTGAATCAGATCTCTTTCATGTAGATGAGTAGGGCAAAGTATTTGTCAATGTAAATTTGGGTTATAGATCTGTGCCGATGGAACTTGATATACGTGCAAAAATGTCAATGGTGCCACTAAAGGATTATAAAG
Organism: Ascarosepion bandense; assembly: GCA_037127315.1. Taxonomy (NCBI): domain Eukaryota; kingdom Metazoa; phylum Mollusca; class Cephalopoda; order Sepiida; family Sepiidae; genus Ascarosepion; species Ascarosepion bandense. The sequence continues at coordinate 512,732 of JBBBDQ010001946.1, forward strand.
GAACATTTTCCATAATACCATTCCTGGACAAAACTACAATCTAACCGAAGACATATACCAACGAATTCGTCAAACCCTTAGACCAAGTGTCGGTATTAGATGAAATAAAAACTAATTTCTTAATGTCTATATTAGAGGCTTCATGAACTGAGATTGTTTGTTCATCACCAGGTATTGCCTAGAGTATAAAATATTTTGGTATGAAGCATTACTTAGTTGAGTTTAACCGTCTTTCAGAAGTGATAATCTCAGCTTAGTCATGTCTTCAGAAAAGTGGTAAGTGGTAAATTGGTAATAGAGAAGAGATCCATGTTTTATTTATGGTTTTGGAATTAAGGATTAAGAATTGGGCTGATTTTACAGCGATGTCAACTTATATACACTTCATTAGAGGCTTCCTGGCCCTCTCCTTTCTTAGGCAGACATTACTTGAAGTATATAATATTTAAGTATGAAGGATAATTTAGCTAACTGTAACCGTAAATTAAATGGTTCATCTGAATTATGTCTTCCGAAAATTGCCTGATTCTTTGGTAAGACTGGTGCTGTCTTGGAATTAAATATTGGGTTACTTTGAGAGAGATACAGATTCATTAGAATCTTTCTGACGCAGTCTGTTCTTAAATAGACATTGCTTAAAGTATACAATATTCTAGGTATCATGAATTATTTAGTTAACTGTAACCGTTCTTCAAAAAGAAGTGATAGGATTAGCTTAACCATGTCTTTCAAATATTTCCTGACATCTTTGATAACAGTGGTACTTTCATGTTTTATTAACCGTCCTCGGATTAAGAATAGGGTGTCTTTGACAGATATATAACTTCATGTAAACTTCATTAAAACTTTCTGAACCTTTCTCTTCTTAAATAGACATTGCTTAAAGTATACTATATTTTAGGTATCAAGGAATATTTAGCTAACTGTAATAGTTTTTCAGAAAGAAATGATAGGGTCAGCTTACACATGTTTTCAGAAAATTACTTGATATCTTTGATAACAGTGGTATATTCCTGTTCTGTTAACAGTTTTGGGATTAAGGATTGGGTTTCTTTGACAGAGATATCACCTGATAAGACTTCATTAGAATCTTTCTGACCCTGTCTGTTCTTAAATAGACATTGCTTGAAATGTACAGTATTTGCGGTATGAAGTGGTATTAGCTAATTTCATTTGTCATTCAGAAGAAAAATTAATAAGTCGTTTATTCATTTTTTTCCTAGCTATTACTTGCTCTACTTGCTGTGTCTTAAACTGTGAACGTAATGTTGTACATAAGAAAGTATTTTGCAGGTGACAATTACATCCAATCATGTGTGGTTGCAGTGTGTAAGGGAATTCAAGATTGCACATGGTAAAATTTAATTTTGGACCTGCTAATATTAAGCAAGTAAATTAGTTTTCAAATATTTCGAACCAAACTTTCAAAGCTGTTTGCCTAAATTCAGGAATTTAAACGAAGATTGAATCTCATACGCTCTCTTGTTTAATTTTGAGAGTGTAAGTAAAATTTGAGAGAGGATAAAAGCAGTGATTACACTTTTGCTTGTATTTTTTATTTTACGGGCCACGAGCCTATGTCTGTAGCTGTTTCAATTTTCTTGTAAGTACGATAGAGGGTCTCTTTAACCGATGCAGAGTTACAAGCGATATGAAACGATATTGAATAAGAATTGCTTTGGACATGTCTTAAGTGTTTGGCAAACGTGTTCTTCACAAGTCGAGTTTTTTGTGCAAATTTTTAAACTGATTTATTCCTTCCTTTTACTTTGCGAAATGAAAGTTATCCTGAACGGCCGTTCTTCTAGATCTTTTGGTATTAATGCAATTGTCTCTATTGACAACAGTTTTATACCTGCTATTACTTATGTCTCAATTTTCATAAGTGACCTGATGCCATCAGTTCTAAACTTGGTATCTATGGTGATGAAACTACTACTTACTCCTATCAATGTGGAGTCTGATCACATCGTTATGGCCAAATGGGCAGCTGGTTTTCAAAATGACATACATCTTTTGTTAAATGAGGCAAGGTTTGGCTTGTTTATATTAGCATCCCTAAAACGAAATTGCTCTCATCTAATCACCTGGGTGTACCGTTTTTATCCTTCTATAAGAATACCTGATACTAACTTCGATAAATGTGATATATTCTCGGGTTAACGCTTTCCGATTAAATTAAACGGTAACATTGGACTGAATGAATTGTTATATCTGCTGTCAAGCAAACTGATTCACCATGTCGTGCTAGACAATTGTTTTTGTCAGAATCTATTTTACACATTTATAAATCTACCATTCGTACATTTATTGAGTATTGCTGTCACAGCTGATCTGGTGATTCTGTTAGGCAGTTAGAGATTCCTGACAAAAATTAACATTACAAATCTACAATGTTATTGGTTTTAATGAAAAGGCATAATTAGGTTCCCAATCCGAACATACATTGACTTTCTCTTAATCAACATGCCTCGTATATAGGACTGTAAGGTTAAATATTTGATTTCTTTGTAAGTTAACGTTGAGGAATCTTATCATTTCATTAAAGACGTTTACGCAAAACTTACCAGACATTTCCAAACATTTCTGATTTAGCTCATTTTCTGTCTATGAGACAAAATCGAAGCATAAATTTGGTTTTCTTTAAATTTCAGTAGAGGTCTGTCAAGTTAAATCTTAACTGCAATTTCATTGATTGATTTGACAGAATTTTAGATAGAGAAACTCTTCAACTCGTACGACTGTATTCATTAGGATTATATTCTATCCCTTTGAGTACATTCTGATTTCGGATCTATTTTTAATATAATATTGTGTAATGTCTTCCGTGTAATACGTTTCTCTTAGTCGATTTGTCGTACAGCAAGCAGAATATTACGATCAAACAGAATTATTAATTAAAATTATATTTTTCGTAGACTATGTTTATTTCTGATTTTAATTATTTTATTCTTTTTGCAGGTTTTGGAAAAAGCGATAAAACTCAAGAAAATATGGCTTTCTTAAGAACTGCATTTTATTTATCTCTCTTCTTGTCACTTGTTCTATGCGAGCAATCAATGAAAGTGCAAGTTGTAGAGGAAGACGAATGCATCATCAATGTCTCGAAATATTCAATGAAACATTTCAATGAGAGCCTTGATAAAGGGAAGAAGGTCATATTCTTTCGAATTAAATACCACTCCAAACAAGCCGAGGAATTAACCAAATCAAAACCAAATAATCATTTTGCTAATCCGAATGAATTTATGTGGTTGCACGATGGAGAACATGGTTTACCGGTTTATATGGATACACCGTATGACTTTGATGTTTTTTCAGTTCATATCTTAAAGGAAGATACATCCACTTTAACAGTGAATATGTATGTGTCAAAATCCTGTGATGAAAGAAGAGTGTCAAGATTGCATTTTTTTTGTCTTTAGTCAATTGGTAAAAGTTGTTTCAAAAGCGAAACTTCCAGACAAAAAAGCTTCAGCTTACATCTGGTACGATATTAACAACAGAAAACACATGTCAAATTCCAGTTTCGTTGGGAATGAATCGAGAGATCCTCTTTCGATATTGTTGCCAAGTGAAAGGTTATAACCACAAGAATTATAATAATTCCATCGATTTATGCAGAGGACAAAGTATTAACCCATCCATCGTGGTCGACATCCAGAATTATGTAGGTGCATTTTTATTTGCGATTTTCCCTATACTCTTGGGGTTTATTTCGGAAGCCAAACTCACTCGCCGTGTGAGACCATTCCACGAGATTCGTTCGTTAAGTACGAGTGATGAAAATATCGAACAATATCTTACCCCATTTGGAACTGAATCGGATTGGCTAAATGAATATACGCCATATTTTAGTGCATTGATTTTCATCAAGAAACTGTTGCTCTTTGAGAAAGGGTCGGCTTTTGCGCCAAGAATTCGAAGGTCTTTGAGCGTTTTCGCATGTCTGTTTATTATTTTCGCAGATTTGTTTATCGAAATGCATCCAATCAAGCAAGAACTAAAATCTTACATCGACAATAACGTCCCACTTGGTTACAGGTCACTTTTGTTTGGTTACAAAAAATGTGCAGAAAACGCTGACTACTTTCTCGGTGGACCTTTTGTTTGGTTTTCAGCTTTTGTCATTTTGGGTTTGATTGTTATGAATATTCCAAATCGTTTCTGCCAGACCATAGCATATAGTATCCTACACTAAAGAAAAGCATGTACATTCCTTGTTCAAGATATCCAACTCTTGCAACGTTTTAGCGGTATAAATATCTTCAACTTGCAAGATTATGACTTACTCCACGCTCTTCTTAAATCAAGTTTGTTAACTGCTTTAAATCCGTCGCTTTGGTTTGCGGTTATTAAACAGTGGTGTGAACGTTGTAAAAAAGTTTATAATGCTTTCACTAATTCCCATTAAATTTATCACTTGATAGGCTTTTTTGTCACTTGTTTCTGCATCTTCGTATCTTTTTGGCTTTGTATCTGCGAATTTTTACTTTGCATCTTTTATTATGGCTGCCCACAGCTTCTGATTTGTAAAGCAATTCCACACAGTTACACCCTCTGTTATATTTACCCTCTCCTCAAGAACGAAAAGTTCAGAATTTTAGGAATTCTGTTTTTCCTATTGTCATTACCTGTCTACCTTTAACTCTTTCTTTTTAATACTTATCTCTTTCTAACAACTTTTCAATTACTGAGTTCTTATCTTATTTATATTATAATCGCTCTGATTGCTAAGCCAGACGCCATTGCTTTCGTTCTTTTATTGTTAATGTTTGTCCTTTTCTTGGTTTCTATTGCGTAATTGATTTCTGAAACTTATCTTTCCCTGTAGAAAATATCGGTTACTTTGGCGGAGAAAGTGTGCAAGGATTTTGTTTACATTAGTTTAGGCTAACGGTTCATATATTGCGAATTGTTTGAAAGAATTGTTCGGATACACCATCCAATTAGGTATGAAATTGCCAAGGCTTTTATCAAATTAATTGTCGGCGTTTATATTTTGGCAAGTTGCGCATATTCTTTTCAAAGAATTACCCAAAATATGTCGGCGTATATCAAAATCGGTCTTTTAATATTTACGACGATGATTCCAAAGATCATGACTGCTTTAAAAGACACGGTTTTAGAGTCGCGTTGGAAAGCGTTTCAAATCTTGGAAACAATTTATTCTTTTCAAAGAGAAACAAATTTCCCATATATGGCCAATGGCGTCCAGTAAAACTAAATATAAAATAATTAAATCATTCATGGTTTACTTTTTTATTTGACTAACATGTCTATTTTTTCCTCTTCTTGAATTCTTTCACTATAGTTCACGTTATATCTGTGTCTTAAATATGGAAAAGACCCAGCTATAAAGTGGAGTATAGTGAAAACAACCACGCCTTCTGACTCATTGTTATGAATAAACGAATTTTCCCGAGTTTACAAACTTTGCTTAACACACACAAAACTCGTGAAATTTCACACCGCGATGCGAAATGTTATTCCTTCAATGGAAAGGCCAGAATCACATCCGAGAGTGAATTTTCAAACGAAATAAAAGACGAGCAAAGTTTGACTGGAGTCAGAGCGTTAAGATGATTAGCAATTAACATGTTCCCTTGACAAATGTCAAGCGATCGTTATTATTATTGTCTCTATCTTTCTCTCTCACCTCTCAATTCTCACCTCTTTCTTCCTCCTCGTTCACCCGTCTACTTGATAACCGCACGGAACCCTTTAAGACAGAGCGAATGCTTCAAAGACACTCCTACCAAACAAACGCTCATACATACTTACATACACACATACGTTCCTGCCTACATGCACATAAACTTTTTCCAACAAGTCACTACTGCGAAATCTTGATACCTTTAACTCATTACTTGTTTCTCTTTTAACTTCTACCAATTCATGTTATTCTTTTCATTAATAAATTTCTGTTCCAACATTCAAAAGGTATACTTTTATTCTTCCACCAATCTACACACTCCAATGTAAAACCTTCTGATGATTACGAATAAATCTGTAAATTGTAGGGAGTTCGGTTATGTTTGACACAAGGCCGAATCAAAAAACCTTAACCAGCTCCCCACTTCCAGCTCGGAAGAAAAGTTAGCTATCACGTTATTTCTAAACAAAAATGTATTGTTGAATGAAAGGACATAAATTATGACTAAGTGTAACCATACCAAAAAATACCTATGGACGAAAACATTATAACTTCTACTTTTGAAAAATGTGCGCTCAAAAAAGTCACCGTTACATGAGAGTCCTTAAAAAAATTGAAACAGTAAAATCACTTATCGAAAATTGTCTGAAGACACCACATGGCAGAATCCTAGGTAGCGTAATAACACGTTTACAAATAAATTATATATATATATATATATATATATATAGAGAGAGAGAGAGAGAGAGAGCGCGAGAGAGGGAGAGACTGAGATTGACCAACTGCGCGTAAGACATGAGAGAATCAAAGCATCTGCATGTGTCTCAGCCGTTCATTCGTGCAATCTCCCTTCTTGCCTCCATTGTGGACTTGTTTGTAAATCTCTTGCAGGACTCAAATGTCATTTACGATTGAGTAAGTGCAGGCATGCTACATCGAATTAAACGGTTGTCTAGACCTCATACGTTGTAATCGACGGGAGAGTTCATCATATATATATATATATATATATATATACGTAAAAAAATCACAAGATCGCCAAAACCTACCGCGGTTTCACACAACGGCTCGTTAGGGCAAAGGCAAACCAAGGTCTAATCAAATAAATAGACACCACCAAACAAAGACTAACTGACTACCCGACGGGGGAGGGGGAGGTTAAAAAAAAAACAAAAAAAACAAACACTCTAAGCAAGAAATTTAGCTTTATGGAATCTACACCTATTCAGTATTTCAGTTTTGGCATTAATAAGGTTGTGGACAGGTTCGAATCTAGCTATCGCTAACTTCTCCTCATCACATAACCTACAGAATTTACTGCCTTTGTTATAGTTAGGGCATTTTTTTTATTATTTCCCATTTCAAAATGGGGTCTCTTTCAGTTTTAGTTTTTATGTCCCATACATAGCTGGATAAAGTCGTACTGTGTTTATACTTCTCATTTTTAAAGGAGGTTTTATGGTTGTAAAACCTAATTTTAAAATTATCATGCGTAGCTCCTATGTATGTTTTAGGGTTTTTATCATTTTCATTAATGTAAACTCTAACTTTATAAACTACATTTACTTGATTACGATTACCTCTAATGGGGCAGTCGGTTTTAATTCTACAATTACAATTATTTTTGTTGCCGGTATTAGTACTAGGAATATTGGTATTACTTTTCAATTTACTTTTATTGGTATTATTAATTATTTTTCCAATATTAGGTAAACAAGAGTAGCTGAGTTTAATAGTGTTCCTATTAAATATTTTTTTAAGTTTGCTATCAGAGTTAAAATGTTTATCTATTAGGTTAAAAAACATTTTGCCTATTTTAAATTTAACTTCATTATTGTATGGGCGGTTAAACCATATAATATTTCTAGATCTGTTGTTATTGTTTTTTTTAGTAATATTTTGGTCAGAAAATTTTAGTGTTTGCGAATGTCCACTTTTTATTAGTGCAGTTTGGTAAATTTTCTTGTATTTATCGAAAATTTCACTATTGGAAGAGTTGGTGGACAATCTAACAGCTATACCATTAGGGATACTTTTAAGGATATGCATAGGGTGATTAGAAGTTTTGTTAACATAATTGGGGGTGTAATTATTTTTGATATAGGGTGTTATATATCCGTTATTAAGATTTAATGTTATATCCAAGTAATTGACAATTTTAATGTTATGCTCTATTTCAATCTCTAACTTATAAGATTTGAAAAATTTTTGCACTTCCTTTCTAAATTTATCTCCTATTCTAGGTGTACATTTATCTATTATAATTAATCCATCGTCCCGGTATAAACCGTGATTGTGGAAATCAATTATGGCGTTAAGTTTATGGAGCAGTAGACAACCTATCAGCTCCGCCAGCTCCGCCACCTCCGCCCCATCATATGCCCCCATAGGATTATCAAACCCCTGGGCATCAGTTTTTTTTACCCATATCTCATCATTAAAATATAATAGTGTTTTGCGGCAGTGCCAAATTATTTCTAATTCTGCTTCTTTTATATCATTATATTCTTTAGCTAACTTCAACGCCTCTGAAAGTAGTTCAGTTGTTATGGAGGGGTAGAAATCTTTAATGTCGTATTTGATAAATGCTGAGTTCTTATTGAAATTTAGGGTTTTAAACCATTTAATACAGTCACCAGTTGATTTCCACTGGTTAATGTTAAGGAACATATGTAAGTTATTGCAGATATTTTGAATAATAATTTTACTTATTTTTCCAAGCTCCGTCTTAGTTGGGTTTATAAGTCTAAATTCGGGGTGGTTAGGAAATGAATTTTTATGGTCTTTGACCGTAAGGAAGCAATTCTTTAGGGTTATTTTTTCCACCCTGTTATGTAGATTCATTGGTAGCTAAATTTAATCTATTTCGATTTGGAGAGCGTTTCATTTATCGGAATTTGTTTGAAAGAATTGTTCAGGAACATCACCCGATTCGGTATGAAGTTGCCAAGGCTCTGGTTAAATTAGCTGTGGGGGCTTATGTTTTGGTCTTTTGCGTCTATACTTTTCATCACATAACCCTAAATATGTCAACATATATCAATATTGGTATTTTGGTATTCTCGTCGAGGATTCCAATGATCATGTCCGTTTTGAACGACAGAGTATTAAAAAAGAGTTGGATAGTTTTACCAATCATGGAAATAATTTATGACTTTCAACAAAAGTACAAATTCCCAAGAAGTCTACAAATGATCAATTGAGTTCAATAAACTTAAATAGAAAATAGTCACAAATAATTCATGGTAATTTTCTACGCATGACATAAAGACCGCACCTAAATGTATGCATCTTCAGTTACATATTTTCAGTAACAAACAATTTCATTCAAAGACAATAATAAACTTTGAGATAACAAAAAAAAAATTTTTTTTAAATTTTTCTTGAATTTTCTTTGAGCATTACTAGAATAGAGACAGTTCGGTGTAAAACATATTTGGAAAATAAAATATTTCGAACGGATTCGGCTTTCTCTTTTCACATCTTCTCACTTTGTTTTTTTTTCAATTGGAGTAGATTGATCTATCTATCGCCCGGTTCACACTCCACCCACGTCTATTGAACAGGTTAAGAGGCTCATCCCTTGTTCCCTGTTTAGGCTGTGGTTTCCGGCTTTCTCTTTTCCAATCTTTTCACTATTACGTAGCCCCCTGCACATCAGTGGCGTTTGCGCCTTGTTCGGGGTGATACGATTAAAAAAAATATATGGCAATATTTATTGCCAAAATATTTCGCCTTTTGAAAATATCATTTATTGGTTCTGTATAATTCTTGAAAAGAAGCGATATAATTTCTAACACATCTAAATGAAATAAGAGAGAAGGACTGCTGCTGCCCGCACCCATGGTTGGGTGGGCAGAAAGACAGCAACGAAGAAGGAAAAGAGCCAAAATATTCTCCTTGTTGACACAGGAAAGAGAGCTCTCCTTTGAGGTATTGGTAGGAAGTTCAGTGGTGAAAAACATAGTAGATACTGTAGCGTCAGTATCGTTATTAAGGGAAGAAGAATACAGAAAACTAAGAAATCGTGGAAGAATGAGAAGGCCTGATATAGAAATCACATAGACTGATGGTGGTTTCATGAGTATAAGGGAATGGTTAATCTTCCGGTGAAGGTTGGACAGAGCCTCCAGAGATTTTATATCATCCCCGGGCTATGTGCAGGAATGATCTTGGGAGATGATTGGCTGCACAGACATAGGGCTAGAATTGAGTTTAGCCCTACTGCATTTGTAGGGAACGGTATAAAGATGATATTCTGAGGTTCCCCCAACAAATATATAACTGTAGTGACAGAAGATATAAAGTTATCCACTAGAACTGTAGTATCAGGCAGAGGAGGATTAATGACAAAGAAAAAAGTGAAGAGAGGGATCATACAACTAATTCCTGTAGAGGAGGGTAGACCTGAAGAGAGCGAGACAGACATGTGTGAAACAGTGGTAAATGCAGCAAAAATAGTTCCCATTTTATTGGTGAATGAAGCCAATAAGACCGTTAAAGTAAAGAAAGGGGAGAAGGTAGGTAAACATTTACTCGTAAGGACCAGACAACAAATAAGTTTAGATATAAAGAAGAGATATAGGGTTTAAATTGGGTAAATGGTATATTAGACGAAGAAGCATTGGCCCCTGAAAAGATTAAGGCTAGAGTAAAGAACCTGTTGAGGGAGAATCGTGATGTGGTGCACATCTCAGATAAGGAGTTCTGCCAAACTGATACCAACAAATAAAAATAGTCGCAGGTGATCCCCCTCCCATTAAGTTAAGACACTACAGAACTCCTATCTCTAATAGGGCCCTAGTGGAGGAAGCAGTGACAGGTATGTTGGAGACGGGAAAGATAAAAAGATCAAGGTCTTCTTGAAGCTTTCCCATAGTGATAGCAGATAAGAAAGATGGTGGCCATAGATTCTGTGTAGATTTTAGAAAACTGAACGCTGTTTTCAAGCCATTGGCAGTGCCCTTGCACTAATTGATGATATATTGGATCTGTTAAGAAAAACTCAGTGCTTTTCCACATGAGATTTGAGATCAGATTGTTGGCAGGTGACCCTTCAAGAGGTTGATAAAAAAAAGGCTGTATTTGGATGTCACCTGGGCCTGGTTCAATTCAAAGTTATGCCACTTGGCCTGGCCAATGCACCTGGGATTTTCCAGCAATTACTATCAGTAGTGCTGGGAGGAATGAAGATTTTTGCAATGGCTTACCTGGATGATATTCTGATGTTCTCAGAGATCCCAGAACAAACTTTGACCGCTTAAGATAAGTTTATGGTCGTTTATGAAGACACAGTTTGAAGTTAAAACTATCAAATTGCCATTTCCTAAGGAAAGAGAATAAGTACTTTATTGCGGATACCGACACTCTTGATAGCGTTGACAAAAAAGTACGCAAGAGTTAAATAGACAGAGGTCTGTAAAAGGGCCTTCAATGCATTGAAAGAACAGCTAACTTCTCTATCACAACTGACGCACCCGACCTCAGCAAACCTATGGTATTGTACACAGACTCTTGTGGGCAATGTGTGGGAGCAGTCCTCCACCAACCCTGTCCGGATAAGGAGGGTCCAGTGCCTGGCATACCAAAGGAAATACCGATATATTCCTTGTCACATAAGCTTTCAGAGACTCAGCAGAGATGGTCAGTGATAGAAAGGAAGACGTACGCTACTGCTTATGCCCTCCAAAAGCTAGATTAGTATCTAAGCGGGGCGATGTTTACCATAAAAACAGACCATAAACCTTTTCAGTATTTGCTGGAAACAGATTGTGCAAATAAAAAAATATATCAGCGGGCACTGAAGCTAATAGGATATAACTGCAATATAGAGTACTTAAAAAATATAACACCTGTGTAGATTTTCTCTCCAGGAAACCAAAGAAGCTAGAAGAAGTGACTGTGACCGTAGAGCCAGGGGTAGACGATAGGGCATATCATATCGGAGTAATTAAAATACATACGTTAAAAGATCGCCCTGTGTTAGAGGCAGAGGAAGAGGAAATTTTACAGCTGAGAACAGAAACCCCAGTGGATAGAACAAGTTGAAGAAGAACAGGTGGACAAGGAAATAGCAACCCTCGGAAAAAAAGTAGAGGCAGGGGAAACCTCTAAATGTATGATACATGAAGGGAAGTTATATTATATTTTGGGTAGGGATGAAGAAAATAGATCCAGGTTGTACATACACAAAGATCTAAAACCAAAAATATTAGAACACTGCCATGAGAAGCTAGACCACATGGGGATTGATAAGACCCATCAATTGATAAGCAGAAACTACTAATGGCCTAGACTATACAGAGAAATTACTGAATAAGTAATACTGAATACTGAATAATGAGGATGAGATACACCTCTCCCAGCTCAGAGAGAAATATAGAAATGAAAATGAATCAGAGGGCAAATCAAGTGAATGGGAAGAGGAGGATGAGATACCTTCCTTCTAACTCCAGGAGAAATGGGTTAAAGTCAGAATTACCCTTAAAACACAACTGAGAAAAACACACCCAAATATCAGTAAGGAGATGAAGGAGAATAAGAATCCCTTAGGGATCCTAATAATAAAAAAAGTAGCTGTGGTTGGAGGGGATGTGTGGGCGTAGGCGTGTCGTGGTGAGAATGAAATCGCTTATCGATGCTACTGACTGGCCAGCAGTGGTAGCGGCTGTGGCATGGGCGATGCCCATCTGTCCAAACAATCACCCTAATATTGATTAATTAGCGATAAAAGAAACTGAAAGCTAAAGAGATATTAAGAGAAAAAAAACGCGAAAAACAGATTTGGGAATAATTAATTGAGGAATGAAATTGATTAATGAATTATAAAGTGAATTTTTGTTTTTAATCATCTCACCCCAAGCAAGGCATTCCACTGCCACTATTGCGCATGGGGCTACATAGGGGAAGGTAAAGAGAAGGAGTGGTTAGACATAGGGAATGTCAGGAGGAAGGTGACAGATGAGTAAGGATAGCGAGGATGAGGGTTGGGCAGATGGGAAGAGTGTTTGATAGAATGGGAGCAGGTTAGTGTGTTAGGAGGTGTCTATTGACCTTACATTTAAACTCCTGGAGAACTTCCGGGGAAGCAATCGTGTGAAAGAGAATTCCACAGTCGGGAAGTGCGAGGAAAGAAACTGTTGGAGTAGAAGTTACGGCTGCATTTTATCGGTTTCACTGTAAAAGGGAGGGATCTAGTTGCTAATCTAGTATCTCGTTCAAATTCGTATTTAGGGGGCACCAGTGATCTAAGTTCATCGGAGCAGAAGCCGTGAAAGTATTTATAGAAGAGACACAGGGACGCCACGTCGCACCGGTGGGAGAGAGACTGCAGGCGGTCTGCCAAGTCGGTATCTATCACATTACAGACCCTCCTCTGAACCTTATCGAGAAGCCCGAGGAGAACAGCAGGGGCACCCGACCAGATATGGCAGCAGTATTCAATGCACGGGCGGATGGTAGATTTATAAATGTGCAGGATAGATTTAGACGGAAAAAACTTCCGGGCCCTACACAGAGAACCGACTTTCATAGCAGCGGATTCTATATAGTCATTCCATTTGAGGTGCGCTGAAAGTGTGAGTTCAAGGAGGCGTAGTGTTTTACTCTCTGGGAGGCAAGCCTGGTCGATGCTAATGGGAGGTAGGTGAGATTGTCGATGATGGTTAATTGACAGTAGCTTCGTTTTAGAAGCATTAAAATTTACTAGCCATTTCTTACCCAAGTCCAATATGAATTGGAGGTCTTTTTCAATCTCGGCTGCGAGGTTAGCTTTGACGCCTACACCAGATTTTTGTAGGAGGCGAGAGTAAACTGTGGTGTCATCGGCGTACAAACCTATTTGGTCTCTTCTGGAATCAGGGAGATCATTAATGTATATCAGGAAGAGTGTAGGATCTAAAATGGAGCCTTGGAGGACACCTGCGTTTGTATGGTAGTTCTGAGAGGCATGTCCGTTTAATACCACCTTCATTGTGCGGTTAGAGAGGAATGACTAGATTAGTTCAAACAAATGTCCAGTTATACCATAGCTCCGCAGTTTACATAAAAGGCCAGCATGCCAAACTCTGTCGAACGCCTTAGATGTATCCAATGCAACGGTTCGGGTTCGCCATTCCTGTCGAGTGCCTGGTATATGTACTCGGTGATGGTCGTTAGCATATCAGCAGTAGACCTGGTGAAGCGGAAACCATATTGCTTGTCCGAGAGGAGCCTGTGTGCTGTGAGATGCTGAACCACCTCGGCGTTGATAATGGCTTCGAACACTTTGCCAAAGATCGTAAGAAGGCTGATAGGGCGGTAATTTGCAGGGTCAGAGGGTTCTCCAGTGTTTTTAAATATAGGAACTACAGAGGAAGATTTCCAACAGGCAGGAGAGCAGTAAGCAGATAGGCAGAGGTTGTAGAGCTTAGAAAGGACAGAGGAGAGTTCAGGGGCACATTTCTTTAAGACTATGGTTGGGATTCAGTCACCACCGCTCGCTTTGTGAGGATCAAGTTTTAAGATTATCTTAGAGACAAGCGAAGGTGTAATGTGGACATCATTCAGTTGTGCCTCGGTTCTAGGTGAGAAGTCGGGTGTAAAAACTCCAGATGAGTCCAGACTCGAATTGTTCGAGAATCTGCGGGCAAAGCCTTATCTGCTGGGGAGGTGAGGACCTCAAATTTGTTGGTTAGCGGGGGTATTGTGGACTTGCTCTTGTTAAGTACTCTTTTACAGAGTCGTCAGTAGACTTTAGAGCTGAATTTAGAGCATGCTATGCGTTGCTTCATTCTGGCAGCAAACAACATCTTAGCTTCGTTAAGTATCCTTTTACACTTATTACGAGCTGAAGTGAAAAGGCGCCTGTTTTGGTCCGACGCGTAGTTACGATAGAGTCGGAAGAAATGATTCCGGTGGGCAATGGCAGCCGAGCAAGCGGGTGAGAACCACGGAGACGAATGAGATTTAAGCTAGAATTTCCTAGCAGGGATGGAGGCATCGATGCCAGCCTTAACCCAGGAGGAGACCTCGGATGCACATTCTTCGATGGGAAGACTAAAGACGTTGTACCAAGGGATGTCACAGAGGAAGTCTCGGAACGAATCCCAGTTTGCTTTGATAGCAGTAGGATATTCTACTTGTCTGGGTTTCATGGGTCGGGCGGGAGTGGAGTGAAATATTGACGGACACTACAGTGTGGTCAGAGTTTCCGAGTGGGCAGAGTTGTCTGGTAGTGCAAGAGTCTGGGATGGAAGTGAAGCAGAGGTCTAGAAGTGAGTCCTTTCCGTTAGGGTTGTCGGAGAAACGCGTGGGGAAGTCCACTACTTGCGTAAGGGATTGGGTGATTGAAACGTTCATGGTGTGGACACCAGCAGCGTCAGTGACAGCGTTCTTCAGCCACTTGGTGTGGTGGGCGTTAAAGTCACCAAACACGAATACATGGGCAGAGGGATGGGAAGAAATGGCTTTGTCGATATTGTCAGAAATGATGTCAAGTAACGAACAGTCAGGGGAGGAAGGAGAGCGGTAGAGAAAGAAGAGATAGCTAATCGAGCTGAGAAGTGAGAGGCGGAAGCACATGAAAGAATGATCTGGGGATTCAAAAGATGACACCCTAGCTAAGGGAAGGTGTTCGCTGACATAGACACCAAGCCCATGCATATGAACATTGGAGTCCTTCCTGAAGAGGGGAAGGTAGCCAGGAACGCAGAACTCAGATGAGGGGATAGAAGGGTTAAGATTAGTTTCACATAGGGCTAATATATCAGGTGAGTTATTATGGAGGAATGAATCTACGCTGTGGAAGTTGGTGCGGATGCCGCGTATGTTAGTGAAAGAGATGCAGACAGGTTTGGGCGTTTTCAAATGAGCTGGTTTAGTTTTGCTATTATGTTTGCTTTTTTCCATAGTGATTCAGTTAAGGAGAGGTCTTAGAATAGAATCAGTCGGTCAATCGTTTGCAACTTGTGAAGGATGGAGACTGGCGCGGCCTACAACATAATGTGGCCTCGGGGTTGCCCATCGAACGTTCATGCAGGGACGCCCGTCCATGCGCGGTATGGCACTACAAGAACCCCGGTATTATTCAACTGTTGATCAGAGCTGCCTCTCAGGACGCTACGCAAGAGTTCGGGTTCCTAACTACCAGTCGGAAGCAGCAACCAGGAAACTGCTAACCCGGTACCCTCAGAATGTAAAGACGTTACCACCATACTCCGTAACTGCAAAGAGCTTCCAGCTGAACTAACACTAAGACCGGAGAAGGGGGATGAACCGGGAACCCTTTCTTAAACAAGAAACAAGGCGATCACCTCTAAACTCATTCAAAAGAAGGGGATGGAGTGTGAGACTGGGCGATAGTAGGAACTATCTACTCCAATTTACAAAAAAAGAAAGAAAAAAAAGTGACTGAGGTTTACAAAGTTTTAACTTTGTATAAGTCAAAAATAACCTTGAATTGCAAAATAATTTACACAAACTAAGTGACAAAAAAAAATCCTAGACGAACAAAAAACGAAAAATAAAATAATTTCCAAAAATTACAGAAAAACAGACTGAAAAATTACCACAAGCAGCTAACACTGTAAAGTTGATTTAATTAAATTTCTGAAGACAAAAATAGAAATTAAACCATTTTTTACAGAATATAGTCGAGTTATGCGGCTTGCGTTCGCTGGCCAACCATAAATAAAATGAATAAAATCAGAAGATCTGTTACCCTTGCAGGAATGGCCAAGATTAAAGGACAAATGCTGCTGATAATGATGACGATGATGATGAGGATAGAAACATGGAAACCAGATCCAAAACCCCAGTGGAGCAGAAAGAACAGTGTCCAAGAAAACAGGTAATGAAAAAGAACACCTTCAAACACACACATACACACAAAACTATTTTGTCTTTTACAGGTTGACAGAAGAGAATTTTGATAAAGAACTTTCTGTTAAAAGTGCATGCTTAGATTTGTTCGTGTTTGAAAATTTATAGGCAGAACCAGGAGTGAGAAAAGAACTTTTTTCAGTTGTCTGAAGAAACTTTTTAATAAAGAACTTTTTTGTTAAAATTGCATTTGTAGATTAGTGCATGAAAAGTATAAGGTCAACAAAAAGCAGGAGAAGAATTTTGAACAAATATAAAAAGAGAACTTTGTGAGGTTGCATATGACAACTTGGTGATGCATGTATAAGGGCGCACGCTAATTAGTGTTTCTGGATTTATAATGTCATTTACGACTTAAATGAACGGATGGTTGGTGAAGAGATGTAACACTATTTTTGTATGCGGAAAAATATAACATTATTTTAGCACTACGGAGCAGAGGAAATTATTTATAGTTGTGTTATTAATTGTGCGGATTAATTGTTCTAATGTGGGCGGGGAGAAAAATAGGCCTAATGGATAGTGGGACTATTTATTCGGTTGCAGTGTGGGCGCGGCTAATGAATTGTGAAATATATTGCAAAATGAAAACTACTGCGGCTACTTTGTTGTTGTTGCTAGCGTGTGGAAAGGTGTGAGAGAGAGAGAGAGAGAGAGAGGGGGGGGATTTTTCAGCGTTTTTCATTTCACGCGTTTCAAGTAAGCCTTTCGTCTAGTTTTTCTGACGACTGGGTTCCTCTCTCTGACTTGATATTCAAGTCCGTCGAGTTTTGTTGAAACTGTTTCAATATGACGCATGGTGGAAATTGATCTTCTCATTACAATCTAACATCAAATACGATTGTCAGGCATGAAAGCGTTGTCCCGGGGGGTCAGAGACCAGTTGCTGCTAAGACAGGTAAGACGAATTTACCACCGCCGCCATCCACCACACAAAGACCATTCTTCGGCAGTTTCCGTAAAGCTTCGGTGAAAAACTCTAAGATATTTTCAATCGTCACAACTTGAAAACTCCGATTGGAGTGACAGACATTACCAACCCAAAGAGTGAATAAATGTTAAGACAAACACGACTCTTAGACGAAACATTCGCTCCGTTGTAAAGATAATAAATTGTCGACTGTTATATTTCATTTATTTTTGTTTCTTTATATATATATATATATATATATATATATATATATATATATATATATATATATATAGTCTTTTTCCACAACTCATTCAGGCGTCATTCCATTTACATTTGGTGCCGTTTTCATTCACTGGTTAACTTAGTAAAGAGACAGCTAGCAAGATTTCAAAGTGACTTCTTTAGGATCAAAATTGACAGCGTGGGCGAGGAAGAACATTGTTGTAATAGACAACCTGAAAACCAGCTACTGTGTCGAAGCCATCACCACTAGCGGCCGGAAGCCGTCGTGACACAGATAGAAACAAAGTAGTAGTGAAGGCCAATCTATGTGGACTAATAATTATATTGTAATTTTCTTTACATCAAAAGAGTATAATGAAAATAAAAAAGAAATAAAAATAAAATACAATCCAACTTTTTCAGTTTCCACAAACTACCGCGGCTACTTTGTTGTTGTTGCTGGCGTGTGGAAAGGTGAGAGAGGGGATTTTTCCGCGTTTTTCATTTCACGCGTTTCGAGTAAGACTCTCGTCTAGTTTTTCTGACGACTGGGTTCCTCTCTCTGACTTGATTTTCAAGTCCGTTGTGTTTTTGTTGAAACCGTTTCAATATGACGCATGGTGGGAATTGATCTTCTCATTAAAATCTAACATTAAATACGATTGTCCGGTTCCGATCAGCCACTTGAAATTACCGCCATGTTGACGCGATTTCGTTGACTTTATACATTCAGCTGTCAGAATCAATTACGACTGCATCCTCACGTGGGTGGCCTCGTTCAAAAATTTACAGATGATTTTTCACTTTGGTCTATCGTTTATATTCTTTCTCCGACAGAGACGAAAGGGAGAGCAACATACAATGAGGAAGGAGAAGAACTAGGGTTATCTCCCGTCGCAGGCCATTTTCTTTTTTACATATCATAAATATCTTTTTTTACGCCTTCCTATTTCTCTCGGCCACACCCTTACTTATTTCCTTATCCCCCCCTCTCTCTCTCTTTGTTTCTCTCTCTCGGCGCTTCCCACAAAAAAGAAAAACGTTGATATTTTTAGGAAGAAAAAATATATACACACAAAGATATTTTCCAAATATCTAGTCCTAGGTTCGAATCCAGTGTCCATCGATATCTATTTAACGTGTGTACATAAGGAACACTTACAGTGTTACACATTCTTTTTCAACGATTACTCATTAACAGAGCATAAACTTCCTATATATTTAAAAAAAATAGGAGACTTGGTCACTATTTTACTATTTATCTAAGTGATTCTGCGATGGACTTTCTTTTAAACGAGCCTTAATATCTATAATTTGATCTTTCTTGATATATAAAGATGCAAATTACTTGATTGAAATCTCCAGGTAAGGTAATTCCACGTTGGACATTCTTTTAAAAAGCGCCCTAATAAAGAGAAGTTAATTTTTTTTATATGTCAAGTGGCAGAATACTTGATATTACCACCAAGACAGGTGATTCCTCAAAAGACATCAAAGGACATTCTATTTAAATTAGCCCTAATTACCAGAGTTTGGTCTCCCTTGATATTTAAAAGGTCAGAATTCTTTTTTGCGATCTTACTTACAGACAAAGACATTCTCTTTAAACGAGCCCTCTTTAATAGAGCTATATTTTATTGATATGCATCGAGGCTGAATACTTAGCTGCAATTAATTTCCTATTTAACACTTGATATAATGCCTTACGAAGAGAAAAGAAGACAAAGGGCCTATTGCAATACCAGTCATGTGTTTGAGGCCATATCATTAGTGAAATGTTCTAACCCAAGTGTGAAGGCCGTTTGGAGTGAGTTTTCTGCTTCGTTAAACCGAGATCGATAATTTGACGATCATGAACGGACCTCCTATTTAAAACCTAAGAAAGAGAAAGGGACTTTTGTAACATCAGCCAGGTGAGTGAGGTCCTATCATTAGTGGGGTACTTTGATGATAAGAAAATATAAAACTCAATAATCTTATTTTGATAAAGTTATAAGAATAATTATATAATTTTCGAAAAGAATAGATGATCAAAAACATCAGAACGATTAAATAAATCCATAAAATTAAATAATTATTTTGCATTATTGAATATTTTAGGGTAAGAATATAAAATCGTGTATTTTACTAAATTACACCGTCTCTTTACTGGCACTTTCATTATAAACATGGCGAAAAAAATTGTTAGGTGTTTGGAACTTAGACAACTGATAGTCAATTTACGTACTGAAGATAAACTCTTGATTGGGGATTTTTCAAATATTGTGAGGAAATTCAAACCTCATTCCCCCACTTGCTTCTCTCCTGCCTGTTCGACCGCCATTGCCCACAGGAATCACTACTTCCGACTATTTCGGAGACAGTCATCTGACCACAATAGGCGCCTAGTCACGTCTGCTCGTAATGAGTGCAAGAGAATCCTGAATGATGCCAAGTGGTTGTTTGCTGAGAGAATGAGACAGCGCAAGTTAGGCTCCAAGGACTATTGGCGGTTATGCAAACGGGTGCTGAACAATAGATAATCCTCTCTCCCTCCTTTAATCAATGAATTTGAGGTCCTCACATCATCAGCGGACAAAGGTGAGTGCTTTGCTCGCAGATTCTCATCCAACTACACATCCAACTACACATTAGACTCATCTGGAGTACACTCATCTGACTTCCCTATTAGAACTGAGGCTAAACTGTACGATATACACATTACCTCGACAGTAGCATCTCGTGTATTATCAAAACTTGACCCCCATAAGGCGAGCGGTGGTGATGGAATCCCGGTGAATGCCCTTAAGAAATATGCCTTCTGTCCTCTCTAAACTCTATAACTACTGCCTTTCTGCTTCCTGTTTTCCTGCATGCTGGAAGTTCTCTTCTGTCGTTCCTGTATTTAAGAACTCTGGTGAACACTCTGACACATCCAACCATCGCTCTATCAGCCCCTTACCAATTTTCGGGAAGGTGTTCGAGGCCATTATTAATGCTGAAATAGTTCAGCATCTTACTGTCCATAAACTCTTCTCCGACAGCAGTATGGCTTCCGCTTTGCCAGGTCCACGGCCGACATGATAACGACCATTACGGAGTACATGTTCCAGGTCCTTGAGAAGTCCGGCAATGCTCGTGTTGTTGCTCTGGACATCTCCAAGGCTTTTGACAGGGTTTGGCACGCTGGTCTTCTATGCAAGCTACGGGGTTACGGTATTACCGGACGATTGCATGATCTGATCCAATCTTTTCTAAATAACCACATAATGAAGGTCGTCCTGAATGGGCATGCCTCCATATCCTACTGTACAAACGCTGGTGTCCATCAGGGCTCTATCCTAAGCCCGATGCTCTTCCTTATTTTCATAAATGACCTCCGAGACGAGATCAAGAGCCAAATAGGCATCTACGCAGATGACAACACAATTTACTCCTGCCTGAAACGATCCTGCATATATACAAATCAACCATTCGTCCGTGCATAAAGTACTGCTGCCATATATGTTCATGTTCCCCCGCTGTTTATCTCGGTGTTCTTGACAGGCTCCAAAGGAGAATCAGTAATGTGATAGGTAGCGACTTGGCGTCTCGACTACAGCCACTTTCCTACCGACGGGATGTGGCTTCCCTTTGTCTGTTCTATAAATACTTCCATGGCTTCTGCTCCAACGAACTTAAGTCACTGGTGCCTCGGCAACAGATGTTTACTCGTGCAACCAGACTGGTAACTGGGTCTCGCCCATTCACAGTTAGATCAACCAAATTCAGACGACAATTCTACTCCTGAAGATTCTTTTCTCGCACTTCCCGCCTGTGGATCTCACTTCCTTATTCTTGCTTTCCTGACGGCTACAACCTCCAGGAATTTGAATGCAAGGTCAATACTCATCCCTTAACCACTTGACCCTAGTCCTTTCTTCACCACCCTGTATATCGTTTCCTTTCTCTCCATCTTTGCAACTGTCATCACACCTGTATTCTCTTCCTTCTCTTGCACCTTTCTAAATGGTTCTTCTTTCTCTTCACTCTCTTCTATCTAATCTTTTTATTCTTATGTAGCCCCCTGCACATCAGTGGCGTTACCGCCTTGCTAGGGGTGATATGAAAAAATTTGAAAGTGTTTTTCATAATATTTTAAGAAAACTTGAGGAAACTGGGTCATTTGCAGCCAAGAAACCACCTGGCAGGCCTAGGAAAACTACTGCGAGGGAAGACAGATGGATTGGTAAAGAATAAAAAAAGGGATCGATTTGTGACAGCAACCACTATCTCTAAAAGAGCTAATGCTAACCTTAGCATCAAATATCAAGGTATAATATTTCAGGAAGAATTAATGAAATAAATCTGAACAGTCGAGAAGCCTCTACGAAAAGTTAATTTTTAAAAAGAGTAAAATGAGTCGATTGAAATTTGCCACTGAACACGTCATATAGACAGAAGAACAATGGGATTGTGTTCATTTCAGCGATGAGTTAATGTTTAAACTGTTCGGTTGTGACGAGAGAAGATTCGTATGTCTCAATCCTCAGGAACGATATTTGCCTAATTGCACTAAAAGCAGCGTTAAATTTCGAAGAAAAAATGTGAGGGTGTTTCGCATGATTTCATTTACTGGTAAGGAACCTCTTGTTAGGGTACACGGTAAAATTAACGCAACTGTAAAGAAAAGGATATTGAAGAAATATGTTTTACCTATTTTGAGAACTGCAATTAATCAACCATGTTACACAGCCAAGTCTGTTAAGGCATTTCTTTCTGTGGAGGATGTTACAAAGCCCAGGCATGAATCCTATTGAGAATGTTTGGAAGTTACTAAATGAAAGAGCTAAGGAAAAGAATCCAACAAACGTCAAAGAACTATGGACTAATTTGAAAGGAGAATGGGAGACAATATCCGTTAATGAATACAAGACATTAATTCGCTCATGTAGCAAAAGATGTCAACCTGTTATTGAAAAGAAAAGTTTACACATCAAGTACTAATGAATTATGAACGCTATTTTCATTTGAATGTGATATATCCATTATAATAATATAATTTTGTTAATGGTTCTGATGTTTTTGATCATCTATTTTTTCGAATGTTATATAATTATTCTAATAACTTTATCAAAATAAGTTTATTGAGCTTTATGTTTGGGAACTATATAATTTACCTTTTTATCTTCATTTTTCCTTGCTAAAATGTTATTTGAAGCTTTAAGATAAAAAGTTATGTCACATTTAGAATTTTTCCTGTGTACGATAAAGATAGAAGCTGATGATGGTTCGCCTGAAATAGGCTTATATTTCCGATTTACCATGAAATAAAGTGTCTGCCTAATTTTCTCTTATATTTGCTCTATATGTATTTATATACATATATATTTATAGCTCTCTTCGAGAGTTATCCTACCACCTTATGTACAGGATACTCCTTTGGATTCTTCTTCATCAACACCGCATACTGAGACATATATATATATATATATATATATATATATATATATATATATATATATAGTATATCGAGGCAGCAAGTAATTTTCTAAACATATGTTGTTAAATGTAAGAGACAATGAATGTCTATTATGTTTAATCATGAGCCGTTCTAAACGTCGTATTTTTGCTTTAATTTCTGATACTAATCAAAAACCTAGTACATATATTGGTTTTACTACAACCACGCTCTCCCGTAGACTTACATGTCATCTTTCTGATCAGAGTACTATTAAACAACATTTCTCTGAAAAACATAAACATGTAGGTAATATCAGACAGATTTTGGTCAACAAAATTTACTCATACACACAGTAAGAGGAACTTGCAGATATTGGAGGCCATGTACATCAAATCGAAACAACTAACACTCAATAAAATCAACTTTAAAACAGGAAATAACATATTACATTGCATTTGACTAGATGGTTTTGTTGTCATTTCGCGCTATCCCGCGGTGTGACGTCATAAAACCGCATCGCAAACTTAAGAACTGCGTTTATTATTTTTGGTAACTATTGCCGTTGCCAAGCGGGGTTTTATGTCAACACAAAATAAAATCGACGGTGATGGTGGAGTTTATGATATTTCAGTTTAAACAACCTCTCTGAAGATGGCTCATGTGAGCCGAAAGCTTAGAAGAAAACCAATAAATAATTATCCAAATGTTGGAGAATTTTTGTCTTTATTTTCAACTGAAATTAAAGCAAAAATACGACGTTTAGAACGGCTCATGATTAAACATAATAGACATTCATTGTCTCTTACATTTAACAACATATATATATATATATATATATATATATATATATATATATATATATATCCGTTAATGAATGCAAGACATTAATTCGCTCATGTAGCAAAAGATGTCAACATATTATTGAAACAAAAAGTTTACACATCAAGTACTAATGAATTATGAACGCTATTTTCATTTGAATATGATATGTCCATTATAATAATATAATTTTGTTAATAGTTCTGATGTTTTTAATCATCTATTTTTTCGAATGTCATATAATTATTCTAATAACTTTATCAAAATAAATTTATTGAGCTTTATGTTTGAGAATTATATAATTTACCTTTTTATGTTCATTTTTCCTTGCTAAAATAATATATATATATATATATATATATATATATATATATATCCGAGTGAGTGTAGAACGAAGAAAGAAATTTTTTTTCACCGTCCAAAACATTAATTTCAAACAGTGCTCGATATATGATGTATAGAGCTGTGAATATTTATTATAATTTATGTTTTCGAACATGTAAATAATTTTTTCTATATATGTCCTCTATAATCATATGTTTGTTTCAACGTTGGGTGTCCAACGTTTCTTTAGGAGGAATAAGCAAAAACTGGAATCATCACATCACGTTCTTCGAAATTCTAACCAAAAGAAATACCCGACCGATAAAAACGTACATTCCAACAGATAATGCCATTAATCAACAATTTAGCACTTACACACCAAGTTCTTCAAAAGCCTAACGGTCAAAACGGAAGACACATTCCCTTCATTATCAATAACCCCAACCAACCCCACAATAACAATGAACCAAATATAAACAGCGGATGATTCCAGTTTTTGCTTATTTCTCCTGAAGAAACGTTGGACACCCAACGTTGAAACAAACATATGATTGTAGAGAACATATAAAAAAAATTCTGTACATGTTCTAAAACATAATTTATAATATATATATATATATATATGATCCATTCAACTAACAAGAAAGGGTTTCCAACTGACAGAAAAAATGCCATTAGAATCTCTCCAAACCCAAAATAACAGGTAAAAGACGAAAGCGTTCTTGCAGACGTTTCCACACAACAAAATCAACTCAGAATTATTTATAACGATAAAAAACACAGAATAACTCAACAAAAAATGACAAAAAAAGTTCATAAAGGCAATTAAAATAACTAAAAACAAACGCCAACCCCCAAATTTAAAAAACATACTAACCACACACACACACACACACACAAACATATATAGATATATATATATATGTGTGTGTGTGTGTGTGTGTGTGTGTGTGTGTGTGTGTGTGTATTTCAGAAAAAGTGCAAAAATAGTAGCCGACGAAACCCTTCGTAAAATATGCCTAGAGGAACTACGAAAAACACGACAAATAAGAGGATATCCAACTCCACTAATAAAGAAAGATTTCCAACTGGCAGAATAAATACCATTAGAATCTCCGGAATAAAAAGAAAACATGAAAAAGAAGGAAACATTCTAGCATAGGTTTCCACACACAACAAAAACAACCCAGAATTATTTACAAAGATCAAAACCCACATAAAATTACTTCAAAAAATGATAAAATAAAAGACACCTTAAAGACAACTGAAATAACTAAAAGCAAACGCCAACCCCCAAATTTAAAAAACATCCTAACCTCATCAAAATTCGAGCAACACACAACACAGGGGGTCACTAAATGCAACAAAAAAAGATGTTGGGTATGTAACATAATAATAGAAGGAAATCACTTCAAGTTCGAAAACACATCTCCATTCGAAATAAAAACAGATCTGAGTTGCAAATCTAAAAACGTAATTTATGCTCTAAAATGTCATGAATGCGCAAAAATATACATGGGGCAACACAAGGCTATGTTTTTTAAATTTGGGGGTTGGCGTTTGTTTTAGTTATTTTAATTGTCTTTATGAACTTTTTTTGTCATTTTTTGTTGAGTTATTCTGTGTTTTTTATCGTTATAAATAATTTTGAGTTGATTTTGTTGTGTGTGGAAACGTATGCAAGAACACTTTCATCTTCTACCTGTTATTTTGGGTTTGGAGAGATTCTAATGGCATTTATAAAAGAATAACCCTGCACAGAAGTAATATTAAACTAGCCAATAACAGAAAATTATGTCTCCCAACGTTTACATCAATGCAGTGGAGGTAAATTCAGAGTAATGCCTATCTACCAAAATAAAGATTATGACACACTCATGTGGCAGGAAGAAATATTAACAAAAAAATACAGGCCTTCCTTCAACAAAACAAAAGGAAAAACCAAGGAAAAAGACAGTCATACGAAATCCAAACGCTTTAAACTCACACACACACACACACACACACACACACACACACACACACACACACACAGATGCAAAATTCAAATAGTATCCCAAAAACAATAAAAATAAGTAGATTACCCGTAGAGTAGAATTTAAGCAAAAACGCTGAACACAATTTTAAAATTGAAGACGAAATCAAGTATCGCAAGTCAGTGAAAACATTTTTACAGTCAACGAAAGAAACTAAACGCGCGAGTGTGCAAAAAAAAAAAACAAAAAAAAAACGCAGGCATGCATATGAATTTCTGAGCTACTTACTACTTAATTTATCTGTTTATACCTTAGCCATCAGAAAAACAAACGCATATATATATTATTAAGTAAATCACCGAGCTTTATATTCGACCTGAACAGAATGCACTGGACGGCCGTTTCGTCCTATATTTGGGACTCATCGGCAGCGCGCATCCACTACCAGGAATCGAAGCCAGGCAGTTTTGGTTATGAGGCTGATGTTATACCAACTGTACCACAGCCCCTGGTGATGAAGAGATAACGAATTAAGCTCGATGAAGTACGCCGCTCCTCACGAATTCCGTGGGGGAACTAATCCAAGCTCCTTTGCCCATAGGATAATGCCTCCCCAAGCAACGACTTCCGCAACCGAGTCGCTAAATCCAGAGCGTGTTTCGTGGTTGAAGCACAGATATTATTCAAGAAGTAGTAGGAGGATTTAAACAATTAGTAAGTAAATCATCGAGCTTTATATTCGACCTCAACAGAATGCAGAAAGCACTGGACGACAGTTTCGTTCTATATTTGGGACTCATTTTGGGATTCATCCATATTTGGGACTCCTACTACTTCTTGAATAATATCTGTGTATAATGTTAATTATGAAAGGAGGAATTATTCGGTTTGAGATTTAACTGGTAAGCAGCATTGTAACAGTTAATTAAGGTTAGTTTTGAGGTCTATATATTTAACTAAAAGGGGTAGGATTGTAGATTATAGAATATATTAAACAGTTTGAGATAATTTTAGAGAGTGTGAATTATCTTGTGTTGGCAGTAAGTAGTCATTTTTTTTTACTTTGGTTTAACAAGTTTTTGGGAATCATATCATTTGCAATTTTAATGCAAGCAAAGAAAGCATTTATATGTAAGAATTTATATAATGTTACCAATATTGCGTTCATAGCCATCGACGTAATATTAGACAGATTTCAGTCGATAACAATAATATTAATACAAACACACAGTAGAAGAAATGGAACAATTCTTGCTTTCTTGACGGCTACAACCTCCAGGAATTTAAATGCAATGTCAATACTCATCTCTTAACCACTTGACTCTAGCTCTTTTACACCACCCTGTATATCATTTCCTTTCTCTCCACCTTAGCAACTGCCATCACACTTGTATTTTCATTCTTCTCTTGCTCCTTTCTAACTAGTTCGTCTTTCTCTTCAATCTTTTCAATCTAATCTTTTTACTCTTATGTAGTCCCCTGCACATCAGTGGCGTTACCGCTTTACTCGGGGTGATACGATTTAAAAAAGAAATACAGGAATTCAAATAAATTCCTTTAAAAATTTCTTATGTTTACGATATAAAGTGACCTTGACGTGAGCATCAACCGTGTCTTGTCTCCAAATCAGATGGATATTTATGCCAATAAATGAGATTATATATCAATGCCCGTATTCACTGATTTCTGAAGCATATATCAAATATCCTTGAACCCGGCAGGTTGTGAGAAAGGAAATACTTCGTGGGTATAGACACGCATGAATGACAGACGATGACGTAAAAAAAACCCCTTCAACATTTATATTGAATATTGAAAGAAAGACGCTTGTGAGAAGCGCCAACTGAGTGAATATTTCACACGGGTGTACATCTTATTGCGAGCACATTCTTAGTTTAATTGGCTAACACAAAGCACTGATAGGGAGCTATTCAGAATATACCATCTCATATTGATTTAATCAAGGTAAGAATAAATTTTCATTACTTACTGTTGGAGATGAATATAGTTGGGAATGGAAATATGGATTTACAAGATTTACTGATTCTAACTAATTATCCATCCTTCTTTAATTATTATCTCCCTAAGCCACCCAGGTGTGATTGGTTTACAGATAAATTGTTTAGACAAAGAATTTAAATTGTAGATTATGCTATTGTTTGATCCAATCTAGACATTATATCTCCTTTATCTTAGGGACATCCATTAATTTGTATATAACCGGTTTAGTAAAAGAATTTGGATTGTAGATTATACTATTGGTTTGTCCATTCGAAACGTTATTTTTCCTTTGTCTTAGCGGCACAGATTGATTTGCAGATAAGATAAATATCCAAACAAATTGAAATATACATTCTGTTTTGATTAAACCAATTGTAATTATTCGTTTCCTAACCCGCACGGAACGGATTAATCTACGTGGTTGAAAAAATGTGCCGATTGTTATACCCCTTCCAACGTTAATTACCATCCGTTTACACTGTTGTAGGAGTGTGATGCCAAGTTCCATAAAACTAAATTAATCCTTGAATTTGACTTCGCCCAGAATAGGTAAATCATTGCAATTTTTCACCAAGATATCCAGAATTTGTTCCTACTTTCATCAGTAAAAGCAATGTTGTTTTATACAATTCATTTGATGATTTACTTTTATTTTCCTCTTGTTTGTATTCAGTTGACCTGATCTAATCGCTAAATTTAGTTTTAATACATACATATATATATATATATATATATATATATATATATATATCAACTTTGTCATCTGAAATATTACAGTATTATTTGTGGGTAACTCTTTCGTTCCCAGGTTGCTTTATTTAATTAAATTTTGATAAGTTGTCGCATTACATAAGAAGCAATATTTGTTTTTTTCCTGAATTAAATATTTATTATTAATGTCTTCCTGTCAGTTATGTTCTCAAAGCTAATCCCACCGTTAATCTCACCAGTGTCACTCCGATCCTTAATTCACTTTCTTGGTCGAGAGATGGTGAGGGGTAAATCTAAACTGGAATAGAAATTAATGGTTTGAAAACTCAAATCAAAAATCTTCATCACGAACCTCGCTAAAATTACACTTTAGTCAGTCAGTTAATTGCCATACGTCATACACGCTCGAACGATCATGTCATTTTCGAGATATGACCGACTAGGTAGAAGATTTTTCTGTTTTAGGTTGCCATTAATTTCAGCGGCAGACTGGTTGCCAACCAAGGCTATAGAACTCAATCTGTCTTGCTATATATTAATTTCCAGGATTCCTTATCTAAAACCAAGTTAACTAAATAGTAGGTATATTCACCAGTTTGTCTGGATGGAGTCCAGAGCCTTATTTAGTCACTTTCTTAAATATGGTGTAACGATAAAATCCCCCAACCTCTTGTGCTACTAGCAGGTATAGTAGTCTCGTCGATCTCGTCTCGTACACGTATATAGTCTCGTTGATCGCCTGGCCTGCACTCTTTCCATATTTACTGAACTGGAGTACAGGGTTATTCCTTGTTTACTGTTTAGGAGATGTTTAACCTTATTTCTCAGCAAGAATATATATTTATAGGATACGAATATATTGCAAAAATGTTTGCTGAATTTAATAAACCGATTGAGGTTGAAATGTCGTAAAGCAAAACCAAACCAAACAAAACCAAAACAAATATGTTTAATTTTAGATTACATTTATCATGACCGTCATTTTTTTTCTTTAACCAGTCACACAAAATTAATTAACATATATCGTGTATAGCCATATAGGTTTAATTATACATTTCATTTTGGTTAATTCGACCTAATCTTAATTCTTGTTTCCCTAATCCACCCACCCTAGATTATTTTATAGGTAATGTCTACATCTATATAATTTAATGATAGATTTGATTTTGGTTAGTCCATTCCAATAGTTATTTTTCTTTCCTTATCCACCCACCCTAGAACAATTCACGAATAACGTATATATCTAAATAACTTTAATCATAGATCCCATTTTGATTCATCCATCTTTATTGTAATTATCGTTTTCTTAACCTACTCAACCTAGATTAATTTACAATTAACATATATAACCAAAGACTTTTAATTATAGATTCTATTTTAGATAATCTATCCTAATCGTAATTCTTTTTCTAATCCACTGAATTCTGTTTTGGATAATCTATCCTAATTGTAATTCTTTTTCTAATTCACTCAATTTTATTTTGGATAATCTATCCTAATTGTAATTCTTTTTCTAATCTACTCACTCTAGATTAATTTACTGGTAACTGGTAATACAATTTGTATTATAGATTCCATTTTCGTTTATCCATCCTAACCGTAATTCTTTTTTCCTCATCCGCTAATACTAAATTCATTTGCGGGTAACTTGTTCAAGAAATTTAATTATAGATTTGATTTTGATTAATTCATTCTAATCGGGGTACCTTTTGTCTTAATTCATTTATCCTAGATTAATTTACAGGTAACGTATATATCTGAATAACATTAAATATAATTTCCATTCTGGTTAATCCATCTTAAATGAAGTTCATTTTTTCTAATCCACTGAAGCTAGATTAATTTACATCCATTTATTTTTTATTATAGAATCCATGTCGGTTAATCTATTCTAATCGTAATTCTTATTTTCCTTATCCACTCAGCCTAACTTTATAAACTTTTCTACCAGACTCATTATTACGATTTAAAGTGACAGTAACATAAGCGTTAACTATGTCTTTTCTCTATACCAGATGGATATTTATATCCATAAAGGTGCACATAATTCAATGCTCGTTGTGACTGTTTACTGAAATATATGCAAATATCCTAATGCCCGGATGCTTTTGATTATGGAAATATTTGCAAAAGACAGAAAACACGATTTGTTGAAGTTGTGCGTCATTGTCTTGAGGCATGATAAAATTATACTATCATTAGTTTGAATTCTTTTCCAAGTACACTAAAAAACGAAATGTTTCTGAATTCATCGGAATTTATTCTGTTCATACCATAATAGTTTACACCATCTATGAATATGAATGTGTCTTTTTAAACAGAATGCCAAATCCTATTAAACGCATTCAAGATATCAAAAGCAAAATCTTCAGTTTTGTCGTTCTTATCAAAGCCTGGTTTATTGTTGTAGAGTGGCTGACACCTCTACAGCATTCTTGAAGTCGTAGGGAGATATTTAATGTTTATTAAATCGGCCTTTTGTCATACATAACCAAACTCCCTATAACTTAATATTTATTCGTTATCATCAAAAAGTTATCAGCAGAATGTGTGGATTTGTGGAAGAATAAATGAATACATTTTGCATGATTAAATAGAAATTTATTAATGGAAAAAATAACATGAATTGATAGACGTTAATGTTCAATTAGAAACATTATTAAGAAGTTAAAAGTAGAGTTCGTAGTAGTCTTTGCTAGAGACAGTTTATGTGTACGTGTGCACGTGTGTATATGTATGTGTGAGCGTTTCTTCGGTTTGAAAGTTTTAAGGTTATCACTCAGTGTGAACTGTGAAATGTTGGAGGTGAGAGGCGAACGATAAAGAAGAAGGAGGTGAGAGAGAAAGAAAGAAGCAGTAGTAATACGATCGCTTTTATTTTATATTATAATTATTTAAAGTTTAGTCGTCACTTGTACTACTTTTTACTTTCCTTTGACAGTTTAAATTCTTTTTATCTTTTCATAACTTACTATGTTGCCGTTCTAGGCAAATTCTTTCTGTATTTTTAGACCACCCCTTTTTCATAGAAAGGAATTATTGCTTCTTTTTGTTTTGTTTTCGTCGCTTGTACTATTTTTATTTTCTTTTGAAGATTTATATTCTCTTTAAATTTTCATGAGTTTCTATTTTGCCGTTCTAGGGTAATTTTTTCTGTATTTTTAGACCCTCCTTTTTCATAGAAAGGAATTATTTTCTTTTGTTTTTTTTTTTGTCGCTTGTACTATTTTGATTTTCTTTTGAAGATATTCTTTTTATTTATTCTTTTTTTAGTTGTAGTGGGATTGTAGTGGGAATGGTAATTGTATATTGTTGCAGGTTAACTGAATTTGGCTTTGTGGTAGATAGCCCACCATAAGTCATAATATGATTATAAAATCAAGAAAGGCAATTTGAGTTGAAAATAACACATACACACACACACACACACACACACACACATATATATATATATATATATATATATATATATATATATATATATCAGTTAATGTTTTACAATTAAAGCAATACTTGAATATAGGGCCAACGGAGGTTAAATCTTCATGACAAATATAATGCTGAAAAAGATAATTAGTGTTTAGGAATGTGGGTAGTGGGGGTATGTGAGGAATGTCTTTGAAGTAGTCGCTCCTTAGGTCAGTAAGTACTTTTGAGACAGGGGAGAAGAAAAGAGGCAAACGTAGTAACCGCTCGACGTAAGTCAAGGGGATATTAATTGCACTCTTCTCCTTGGTCTCTGCCTGGTCTGTCTGCTGGGTGCTTTTTGTCACGGCTTTTTATATCTGCTTTTTGGATCAAAACAGCTCGTTTTGGGATTTTACACTTGTATTTGATTCTGGGCTTCTCATTGGCTGGTAAATAAAGGCTCGCGAAATGGAAATTTGATATTTGATTAATTTTTATTTTTCAACCGGAACATCTGCGCGAACTCGGATGCGCAACGGCGACTTTTGTTCATTTGCTTTTTGGTCGGTATAGAGCAAACATCCGGTCCCTCGCTTTTGCTCGGTCGGTATCACCACAGATTTATATTCTCTTAAAATTTTCATAAGTTTCTATTTTGCTGTTCTAGGTTAATTATTTCTGTATTTTTAGACCTTTCTTCTTCATAGAAGGGAATTCTTATATTTTTTGTTTGTTCCTTCTGTTTTAGGCTAATTCTTTTATTTTTTTAATTGTAATTGTTATTTAAAGTTTAGTCGTCACTTATACTAATAGTTATTTTCTTTTAAAAGTTTATTTTCCCTTTAGCATTTCATAAGTTTATATTTTGCCGTTTTAAGCTACTTCTTTCTGTATTTTTAGACCCTTCTTTTTCATAGAAAGGAATTATTGCACATTTTTTTTGTTTTTGTTACTTGTACTATTTTTATTTTGTTTTGAAGTTTTATATTCTCTTTATCTTTTCATAGGTTTCTATTTTACCGTTATAGGCTAATTTTCTTCGCATTTTTAGACCCTTTTTTTCATAGAAATTATTTTTTTGTTTGTTCCTTTTGTTTTAGGTTAATTCTTTTTTTTTTTATAGTAATTGTTAATTTAGTAACAATTTAGTAACAATTTAGTTAATTTATAGTAATTGTTTAGTCGTCACTTTTACTACTTTTTATTTTCTTTTGAAAGTTTGTTCTCTTTATCTTTTAATAAGTTTCTATTTTGCCGTTCTAGGCTAATTATTTCTGTATTTTTAGCCCCCCCCCTTTCCTAAAAAGGAATAATTGTTTTTTTCTGTTTTAGGTTATTTTTTTAATTTTTTTTTTTATTGTCATGGTTATTGTTGTGTGGTTTGCCCTTGTTCCAGTATAATAGACTCGTCTGGAGTATACATATACTCCTACATAGAAGCAAGACGTTAGACATCAGTGAGATAACGAATGATACCGAGAGATACAACATCAACAGTTCACAGTAGCTCTGATCTCCACCCAGCAGAATATTATTATACAGCTCCCGTCAGCTTCCTTCGTGGACATTTCTAATAATTCTACTACGGCTTAATTTCAAAGACATTGTATATATTTATCTTACTAACTGTATTCCTGGATTCAAGTTTGTATTCTTTACGTTTAATATACTTATATTTTTTATCTCAAATTCTGTTTGTTGTTCTTTTTTTTTGGTTCTTATTTCTTTAATTCACAGCAACTTGGCGACGAAAGATTCGAGTTCAAGTCGACACAACAACTTGCCGAACACGACAAAATCTCAAAAGAACTCATACAGAGAACAACGAAAAACCATATTGCCAGACACGTCGACCACAAACAATTTGGTGACACGATTGTAGATTTAAAAATGAAATCTCTTTGTGTAACAACTTTGGAACGAAATGAGAGAGAAAGAAAATATCGTGAAAAGACATTTGAAATCAATATATTTCCTCCGCGAGCAAGTCACAACAATCAAAAACAGGAAAATCTTTCATAAGATTAAATGCAAAATAGCAACGGTAAAGAAGTGAAATTCTTCACGGAAACAAAGCAGCAAACCACGGAAGACTTTCAGAAAGGATTACTAGGAATTATAAAAAGTGAAGAGAGACAATTAAAATTTGACGAAAAACAAATTGAAATTCAAAGAATAAACGAAGAAAGAAAATTACTACTTCAAGAATTATTACTAAAATTGACAGTCAACACACAAGAAAGGAATATCGAAAAAGATGCGACTTTTTCCAAGACGCAGTTTGGAACACAACAGAGACATTTACGTACACTCCTTAAGATGACAAACATTTTGGGGATTATTACAGACGCTATGAAAAAATATTTAACATTGATTAAGGTTATTACCCAGGAAATTGGGAACGGAGGAGTTCACAAAATTTGTGGACTATTTCCTACCAAAGAAGACAAACGATTTAACGTTTGACGAGGCAGTTACATGCTTTATGGAGCTCTTCAGTCCAAAGATTTCACTTTGTCACAAAAAGTGGAGATGCCCAATCTCTTAAAAAGCGAAAACGAGGACTATTCGACGTTCGCCGCAATCGTTAACAAACATTGCGAGGGTTTTGAATTAACAGAATTAACTCCTGACAATTTTAAATGTCTCATATTTTTATAAGGATTAGTCTCAGATAAAGACAGTGAAATGCGTAAGACAGTGAAATGCGTAAAAGAATGCTTACAAAGCTCCAAAATGAGCCAGGATTAACGCTTCAGAAATTATCAGAAGACTGCCAAAAATGCTTGAGCATTAAAATGACTCTAAAGATATTGAGGAATCGGGATTAGTACATATACGTAAGTTAAACAAAAGTTTACGTTTTTCACTCTCCCCAAAAGAAAAACGAAAATTTAATGACAAAAATACAGCATATAAGTCGAGTAACGACAGAGATCAAATCAAAAATAAGCCCTACCCCCATCTACATGTTACGGATGTGGTAGATTCCATTGGAATAGACTGTTCAGCTTGTGGTAAAATGGGACATAAGGCAGTTGTATGCAGAAATAAAAGATACACTAGTAGGGTAAAAACTTCTAGAGTGAACTACAAGAACAAATTAAACACAAGAAAGTACGTAGAAATCGGGATATTAAATAAGGTAAAACTACAACTAGATTCAGGATCGGATCTAACTATAATTAATCTACAAAGATGGAGGAAACAAAATAAAACTACCACGATGCATACACAAAATTCGCCAAGTCTGTCACAGGGAAGAACTTTAATTTCGCGGGAGAAATAATACTAAATGTAAAGTTCCATGGAAAAACGGAAGAATTAAAAATATTTGTTATGAAAGACACAGAAAAGTTGGTGGAATAGAGACTGGAAGCAAAAGTTTGATGTATGGGATTTACCCATGAACTCATTTTCTAAGAAAATAGAGTGCAATCCGTCAGAAGCTACAAAATTAAAAGAACTACACAATCAGTTTCCTGAAGTATTCTCGAGCGGTTTAGGAAAATAAAATTCGCAGCTAAAATTGAACTAAAGCAAAAAAATTCAGCTAATAATTTAAGAAAAAGCAAAACGTGCTTTTCGAAACCATAGAAAAATTGATAAAGAGCTAGATAGATTAGTACAAGCTGTAATCCTTTGAAAAATTCAATTCAGTGAATGGGTGACAGCCATTTCAACGTAAAGAAAAAATCCGGAGAAACCCGTGTTTCTGCAGATTTCTCGACTGGATTAAACAATGCTATAAGTGTTTATCACTACCCATTGCCAAACATGGAAGAAATATTTACCAAGCTTAACGTTGGTAAGGTATTTTCTAAGATTAATTTAAGCAAATCTTCAAATTCCAGTAGAAAAATGTACAAAAATTAATGTATCAATACTCACAAAGGATTTTACAAACTTAACAGATTGCCTTTTGGGATAAAATAGCACCGTCAATCTTTCAATAGACAATGGATACCATGCGGAACAGAAATTTGCTACCGCTTACTTAGACATTTTAATCAGAAGCGATAATGTGGAACGCACATTAAAGTAGTCTTGAAAAGAATACATTACTTTGGTTTTAAAGTGAAGGAGAAAAATGAGATTTTTTTCTTTTTCAATTTTATAATTGCATTTAATTTCAAGTCCATATGATCAATAACAATTTTATTCAAAGACAAAACCATACTTTCCTAAATGCATTAATTTTCAAGTCCATATATTCAATAACAATTTTATTCAAAGACAACACCGTACTTTTTTAAATGCATTTCTTTTCAAGTCCTATGTCCAATAACAATTTATTGAAAGACAACAACATACTTTCCTAAATGCATTTCTTTTCAAGTCCGTATCATCAATAGCAATTTTATTCAAAGAAAACACCTTACTTTTTTAGATGCATTTCTTTTCAAGTCCTATGTCCAATGACAATTTATTCCAAGACAACACCACACTTTCCTAAATGCATTTTTTCAAGGTCATATGATCAATAAAAATTTTATGCAAAGACAACACCATACTTTCCTAAATGCATTTCTTTTAAAGTCCGTATCATCAATAGCAATTTTATTCAAGACAACACCATACTTTCCTATATATATTTCTTTTGAAGTCCATATGATCAATAAATCTTTTATTCAAAGACAATACCATACTTTCCTAAATGCATTATTTTTCAAGTCCATATGCTAAATAACAATTTTTTTCAATGACAACGACATACTTTCCTAAATTAATTTCTTAAGTATAAGTCCATATTGTCAATAATAATTTTATTCAAAGACAATACCATAGTTTCCAAAATGCATTTCTTTTTAGGCCCATATGATCAATAATAATAATATTCAAAGACAACACCATACTTTCCTGAATGCATTTATTCAAGTCCATATGATCAAGAACAATTTTATTAAAAGACAACACTATTCTTTCCTAAATGCCTTTTTTCATGTCCATATGTTCAATAACATTTTTATTCTAAGATAACATTATACATTCCTAATTGCATTCCTTTTCAAGTCCATATTATCAACAACATTTTTATTCAAAAACAACACCATACTTTCCTAAATACATTTCTTTTCAAGTCCCTATTATCAATAACAATTTAATTCAAAGACAACACCATACTTTCCTAAATGCATTTCTTTTCAAGTCCATATGATCAATAACAACTTCATTCAAAGACAACACCATACTTTCCTAAATGCCTTTCTCTTCAAGTCCATATGATCAATAACAATTTTATTCAAAAACAACACCATACTTTCCTAAATGCATTTCTTTTCAAGTCCATATTATCAATAACAACTTCATTCAAAGACAACACCATACTTTCCTAAATGCCTTTCTCTTCAAGTCCATATGATCAATAACAATTTTATTAAAAAACAACACCATGCTTTCCTAAATGCATTTCTTTTCAAGTCCATATTATCAATAACATCTTCATTCAAAGACAACACCATACTTTCCTAAATGCCTTTCTCTTCAAGTCCATATGATCAATAACAATTTTATTCAAAGACAACACCATACTTTCCTAAATGCATTCCTTTTCAAGTCCATATTATCAATAACAACTTCATTCAAAGACAACACCATACTTTCCTAAATGCATTTCTTTTCAAGTCCATATGATCAATAACAACTTCATTCAAAGACAACACCATACTTTCCTAAATGCCTTTCTTTTCAAGTCCATATGATCAATAACAATTTAATTCAAAGACAACACCATACTTTCCTAAATGCCTTTCTTTTCAAGTTCATATTACCAATAAGAATTTTATTGAAAGGCAACACCATAGTTTCCTAAATGCATTTCTTTTCAATTCCATATTATCAATAACCATTTTATTCCCAGACAACAATGAAAGTTGAAATAGCCAATTTAAAAAGATTCTCGCGTTTTTTCGGATCATTACTCGATGTAAAAAATATTTAAAAACGCAAATGTTTTTGAACGAATTCATAAATTCTTTTCGTTTTGTTTATAAATGGCAATAGTTCTTGTCAAAATCTCTCGCCTTTCCGAGATAACATTTTACTCATTTGTTCTTTATAATATTTGAAAGGATTTTTTTATCAGTTCTGACAAATCCGAAGGAAAAATGAGAGAAATTTATGATGATATATATATATATATATATATATATATAGTGCTGCTTATCTATTCTTTTTCTGTTTGTAGTGGGAACCCGTTCTAGTGAAGGGTAGTTGTACACTGCAGGTTAACGGAATTTGGCTTTGTTGTAGATAGCCCACTATAAGTCATAAAATGATTACAAATCAAGAAAGTGAATTGGAGTAGAAAAAATAACAGTTTATATATATACATATCAATTAATGATTTTACAATTGAAGTAATACATGAAGTATAGGTCCAACGGAGATTAAAATGTTCATGGTAATATAATGCTGAAAAAGAATTAATGCTTAGAAATATGGGGAGCGTGTAAGTAAGGAATGTCTTTGATGTATTCACTCCGTAGGTCAGTAAGTAGTTTTTGAGGCAAGGAAGAAGGAAAGAAGTAAGCCACTTGACTTCGGTCAAGGGAGATACTAATTACTCTCTTCTCCTCGAGTCGGTCTGCCTGTCCAATGCTTTCTGTCTCCGCTTTTTATATCACAGCAGCTCATTTGGGATTTCACACTTGTATTTGGTTGTGGGATTCCCATTGGCTGATAAATAAAATTCGCGTAGGCTCGCGAACTGAAAATTTAATATTTAATTAATTTTTAATTTTCAACCGGAACATCTGCGCGGAGCCGGCTGCGCCGCAACAACTTTTGGTCATTTGCTTTTTGGTTTTGAAAGAGCAAAAATCCGGTCGATCATTTTGCTTGGTATCACCACAAATTTAAATAGAAAATAATTTGCAAATAATTCATGGAAGTCTTCTACACATGACATAGTAATTGGCTAATCTCGAAATTACAACATTTTCCTTTTCCTTGAATTGATTTTAAATGATTTGTAAAAGTTTCTGTCTATGACATTCTTTACCATTAACAAAGGTGACTAGCTTTTTTAATAATATCTCTGCTTAGCTCAAATATTTTGTGACTCTCCCAATTCGAACTTGATAACAAAGTTAATGTATGTTTTGTCTCCGATCTGATTTCTCCGTTATATTTAGAGGCAACGGTTTATAGATGCAATTTTTATAACAGACTCTCGAAGAATTGGTGTTTTTCAGTATTTCATAAAGAAAACATTGCCTCGGAAGGTAAAAAAGAATGAAATAAAAATGGTTATTGCATACATCTAAAAATGGTTATTGCATACATCTATTTTATCCAAAGACGACACCATACTTTCCTAAATACGTTTCCTTCAGGTTCA
Source organism: Ascarosepion bandense (assembly GCA_037127315.1). Classification (NCBI taxonomy): domain Eukaryota; kingdom Metazoa; phylum Mollusca; class Cephalopoda; order Sepiida; family Sepiidae; genus Ascarosepion; species Ascarosepion bandense. The sequence continues at coordinate 552,386 of JBBBDQ010001946.1, forward strand.
TATCATCAATAACAAACAAGTTTATTCAAAAACAGCAAAGAAGGGTGACACAATCGTTTATTTTTATTTTATTTATTTTATTTTTTCCGGAGTCTCACTCGAGTAGAAGTAGTTTGATGTAAAATATTTTCAGAAAATAAAATATATTTTTGAACGGATTCATAAAAACCATTCCGTCTTCTTCATTGATGACTGATAAATGGCAATATTTATTCTCAAAATTCCTTGCTTTTTGAAGTCATCATTTTATTCATTTGTTCTGTATAATACTGGAAAGGAATTGGTATCAATTCTGACACATCCAAAATAAAATCAAGATAACATCCATCGAAAATCCAACTATACAAAAAGTGTATATCGGATCAACTAAGAATACTTTTAATTAGCGCTGGTACTTACACCTAACCTCATTTAAAAACAGCTTATACCGAAACCAAACATCCCTTTCCACATACTTTTGGAAGCTAAAGGATTCAAAACAGAAACCCAAAGTAAAATGGAAAATCCTAGAAAAAACTACAACTTGCAACTCACTTAACGACATCTGCCCTTTATGTCTAAGTGAAAAACTACACATTCTTAAGTACCCCAACAGCAACGATTTATTAAACCGTAGAGACGAATTAGGAGTTATATGCAAGCATCGCAAATATTTCTCGCTAGAATTTAAGTAAACAACTAAACACCCCACTCACGAAACCTCCCCCCAAAACACAAAAATTACACACAACCAACCCTATAAATAAACAGAAAAAGACAACAAACCCTATACAATACCAACAAAAAATAGTGCAGCAGCAGCAGAATTGTAGAAAAATAAAAAATATCGACACGATAAAAAACAAAAAAATAAAAAACAAAAAAAGCACGCACCCCAATACAAAATAACAAAAATTAAAGTAAGATGAAACCAACCCCAACACAAAACAACACCTACCAACCCCTAAACCATAAAACAACACTCAAGATGCCAGCAGCCTAAACCCACACAAGATAAATAGATAAACCTATCCTGAACTCATCCACAAACAAACACTTAACCCTAAGACCTTAAAAAGGTCAACAGAACTCAAATTACAGACCAACCCCTCTAACACCCCCCCACAAAAACAAATCCAACACAAATAAACGGTCTTTCCAACTAGATAATTCTCATTTCAAAAAGATCACCTGAAGATGAAGCAGTGCACATTAAGGGCTAGCTTCGAAACCCAAAAATGTTTGTGTAGTGATACTATGAATTTATAAACCATTGTAACAACCATTATATATATATATATATATATATATATATATATATATAATACAATAAAATAAATCAAATTCTGATGTTTAAAATTCGCTGAATGGCCATTTCTACGAGAAATTTCTTCAGGTTTCGGTCATCATTATCACAACAGGTTCCGGAGCAGCCGGGGTCAAAATATCACAAGTTGACATTTTCCAGTTTTTAAGATGCCTACCGTTTTGTCCCTTTTATCTTCTCACTCATTCGAATAGTACATTATAATTATTACCATAAACTATTAGTATTACTATTATGAATCGTTCCTGTTCAAGGATGTACTATAGAGAATTGGTTAGTGCTTGATTCATATAAAAAAATATTTGACCAAAACCATTGAGAAAATGTGTGCTAAGAACCACCAGGGATAGGGAGACGTGGTAGGCCATCATCGCCTACGTCTTCAAAGTACAAGGCACAAAGAAGAAGAAGAAGAAGAAAAAGAAGAAGAAGAACGTGCCAAAAAACATGGTTAGCAATATGCAAGCCTAATAACAGTCAGTGCTCCTCTGAATCAGTGCAAACACCGGCGAAGTTATTGAAGATTCTTCTTCTTCTTCTTCTTCTTCTTCTTCTTCTTCTTCTATGTGCCTTGTACTTTCAGGACGTTGGCGATCATGGCTTTCTACGTCTTCCTATCCCTGGTTGCTATTAGTACGTTTTTTCCTGTTACACCACGCAACCGCCGTTCCGTCATTCACCTAATAAGGCCCTTGAAATATCTTATCCGCTGCTTTCCTCTGTTTAGTTTTTCTTCTATATGACCTGTCAGTATCAGGTTTTCCGAGCCCTCGTCCCTCACTGCATGTCCCAGTGATGACTATGCATTCTGTTCTCTTGTAATTGATATATGTAGTCCTTTCTTTCTGATTTCTTTAACTACTTCCTGTAGATGCTCTTGTAATTTCTTTTCTGTATCTGCTATTAGCACCGTATCATTCTCAGGAATAATACTCTGTTGCAAGATGGAAATCACGAAAATAAAACGAATAACATATTCTTAATAAAATTTTCAAATGAAACTTTCTGTTTACTACTGGTTTTAATTCCATCCTTCCTTTCTACTTTTGCAGGTCGTGGACAAAACTGATTAAATACAGAAAGATATGACATTCTTAATCAAGTTAATCATATTTTACTTTGCACTCTGCATGTCACGTGTTGAATGTGAACGACCAATAAACGTGCAAGTTTCAAGTCAACACCAATGCATCGGCCATGTCTCTAAAGATTCAATAAAAAGATTCAATAAGAGCCTGGAAGAAGGGAAGAAAGTCATTTTCTTTCAAATTAAATACGCCTCGAATCAAGCCAAAGAATTAACCAAATCAAAACCAGATGATCATTTTGCAAATCCCAACGAATTTATGTGGTTGTACGATGGAGAATATGGCTTACCAGTTTATATGAAGGCTACCTATGACTTTGAAGTGCATTCTCTGTTTATTTTAAAAGAATATACAAAACGTTTAACAGTGAATATGAATGTTTCTGAAACGTGCAATGAAAGAGTTGTGTCAAGAGTAGATTTTCTTCGACTTGTATTTCGTCAGTTGTTAAAAATTGTTTCAAAAGTTCGACTTCCAGACAAAACGGCTTCAGCTTACATTTGCTACGATATTAACAACTGGAAAAACTTATCGCTATATACTTTCGAGGCCTGCAAGCGTTTGGGATTGAACCGACTGGTTTTACTTCGATATTGTTGTCAAGTAAAGGGTAGCCAAAAAGAATATAATTCAATCGATTTATGCAGGGGCAAACACATTAGTGCATCACTTGTGGTTAATATCTTCAATTACGCTGCAACCTTATTATTTGCCTTTTCTCCTCTGCTTCTCGGGTTCATTTCAAAAGCCAAGCTTAATAACCATCGACAATCATTTGCTTTGATTCATTCGATGAACATGAATGTCGAAAGAAATAAACGATATTTTCCTCCGTTTGGAGATGAATCAAGTTGGCTAAATGAAAAGGACCCGTATTGTAGCTTTGTAATTTTCATCAGGTGGTTGCTACTTTTTGAGTCAAAATCCGCATTGGCATCGAGAATACGTCGTTCTATGGCAGTTGTTTCCTGTGTTCTCGTCCTTTTTGCAGAGTTAATGTTAGAGTATTATACAACCAAAGAAAAACTCCATTCTTACCTTGAAAATAACATTCCGCTTGGATACAGGTCGATGATGTTTGGTTATAAGGCACTGAATATTTTATCGGTGGCCCTTTCGTTTGGTTTTCAGTTTTTGTTATTGTAGGTTTGATTGTGATTAATATTCCAAATCGCCTCTGCGAAACTATAGCATATAGTAGACTCCACCAAAGGAAAACATGGACATTCCTAGTCCAAGAAACTGTTGCAGCGATTTGGTGGGCTAACTATTTCTAACTTACATGATTACGAATTGCTGCACGCCATTTTGAAATAAAGTCTGTTGACTGCTTTAAATCCGTCGTTTTGGTACGCGGTTAGTAAGCGATGGTTTGACCGTTGCAAACGAGTTTGTAACTGTTTCATTAATTCCCAAGTATTTTATCAATTGATAAGTATTTTTATTATTTTTCTCTTCACGTTCGTTACTTTTTTCCTTTGTAGCTGTGAACTGATTCTCTGTATCGCCTATTATGGCTGTCCTATTCTACAGATCTTAATAGCAATACCTTACAGTTACATTCAGGTTTATATTTTTCCATTATGGAGTAACGGCTGCTGGAGTCGAAAGATACTTGCAGTCATATGTTTTATATTATTTTTACAAATGTATGCTTTCCTCTTTATTTTTGGCCTTTATATTTTTCTGACGATCTTTTTCTTGTTCAATATTTCAATAATTTATACATTAATCGGCTGGCTTCTTGCTTTTATTGCTATTTTTCGTCTATTTCTTCACTTCTATTGCTCAGTCATTTTCTAAGACATACCTTTCTCTACAGAAATTATCGATTACTTTGGCACAGAACGTATGCGCGGATTTCGTTTATATTAGGCTAGGTGAGCGTTTCATATATCGGAAATTGTTTGAAAAGATTGTTCAGGAACATCATCCGATTCGATTTGAAGTTGTCAAGGCTCTGGTTAAATTATCCATGGGCGCTTATATATTCATTTGTTGCCTCTATACTTTTGAAAGCGTATTCCTAAATATGTCGGCATATCTCAAAATCGGTCTTATAATTTTTACAACGACAATTCCAAAATTTATGTCTGTTTGGAAGGACACGTTGTTAGAATCCCAGTGGAAAGCTTTGCCTATCTTGTAAACAATTTATGTTTTTCAACAAGAAAAAAACTTTCCCCATAATCTACAAATGGCTAACAGTATTCAGTGATTATTGACAGAAAAACAAATATTGCAGAAATCCTTCATTGTACTCGTTTACGTTACCCTATTTAATCGGCTTATATCAAAATTGTCGTCTGTTTTTTTTACTGGATTTTTGGATTGGAGAAAGGGTTATTACGTCTATCAGATTCATTTTTGATAAACATGTCAGTATATATTATCTCAATGATATGTACGGTTTCCTTCTCTGCTTTCATAGACAAAGCGTCATTTTCATTTAAACACATTAGACATTTAAAGACATTTCAAGCGATTCACCTTATCTAACGTATCGTAAAGACAGCACTCACGGCAACTCAGCCAATGCATATATGCCCCACCCCACTAAAAAAGCATATCTATCTATCTATCTATCTATCTATCTATCTATCTATCTATCTATCACAAATGATCTATTTCTCAATATTTAACTATGTGCCTATCAGCATGTGTAACCTAATGTCTATTGACACGCATATTCTAATATTTTAATTTATTCTACTATACATTGAAAACAACACGCAATCACCAGGTTAAGAATTCAACAGAGAGGATATTCCACAAAATTTTACATTTATGTAGCCCCCTGCACATCAGTGGCGTTTCCGCCTTGCTCGGGGTGAAATGATTAAAAAAAAAAATGATAGGATATTCCACAAAAACACTATGAGAATCATGAATATTTTAACATAAATGGTGTAAATGTATTTAGATAATTCAAACTATTTTTCAATAATTTCATTAAACTTACCTTATATGTAATTGTAATGATTCTAAAGCAGAATAAATATCATAAATATTTAATCGTACATAGTGTAAATGTAGTTGGATATTTCTGACCAATTGTCAAGAATTTTTAATTTTCTAAATATGGTGAAACCGATAAAATGCAGCCGTAACTTCTACTCCAACAGTTTCTTTCCTCGCACTTCCCGACTGTGGAATTCTCTTCCAAACGATTGCTTCCCCGACGGCTACAATCTCCAGGAGTTTAAATGTAAGGTCAATAGACACCTCCTAACACACTAACCTGCTCCCATTCTCTCAAGCACTTTTCCCATCTGTCCAACCCTCATCCTCGCTATCCTTACTCATCTGTCACCTTCCTCCTGTCATTCCCTATGTCTAACCACTCCTTTCTCTTTACCTTCCTCTATGTAGCCCCATGCGCAATAGTGGCAGTGGAATGCCTTGCTTGGGGTGAGATGATTAAAAAAAATGGAATTGTAGTGATTCTATGGCGGAATAAATATCATGTATATATATATAATCGTAACTGGTGTAAATAGATTAAGATATTCCTTCTTATCTTGCAAGAAAAATTTAAAACATATATATATATATGTAATTCTAATGATTCTAAAGCCCGAGGAAATAAATTTGCAAAAGTTACGTTTAAATATTTACGATATATATTCCGTAAATAAAGGTAAATGTGTACTGATTCAATGAGAAAGATAACGCATCCTTTATAAAATAATGCTATTGATCAGTTAGATATGACGTACCGTCATTCAGGTATTTTCTTTTTAAACTTCCTTGGAAGTAATGACAGTGATGTATGGCCTAATGAGTATCATAAATATTTGAACATAACCGGTGTAAATATATTTACATATTTCGTTCCATCTTAAAAGCATTAACTTTAAATTTTCTCAGATGTAATTGTAGTGATTTTATGGAGGAATAAATCAGAAATATTATGCATTAATAAATATCGTAAATAGATCATAAATATTGCGCAGGAATAAAAATCATAAATAAAATGTAAATATTACGGCGGAAAAATATCGTAAATAAATTGTAAATATTACGGCGGAATAAATATCATAAATAGATCATAAATATTGCGCCGGAATAAATATCGTAAATAAATCATAAATATTATGGCGGAATAAATATCGTAAATAAATCATAAATATTACGGCGGAATAAATATCGTAAATAAATTATTACGGCGGAGATGAAATCATAAATAAATTATAAATATTACGGCGGAATAAATATCATGAATAAATTTTGAATATTACGGCAGAATAAATATCGTATATAAATCACAAATATTATGGCGGAATAAATATTTTAAATAAAACATGAATATCATGAGTAATAAGTATTTTAAATAAATCATAAATATTCTGGTAGAATACATATCGTAAATAAATCATAAATATTTTGGCAGAATAAATATCTTAAATAAATCATAAATATTCTGGTAGAATAATTATCGTTAATAAGTCACAAATATGATGCCGGAATAAATACTCTAAATAAATCATAAATATCATGAGAAATAAGTATCATAAATAAATCATTAATATTATGTTAGAATAAATATCTTAAATAAATCATAAATATTTCGGTGGAATAAATGTCGTATTTAAATCACAAATATTATGGCGGAATAAATATCTTAAATAAATCATAAACATTACAGTGGAAAAAATCGTTAATAAATCATAAATAATACGGCGGAATAAATATCGTAAATAAATCATAAATTTTATGTCGGAATAAATATCATAAATATATCATAAATATTATGGCGGAATAAATATCATAATTGAATCATAAATATTATCGCGGAATAAATATCGTAAATAAATCATAAATATTACTGCGGAAAAGAAATCGTAAATACATCATAAAAAAACGGCGGAATAAATACCTTAAATGAAACATAAATATAATTTTTTTTCAGATTTATTTTTGACAAGTTTACGTTTTCTTATTTGATTTTTTCTTGTGGATTTTTTCATCCCCTCCCCTAAGTTCTTTATTTTATTACTGTTTTAAGCTACTTTTATTGCCCCACCCGTTCAGTACTATTGTTTCTCTAATTTAATTTTTAGTTCTAAATTTTTGTTTTGAATATTTTTCTTTTTCAGGCTACTTTTACTTCTTCGTTTTAAGCTACTTTTACTTTTAATTTAAAGCTTTTTATTTGAAATTATGAAGTAAATTTTTATTTTGCCACACACTTAAATTTACTCTTATATTCTTTTTAACCTTCTGGCTTTCATTAGTTCACCGAAAATAGGCTTTTTGTTAATTTTATTTACCCTTTTAAGAGTTTTTGTTTAAAGCGATTTCGCGTTTATTATTCTGTTTGCAAAGTTTTAACTTTTTCTTAAGCCTTTCGGGTCTACATTTTTTTCTTTTTCTTAGTTCTAAAGTAGCAACTGCAAGGATTTTTTTTTTGTAAGTTGCTGATACTTGTTTTTATTTTGAAACCGTTTTCTTTGTCTTTTTTTCATTTTCTCTTTTAAACTTTTGAGGTTAATTTTTGTGTATTATTTTCTGTATTTCTGTTATTTGAATTATTCATGCGTTATATTTATATCTTTATTTTATTTGTTACAGTTTCCAACCCCCCTCCCTTTACATTTATTTAATTTTTGTGTATTATTTTCTGTATTTCTGTTATTTGAATTATTCACGCGTTATATTTATATCTTTATTTTATTTGTTACAGTTTCCAACCCCACCTCCCTTTACATTTATTTAATTTTTGTGTATTATTTTCTGTATTTCTGTTATTTGAATTATTCACGCGTTATTTATATTTATATCTTTATTTTATTTGTTACAGTTTCCAACCCCCCTCCCTTTACATTTATTTAATTTTTGTGTATTATTTTCTGTATTTCTGTTATTTGAATTATTCACGCGTTATATTTATATCTTTATTTTATTTGTTACAGTTTCCAACCCCCCTCCCTTTACATTTATTTAATTTTTGTGTATTATTTTCTGTATTTCTGTTATTTGAATTATTCATGCGTTATATTTATATCTTTATTTTATTTGTTACAGTTTCCAACCCCTCCCTTTACATTTATTTAATTCTATACGAAAAAAATCAAAAAATAGTGGTTCACTTTTAATTTCAAGAACGCCGACACAATGCTGTCATTTAAAGAAGTTAATGTTTGACCCTCCTTTGAAATGCCCACCTGATGAGTACTATGCTCCTCTTACAAAAGAGATTGTTAAACCTATAGAGGCTGAAAATGGTAAAAGACAAAAAATATGGTAGCCGAAAATGGACAGAATATGAAGCAATTCGACGAAGATATGGAAACCGAAAACGGCAAGAACATGACAAAACAAAAGAACAAATAAAAATGCTGAGGCCGGTGAATCGTCCTGTGGTTGGAAGTCCCTTCCGAAACGCAAAATTAATATGGCGGAGTTCTTGGGGAGAACCAAGAGTTACGCACACCTTGAAAAGAAGGTGTGCTCTTGGAAGATTCCTAAGAATTAAAGAAGGTTGATAAAAGAATAATGTCAGTCTTCCTGCTGGACAAGCGTTCGCGCAATATTTTTTCTCCACTAAAGAAACAGTGATGAAATTACTGCAGTCAATAGGGATCAAGAATAATCTAGGGACGAGCTGCTACCCACACCGGAAGAATGGATATGGCGAGTACGGACCTTATCACTATTGATTGTATAATAAGGACATAATACAACGACAGGCGTAAGACCAAGTAGCAGTTTATGAGGTCCTTTCTTAGGTTATCGGGTAACATTTGGCTGCTTATTTTATGCAGTTTGGCAAAATAATCGATGCCTCTTGCAATGAGCTGACCGGGGATGGTCATTCAAAGTTATGATTGACTGTGAAGCCTTCCTTACCATCCCCAACTGCTTGCTGGTTATCGTGTCCAGCCGGAAACCGAAATGCTGGAGGTGTGGAGAGACTGGTCATCTCTCCTCCTCCTTCAGTCTAGAGAAGGAGACAACTGAAAGTCTGGCCCCAGTTGACCAAAATCCCCCTCTGGCCGCGTCTTTAAGCCCCGTCTTGCCTGTAGTGAGCATGCCAGCAGGCAGGACCGGAGTGGTAGTACCCCCGGTTAGAACGAAGGAACTACCCACATTCCTTGAAAAGCGTTTGCTAAATGCAAGTGCAGCCTAGGAGTAAGAAAGAAAAATGGCTGGTTGTTGGTAGGACCGGAGGGAAGCGACAAGCAGCGGCATCTCGGTCACCTGAAGTCTCCAGTACTAAAGGCACAAACAGTCCCACTCTCTCTACCAGCGTGAAGGGCGACGCTCAAGCATGGAAAACTAACTCTTTTGAGAATTTATCGAAGAAATATGACCCGGATATAAGAGGCCTGAGAGGATCAAGTTACTGCAATAAGAATTGAAAATGCGTCCAACTCGCCGCTCGGCCTCTGTCACATCATCCCCCGAAAATTCATTATCATCTGTCAGATTTTTCACAACCCACTCCAAGAAAACTTATCCCTCGTAGCAGAGACCCCTATCCTATGGTTGAACCATCACGTCCTTCTCCCTGTCCCTCTTCCAAGACAAAAATGTCACCTCTCAACAAAAGACAGAAACCCAACTTCAGAAGATAAAGAATCACGTAAAAAATCAATTAATTTGCCTTATAAACAAGAGGAGAACGTTTGCCGTACTTTCCCGGCCCAGACGGAGCGAGCCAAGAATTATGGCAAGAGAATTAAGAACTTCAAAACTCTGTTGGCAATGAAAAGATTTGCAAAAAAGAGCATTAAGAATCCAACAAACATCACTAATGCCCAGCGAGTATTAACTGCCATCCGTACCTGGTTGGGGGCAAGACAGATATGAGGCATGGTCGAGGAGGCTGTCAAATCAATCCCTATGACCCACCAGTCGCCATCCTAGCAAACTAAAAACTTATGTTCAGGACAGGTCCGAGTTTTGGTTCACCCCACCCTCTATAGGGCATTAAAAATTTAACTTTCCTTGAGATGTTAACGTCCTCTCCTTAGATTGGGATGGGCCAAGGGTCGATGAAGAGGTTGTCCTTTTCCCGTTCATTCTCCGTTCAGAATCCCAACCCTGATCAGTACTATTCGACGTTCAGTGGTTGTCTCGTTTGGCGTTATAACAAGTGTTTGTCGTCGTCTTGTCGTCTTGCGGCCATTGGTCGAGATAGAACTCACTAGACAACTCCAGTATTCACTGTGCATTTGGAACCCTGGCGCAGTTTTGCAGCGAAATTCTTATCTTGTTAATTAGCTGAATACTTGATGCTTTGCCAGGGCTACCAAGAGTGTTTTTATTGTAACACCAACACTAGATGGGTTGCCTCCAGGCCCCATCCTGTTATTTAACCCATAACTGAAGGGAAGTGACGGAGTAATACTTTTCCCAAGGGTACCAGTGCTGAAGTGAATGCAGGGTACTCGACTGGAATTCGAAACCGGTTCACCGATTTCTCTTTCCAAGCCGATATCCACTGCACCACATCACACATCCGTCATTGAACGCTTACAGCGGCTTGTATTCCCAAGTGTTCACCCATCTAAGTACTGACCAGGCTCAACGTTGCTTAACTTTGGTGATCGAACGAGAACCGGTGTATTCAACGTGATATGCCGTAAGCTTAGTTAGGGAAATTCTGATAGTTTAGCTCGGGCTGACGAAGCAGGAGGCTCGCTTTATATGGCCTTGGACACCCGGGTTAAAATGTTTAACTAACGATAAGGCATCACCCACCTGGCTGAAGTCCCTCTGGGTAGGGAAGAAACTTTGTGCGGCGGGCCTACAAAAAGATTCAACCTGCGTGCGTTCTGGGCTGTCGACGGAGACCGTCGAATATGCCTTTTTCCACTGCAGAGTTGTTGTCCAGCTGTGCAAGTTTGTTGAAGGTATCATGGCACGTATGTTGCGCGCAAAGTTCTTTGTCCTGGAGGCTAATTCTGTTTGTAGTAATGTCGTACATCCGTCAATTAAGACTGAGCACTATGTGATCTTTTGCTTTCTAGGTGTTGTGCGAGTCGTGATTTGAACATCGCAACAGAAATAATTTTATGGGACAAAGAAGCTTACCTTGTTCCAATTGATCTTGTTCTTTAGACATCAGCTTAGTCAAGATTAGAACTGAAAGAAAACGAACCTCTCCATCAGAATATGGCAAACTGTCGAGTGAAAGGTGCTGACCTAGACTGGCTGTTAGGCAGCAGGATATTAAGTGTGCTGGAGGGGACGTTGGCAGCCCCTCCCTATTAAGTTAGTTCAGGCCATAAGTGGATTATCATTTTTTACATTAATTTAACTTAGCTAGGTAATGAAGGCCAATTGGCCACTTTCTTTCTGTTTCGTTTCTGTTTTTCTTTTAGTATACTCCCCTTCCCAGTTAGGTGACCAGGAATGTCAGTTCTCTGGTAGATGCGTGGCGTTTTTCGTTTTTTCGAATGTGCTTTTTTTGTTGTTATCGTGTTTAGATATGTGAGTGACTGTGCGAGTGTTTTGGATCATCTAATGAGTGTAATTATACTTTAAAGCCACGCATTAATTTCGCCCGGTTAACTGAAATTTCTGCCACAATATAAGCTTTCTGAGTGGACTTTATTGCTAACATGATTTTGTTTAATTTCTTGCAGAAATTTATACTTGTAATTGTATATATTAATTTGGGAAATTTTTAAAAGTTGTTATTTTCTACCCCTATCCTCGGCATGAAATTGTACATATGGGTGATAGGATTTCCTAGAGTATCTGAGGCATTATGGTAGATATAGTAAGAATGTGGCATTTTGGTGTAAGAATGTTTGTAGTGTGCTTGGGTTAATGAATGTAAATAGCTAAGTTTATGACAGTTGATGACCAGCCTTCCCCATTCCCCATTTGAGGCTTTGTGTCACATTTGTATTACACGTACAATAAATATCGAGAGTAAGAGAGTAGGTACCTACACTCACTTTCGATATCTATATTTTAAATTGAATTTTAAAAATGAAATTTTCTTGAAACTTGCATTTTAGTTTTAATGGAAAGTTAAATGATTGAATTTACTATATCCAGTAAGCAAAATACTCTGGTATATTTCAAAAAGAAATTATTTTGATTGGCATCCATTTTTTATTTTTTATTTTATCTTTTAATTTTTCAGCCATTTTTAAGCGATCGGCACATTTGTAAACAAAAATTAATTCTCGGTTTTAAAAATCTTGCATACAATATACATCTGTGAAACATTATTTTCGGAAAATTAGCAAATTTAATGTCAAATGAATCTAATTTACACAAGTATTATTTATTGAAAGCGGGAAATTTAGAAAAAAAACTATTTCTTAATCACAGAGTTGAACTTTTTGACCTTATATCAAACGTGTTGAAAAGTTGATGATTAAAGGTAAATGTATGACGTTCATAAGTTACAAAATTGTACAAAGTTTTGGGGGTTAGGGGAAGAAACTCTGACATTTTAATTTTCACATAGAAATTGTCATACAAAGAAATTTCAAATACACACAACAACATTATTTTACAAATATCAAAGCCGAAGGATTTATGTTAATCTATTCAGTTTTCGATAGGAATATAACATTCAATTATTAATTTAAAAACCTAACCGCAACAAATCTTTCAAGTCTTTTAAAATATTTTTGAATCTTTATAAATTATTATAATTTAAAAAATAATGAAAATAATTCTTTTAAAATTTCATTATTCACCGATAATTGTTTTCTTCAGACTATAATGTCCTTAATTTTTATTATTTATTGAAGCAATTAAAAGTGTATCAAATTAAATAATATCAGAGTTTTATTGCATTTTTTATTTTAATTTTCGCAGCAGATTTTCTGAAACAAAGGCTAAAATTAAAACAAAATAGATGATTTCTATTCCTCAATATGTCCTGCTTTTACCGCAAGTAAAATTTATTAAAATTTCATAGATTTTTTAAACGTAAAATTTCATGGATTTATTAAACGTAAAACTTATTAAAACTTCATGGAGTTACGTGGAGTCAGGGTAACAGATGTAAAAAAAAAATATTTTTACCAAGATTAAAAAAACTGACTTCATTTTCTTAATAGTCGCCTTACGTAAACAAAACCTGAATCACTGACGGAAAACAAAAAATGAAATTTTAATTAAATTTTCGAACGTGTTAGAAAGGATTTAAAATTAAAGAAAAATAATAACAACACAATTTGATCTTTCCTCTTATTAATAGCATAAACATTTTGATGATAAAACTTTGTTTTTATTAATTTTGAGCCCTTTTAACATCATTCTATGCTGGGTTGTGTTTTTTGTTTTTTTTTTTTTTTTGGCAATTGAGTGGAGGTTGTTAGAGATGGTGGAGCCGGAGTATGTAAAGTCCTCGACGACCTTAAGGGTGTAGTCGCCAATGTTTGAGCTAACTACTTACATCTGAGCCCAGGATTATTGTCTTTTTTTAGGCTCATGGTGAGACCAAACTCTTTGCATGCGTAATCGAAGCAGCTGATGAGTCGCTGCAATACTTCTTCAAAGCGTACCGTCAGTGCTGCTTCATCAGCGAAGAACATCTTCCGTATGAATATCCTCTGCATTTTGATCTTAACTCGGAGGTTTGCAACACTGAAGAGGCTGCAGTCACTTCTGGTGTGGAGAACACTTCATTCTCAAACTAGCTGAAGGCGTTGGACAACAGAAGACAGAAGATGCCGAAAGGTGTTGATTGGCAAATGGTCCGAGGAAGAGCTGTCATACTGTATGGTACCCTGCATCTCTTTATGAAGAGACATGATCATCCTCAAGTACTTTGAAGGACATCCTGTCTTCTACAGTAGAATGAAAAGTCCTTTCCTTCTGATAAGGTTAAAGGCTTTGGTCAGGTTGATGAGTGAAATGTACAGCGGTTGCCTCTGTTCATGGCATTTCTCTAGAGCTGTCGTTGGGAGTAAATCATGTCGATGTTTGATCTTCCAGCTCTCAACCCGCACTGTGCTTCAGGCTATACGCACTCTGCAAGCAACTGCAAAGGCCTTCCCAACATCACTAAGGAGGAATATTCCACGGCAATTGTTGTGGTCACACTTGTTCTTGTATAGAGTGACAATGTTTGCATCACGCATCTCTTGGGGCACTGCTACTTCTCAGCATTGCTGCAGTGGCTGTTGCATGTGGTGAAGGAGAGCAGTTTTCTTTCCCAGCTTGATGATTTCAGGTGGGATGCCATCTTCTCCTGAAGCTTTTCTGCAGGCTAGGGAGTCGATGGCCTTGCTCAATTCTACTAGGAAGGGCGGGACGTCTAGCTTCTCCTTGACAGGCATGCTGATGGTCCTCTGGACGGCTACATCTGTGGCCTCATTCTCTCTTGAGTAGAGGTCTTCGTAGTTTTCAAACCACTTTTCCGCCTGTCTGATATGATGTCGCCGTCAGTTGATTTTAGCGGCACGAACTTGTTTATGCTTGGGTCGAAAGATTCCTTCATGCCGGCGAACATGCCGCAAATGTTGCCGCATTCAGCTAGACAATCTCACAGAGGTTAAGCCGGTAGTCATTGCCACAGCGCCGAACGACCCATTGAGCGTCATTCCTGGCCTTCCTGAGTGTAGCGAGTGTCTTCTCAGAAGACTTCCTCTTGTAGTCTATCAGAACTGCTCTTTGGGCCTTGATTGTTGGCTCTGATTTAGCAATGCAAGCTCAAACCAGTCCAGGTTTTGCCTCTTAGTCTTGCTGAAGTTGCTCACTGCAGACTTGTAGATAAAATGTGACTCAACTTCTCTTCATCGTTAAGAGCGGGGCAGTCTTTGAGGGCATCCTCGATGGAGTTGACGAAGCGCTCGCACAGGTGTAGTATTGTCGTTTTGCTGGTGTTAATGCGAGGGCGAACTTTCTGCTTAGATCAGTGTATCAACTTGGACGGACTTTATTACAAACAATGGAGTGGTCAATGTCACAGCACTGGTAACTACGTGTGGCATTTCAGTGAGAGTGTCCGTGTGATGACAAGGTCTAACTGGTGCTAGTGGCGGGATCTGAGATGCCGACAGGGCATTTCGCGATTCGGCTTTGTGGCATAGCACATGTTGGTTATACAGAGGTCATGGAAGGAGCACAACTCGAGGAGCCTCTGTCCGTTTTCATTCAATTTGCCGACCCCAAAGTGGCCGATGCAGTTGGGCCAGAAGTCATAGTCGGAACCCACTCGAGCATTGAACTCCTCGAGCAGGTACATTTGTTCTGTGACAGGGATGTCTCTGATGGTGGTGTCAAGCTCCTTATAGAACTGGTCCTTTGTCTCAGCTAAAGAGCAGAGTGTGGGAGCATAAACGCCCAGGATGTTCACTGGATCTGAGGGAGCTGACAGGCGGAGAAACAGGATTCGGGCTGTACCAGTGGATTGCGGTTCTGCACTGGTCAGTAGAGACTTTTTCACTGCAAATCCAACGCCATGAAGTTTCGGTTTCCCAGGTTCCTTGCCCTGACATGAGAACGTGTAGATTTGTTCCGTGAGGCTAGCATTTGATGCAAGTCTTTTTTTCTGCAGTTTCGAAGTTGAGATCGTTGTCGATGATAGTTGGTTTTTTTTTTGTTTTTTTGGAGTCATTGTCCTGCTGTAGATCATTTGAGAGTGCAGGGCACATTGTCCTGACATTCCAGCTTGTGGTCTTCTTTTTCTTCTCTCTTTGTCTGGTGCAGGGTTTGCGGTCTGCTTGTCGCTCTTTTCCCTAGCTCCAAACCCAGACTGTGGTGGGTTAGCATTTCAGTAACGGGGGATGGGGCTACCCAGCTTGAGAAGGGTGGTACCTAACCAGTAGGACTGCGATATTTTTCCCAACGTCGGAAAAAACCCGTAGCGCCTGGACCTACACCAAACGACCTTGGCTTATAATTTGTAAATTCTGTCACCCTTGTTGTTTCTGAAGCTGTAAACAGTGACACTGAGATGACCTCTACATAGTTCAGGACTTGGCAATGTGTATGGAGACGCCGGAATTCTCCTCTCAGCCTCACTGATGTGATCCAAAGTAGAACAGAGCAATACATTTAGCAACAACTTGTTTGCAGGAGCTGCCTGAAAAATGAAGTCCTTGTGACATCCAACCGCTTTAGGGGTATCACTCCGGATTTAGCTTCTGGGTTTACTCCCATAGCTTATTCTCTTCCTGGCCATAATCCAATGGCTGGGTTTCCCGTTGCCGTTGAAGTTCTTGGAACTCTTCCGCCATGGCCGGTGACCTGCGTTGAGGGAGTTCATACGCCCAGTGGTACCGTGTGAACACACCACTGCCTTCCCAGGCCATGGCGCTTGGAACCAACATGTGAGAATTTTAGAAGAATGAGGACCAGTGATGCAGTTCACACAATCAGGTAGGATGCAGCATGTCGAACATGAAAGGTACTACCTCTACCTAGGGACCCCTATACCCAAGGGAAATAATAATAATAATAATAATAATAATAATAATAATAATAATGAAACTGAAGGCTTTATTCTTGCAGCACAAGACCAAAGTCTTTTCACGAGAAACTTTCAGGCAAATATTATGCATAATAATATGGATCCAAAATGCAGGTTTTGTGATAAACACCAAGAAACAATAGACCACCTAATCTCAGGCTGTTCTGTGCTTGCCCCAAATGAATATAAAAATCGCCACGATAGAGTTGGGCAATATTTACATTGGGCAATATGCAAACATTATGGAAAAGCTGTAGGCAAACACTGGTATGAACATCACCCAGCACCGGTTACAGAAATAGAAGATGTAACCATTCTATGGGATTACACCATCTACACAGACAGAAAAATTGAAGCAAACAGGCCAGACATTATTGTTAAAAACCAGAAGGAGAAAACTTGTCTATTAATTGATATGGCTTGTCCAGCGGATTGTAACATAGCAATCAAGGAATTTGAAAAACTGTCAAAATATAAAGACCTGGAAATTGAAATAGAAAAAATGTGGAAATTGAAAACAAGAGTTGTGCCAGTGATAGTAGGTGCACTTGGAATGATAAAAAATGGAACAAAACAACATATTGAAAGAATCCCTGGAAACCCCAGCTTAAGAGATATACAAAAAATTGTCTTATTAAGTACAGCCCACACACTAAGGAAAACTTTATCTATGTAATGCTGGAGATGATAGGGAAGATAGAAAAACATGAAATGGAGCCATAACAACACGCCACTACCTGCCTTAGGTCTCCCCGCAGACTTGGTTGGTAGTGAGACCAAAGCAGAAATCGAAATATGATGAAAAATGACATAATAATAATAGACGCGATTGGAATTCAAAAGGAAAAACGCTGGTAAAAATAAACTTGTTCTTGCTGTCATCCGTAGTCTTTCTAATGAAGTAAATTGTCAGAAAAATATAATGGAAAAGAAAAAGTTAACATTCGTTTAATAAAGTTTATCACTGGTGTGAAACTTAAATATCATAATAATGTCAATGTTTTTACTATTTTTTAACACATTAAGATTAAGTGAAACAAACCATTTTGAAGAATAAAACATTTTATTTATTGATCAATTTAAGGAAGTCACTGATTTATCGGAGTATATTTTTAAAAAATATAGAATTATTAATAACTTATTTGTTTGCATAAAATTATATATATATATATATATATATATATATATATATATATATATATACAAACTGTCTTGAATCGTTTAAACATTTGTTCGCCCATCTGCATATTCAGTTTTATTTATTCATTAAACTCGCCAAAAATAGAGTTATGGACAATTAAAAAAAAAAAAGAACAACGTAGTCTTTCTAAAAAAGAATATTGTATTGATTTTTCTTTTTTCTCCTCTTTTCCTGTCGTTTTTTCTAAGAAAAAATATACGGTATTTAAAAAAAAAACTTCTTTCAAAATATCGACAACCAAGGGAAATATGAATAACAATAAAACAAGTTGATTAATCAATCAGGATTATTAAAGGAAAAATGATCAATTAAATAATAATAATAATACGAAGAAAACTCCATGATCACGTAAAAATAGTAGTAAAATCAACAAAGTTTCATACAAGAAATAAACATTACATTTTCAATTTTCAAGACCTTCAAAAACACACATCACTCCCATTGTAATTCTAACAACGTTTGGGACTTATACACCAAAAATCTCAGTAAAGATATATTTTTACCAGAGCTTATATTACAATTTAGTTGTTGTTATTGTTATTTTCTATCAAACCGTAATACTGGTTACCATATTGTATTCATTGCCATGCTTAGTCAACTAAGGAGATTATTGTGACCTAGCATATGTGCTGATTCCTTAAGGTTTCGTATTTTGGTCTACTTCATCCAACAGGAGGTGGTTATCGCTATTTTCTCTTCATATTTGGTCAGCTACGACTACGACTGATTTTTCTACTATTTCCCCTCGTGTTACGACCTTGGATGTTTTTACATTCTTACCCATTTCATTTTTATCTTTCTTACCACAGCGGCATTGGATGGCATAGACACAATTCTTTAACATTATCCCCTCACTCGAAAGATGTTTTTTTTGCAAATTGTTCAACCACTTCATAAGGTGGCTCTGATGTTATATGTAACACAGATACTGTGTATAATCCCTTCACATAGGATAGGCAGATCGAGGTTGTTTTCTGTTTTTATTTTCCTGCGCCGTTCTTTTCCCAGTTTGTCATAGGCGTTGTCGTGTACCCTGTGGAGTTGTAGTAGCTGGAAGATATAGGGTGATCACAGCTTCATGTGAAATGAAGTTTAAATAATACACAATGAAAACCATTATAAAATAGCAAAACTTAAGGAATCAGTGCATAAAAATTCCATAAGCCAACCAAAGACCGAAATAAATACAATATGGGAACCAGTAAGATGAAATAATAGAAACAAACAATAATAACAAACAAAAATAATATAAGCTATGGTAAAAATGGTTACTGATACATTCATTTCAGAAGTCCCCAAAATTCAGGCACACAAATATCAGTGGATAAAAGAGCTGGAAGTTCAATATTTGGAAACAGAACGTCGAGAGTTTAGTTAAAAGGAGATGACATATACTGACACATCTGGAAGAGGCACGAATCGTGAAACTAGAATAATCTACAACGGTAGATGAAATAATAAGTACTAAATTCTAAACAATTGAAGAAAGACTGAGCACACAATAACCAAAATGTCATAAAAATGGCAACGAATATGAGGAGAACAGACTGAACAATGTGAATAGAGTAAATAATTGCAATATATCATCTAAAAAATATAGACAGGTATATATATATATATATATATATAATTACCAAACGAAAACCAAGTTTATACAAGATTTCCTTTCAACAATCAATTTACCAAAATCAAATAAACTATATTTCATAAAAAAAAAGTTATAGCCGAAGATAATACACACTAATTATTCAAAATAATAAATGAAATACTAAAAAATATTATAATATGTATTTACATACAAAATAAGGGTTGTCAGGAACATACATACTTCATATCTCTTTCACTCTCTCTTATCATATATATCAGTATATATGATAAAATAAAATTTTATTTCAGGTTTTATATGCTACACAAAGAATAAAACAATCAATTCACCAAAGCAAATAAACTATATTTCATAAAAAAAGTTATAGCCGAAGATAATACACACAAATTATACAAAATAATAAAGACAATATTACAAAAATATTATAATATATATTTAGATACAAAATAAACTTGTCAGGAACATACATACCTTATATCTCTTTCACTCTCTCTGATTATATATATCAGTATATATGATAAAATAAAATTTTATTGCAGTCTTTATAGGCTATACAAAGCATAAAACAAAACGAAATAAGAAGCTGCCTACCAGAGAAAGAGCAAATGTAAAAATAAAATTCAGCAAGAAGAAAAACGAGACATTTAAATGTTAGCCAATTAAAAAATCAAAAGTAAACCATAAATGATTAGTGAATCATTTTTTATTTGGGTTTACTCCACGCCATCGGCCATATATGGGAAATTTGTTTCTCTTTGAAAGGCATAAATTGTTTCCAAGATTGGAAAAGCTTTCCAACGCGACTCTAAAACCGTGTCGTTCAAAACGGTCATGATCTTTGGAATCATCGTCGTGAATATTAAAAGACCGATTTTGACATATGCCGACATATTAAGGGTAATTCTTTAGAAAGAATATGCGCAAAAAGAATACTTGCCAAAATATAAACCCCGACAATTAATTTGATAAAAGCCTTTGCAATTTCATACCTAATTCGATGGTATATCTGAACAATCTTTTCAAACAATTCGTGATATATGAACCGTTCGCCTAAACGAATGTAAACAAAATCCTTGCACACTTTCTGCGCCAAAGTAACCGATATTTTCTGCAAGGAAAGATAAGTTTCAGAAATCGATTTCGCAAGAGAAACCAAGAAAAGTACAAACATGAACAATAAAAGAACGAAAGCAATGGCGTCTGGCTTATCAATCAGGGCGATTATAATATAAATAGGGTAAGAACTCAATAATTTAAAAGTTGTTAAAAAGAGAAAAGTGTTAAAAAGAAAGAGGAAAAGATAGACGGGCAATGACAACAGGAAAAGAAACTGAAGGCTAAAAAGGCGGATGGTGTGTCGCAGTGCAGATGAAATCGCTCGGCGATGCCACTGACTAATAGCTGTGGTACTGGCAGGAGCGCAACCGCTGTGGTACGAGCAACGCCCACTTCTCCGAAACTAACACCCTACTAATAGTTAATTAGCGATAAAAGAAACTGAAGGCTAAAAAGGCAGTAAGAATGAAAAATGGCGAAAAACAAAAATAGGGAAGAATTAATTGAAGAATTAAAATTGATTAATGAATTATTAAGGAATAAAACAGAGGATCTGTTGCCCTTACAGGAATGGCACAGTTGAAAGGACCAATGCTGCTGATGATGATGGTAATAATGATGATGATAATGACGATGAAAATAGAATCATGGAAATACAGCAGAAGTACAGTATTTAAGAAAACCAGTGAAGTGATAATCACAAGATCGAAATGGGTGATCAGTTTTGTAATAGATTTAAACCCGTACGAGGTGTTACTCAACAGACTAAAGGATGAAAGAAGCAAGCTTGGTTTAGCTAGAATAAAGGTAACCCATAAAAATCCGGGACAGGAAAAATATCTCAGATTGTTGTATCCCTTGGAGGTAGAAAAGGCTGTAATGGAGGGTCACTGGAATAACATGGGGAATTACATGAGGGAGATTGAACTGCTACAAACTAGAGAAAAACGAGCATTAGTTTATTCAAGCACTATCTAACATACGGGTTGATTTCCATCGAAAACCCCGGTAACCGTTTCTCTACAACCTTAGTTCCCATAGTTGGGAAGGCGCTAAATGTTCTTTTTGGAATAATAACAGAGGATGACCTAGGAGTCATAAGTGAGCGTCTGGGAAATGTAGAGAAAAATCAGAAAATCCGGGCCAAATAAGCTTACCTTACCCACACATAGATCAAGGTTTCGGAGTGATAGCGAAGTACCGAATCGAAACCGACTATATAGCCTTGAATTCAGCTAGGACGAAATTTATGATACTGTCGGTCGATGAAGCAGGGAAGTGTGAAAATGAAACCTTAAGAAACTGTTCTTCACTACGTCCCATTTATGTAGCTGGTAATCATAGAATGTGTGCACTAGAATTATTTGAAGATAAGGGAGAGGGAATTAAGAGGAATTGTCAGGTAGAAGTGTTAACAAAATCAATGCTGCCACAGGCTATTAGTGTGAGGGCAGTAGCGGTTCAAAACCAATTAGATTATCCAAGTTCTGTGGTAGGAAACCTACTGAGACAATAGAAGTGAGGTCTTTAGTAAATTTGCCCTGGGATGCTAACCATTCGGAGTATGCATATCCCTACACCACCATTACCAAAGAGAGGAGAATTATGAGAAAAAAGAATCCGGTTTTAGAATTGATTAGCAGAAATTTAGATAATTATACAGAATTGTGGAATCCCATAGTGAAGGAATTCCCCAACATTACGTTAAGGCAGATGTCGGCCCTATTAGGACCCATAGAGAAGATAACTGTGAATCAATTAAAGGATCAACTAGAGGCATTGAAAGAGGGAGGCATTGTCTGAGAGAATGGTAAGGAAATCCTAATGAATTGGTCAGATCCTAATGTGCACATTGATATTTTTAGCGGCAATAGTAGCAGCAATATGGAAATTTAAGGATTGTAGAAGGAAATTGGTTGAAAGTGATCCGGTGGGTTGCACAGAACAAGGGAAGTTGCCAGACAGTGTCCACATTCCAGACGAAACGAACCCAGACCAAGAAGAGATTGAGTTAGCTTCGGCGTATAAGATGTGAATGTAGCCAACACCAGTGGAAACCAAACCTATAGCCCCAGCGGAACAGAAAAGAAAAGTGTCCAAGAAGGATAAGTCATGAAAACAAAAAATACCTCCATCCACACACACATACACTCATATTTTGTATTCTTTTTCAGGTTGACAGAAGAGAATTTTTGTTGAAACTTTTGTTGAAATTGTATGTTTATGTTTGAATAAAATATAGACAGAACCGACAATGAAAAACGATCTTTTTTCCAGTTGTCTGAAGAGACATTTTGATAAAGGACTTTTTATTGAATTTGCATGCTTAGATTGATTGTGCTTGAGGAAAATATAGACAGAACCAGGATTGAAAAAGATTTTTTGTAAAGTACTTTCTGCTGAAAATGTGTGAAAACAAAATTAAAATTAAGAAAATACCTAAAAAAATAAAACAAAAAAGAAAGAGAACTTTGTAGGGTTGAATACGGAAGGTTAAACAATGCATGAGAATGAAAGTTGCATGTTAAAATAGTGTTTTACATTTGTAATGTCATTTAATGCTTACATGACAAGATGAGTAGGGGAGGAAATGGACTCTAGTTTTCGTCGTGTATTTTTTCTCGCCCCCAGTATTAATCATTTATTTACATCTTTATTATTCCCAAAAATAAACTTGATTAACTTTTGAACGAACCCAGTTGTTTTATTTTTATTTTTTAGTAAACATTTCATGTAATTTACGCTTATTCCTAGCTATATATATATATATATATATATATATATATATATATATATTATTATTATTATTATTATTATTATTATTATTATTATTATTATTATTACGAGACGAGAATTGCAAACTATGTCGGTTGGAAAAAAACTTGAATCTACGTTGCACGCTTTTTCTATCCGAACTCGTGAACACTTAATAAAAAGAAAAGAAGAGATTGCAAATGGATAGGTTTCCATGTTCGCACACACAATGCTCAAAATGCTGTCTCGGAATAAATGCCAGGATCAAATAGCGGGAACATTTTTGAAAACTTTAAACAAAACTTTTTTATTCGTACAAACAAGAAAAAAGCAAAAATCAAAAGAATGAAATCATACACACATATATACATAGATATATGGGTTGCTATTGAAGGAGTCAAAAGAATATTTAAAACAAAGCAATTAATTTTGATAGTGTGAAATGAATGGTGTATGCAATATTATTTATGTGGGTCGGGGTGAAATGAAAAGAACTTGCATTACATATATACCCATTTCTTTTCGTGTATTCTTTTAGTATTCTCCTTTAATCAACAATTTGGTGTAACAGTAGATGTTGGTCGGTTCGATAACTTTTAGGGCTTTTTGGTTAATACGAGCATTTCATTTACCCACACAACTCATTTATTTACCTAATTTTTTTAAATTTTTCATTTTTCATTTGAATTTATTTCAATTTTTTAATTGTTTAGTTCTAAATATTTAATTATTAATTTTAGATTTGTAGATTTTAATTTCTTTATTACCACGTTATGACTATAATAATATAAGACTACTAATATTATTACGATTAAAATTAAATAGAAAAAATAAAAATTCATTTTTGAAAGTAAATTAAAATCAAAGTTCAGTTTAATTTTGAGTTTCAATGTTTTATATCTAAAACGGACAACTAGCCGCTCAGGTCAGAGTTCATTCCCTCACCAACGAAGTTTCTTTTGTGAATCTAGGTCAAAGACGCTGCGTGAAGCTAAGATCTAACTTGTTAAACTCAAACCCCTTTCTCCTTGTACTTTTCTCCAATATTTCTTTCTCTTTTCTTTTAATTTTAATATATATTTTCCTTTTCCTTTTTCTTTTTCCTGTTTCTATTTTACTTGGTTTCGTCTGGATAAACTTGAAACATTCATTGTTGCATGAATTTGGTTTGAAAAACGGCTGGAGTCGAGAAACGTAGTATTATTAAGAGATTTGTGAAAATATCTCACTTTTGTTTCCTGTATATATTTATGTATATATAAATCAACACCATTATTAATTTTTAAATGTTATGTTTGTTTCTTAAATATTTTTGATAAATTTCATTTTATTTTTATTGGACCATCATTTTCTAATTTTTAAAATGCATTAAACATTCTAGAGGCCTAACCGGTAATATATTCAAAATTATTTCACAGATTTATTTTAAATTCAATTTATGTTTTTTTAACATCTTTACAGATTATTGAGGAGAGACTACTCAGCACTGGTACCTGGAATCTAATATGTACATCTGCATAATTTACCTTTCGATCTTCTTCTCACGTGGTCTATCCCAACAGCCAATGAAAGTTGAAGACAAACATCAATGCATCGTGCATGTCTCCGAAGATCAAATAAAAGAATTCAATGAGGAACAGGAAAAAGGAAAGATAGTATTTTTCTTTCGAATTAAATACAACTCGAAACAAGCAGAGGAGTTAACCAAATCAATACCTGATGATCATTTTGCAAATCCTAGCGAATATATGTGGTTGTACGGCGGAGAAAAGGGATTACCAATTTATATGAACACGCCATATGACTTCCAAGTTCATTCACTGTATATCTTGAGTGGATATACTCACACTATAACGGTGAACATGAATGTTTCCGAATCATGCAATGCAAGATTTGTGACACGATTGGATTTTCTTCGACTTGTTTATCGTCAACTGTTGAGAATTACTTCAGAGGCCAAACTTCCAGACAATAAGACTTCCGCTTACATCTGCTATGATATTAACAATAGAAACAATATTCCAAAATTTGAATTTATGACGAAAAAATATACCGGCCTGAACCAGGGCATATTGCTTCGTTATTGTTGTGATGTTAATGAGAGACAAATCGTTTCTAATAATTCAATCGATTTATGCAATGGCATGAAAATTGACGTAGCTTTTCTCATCAATATTCAGTCAATTGCAGCCTCATGTTTCTTTGCATTTCTTCCTTTAGCTATTGGTTTCATTTCAAAAGCAAAAATCAGTCGCCGAACCCAACCATTTTCTTTGATTCATTCGGTGAGCACAACGTTTGAAGGAAGTGAGAGATTCCTTCCGCCATTCGAAACCGAATCAAGTTGGCTAAATGAGCATGATCCGTATTATGACTTTTGGGGGTTTGTCAGGTGGATTTTTCTCTTTGAGAATAGATCGGCATTTGCATCAAGAATTCGAAGGTCTTTTTTCGTTTTCGCATGCCTTCTTATAATGCTCGCTGATCTCCTCTTACAGTATTTCACAATCAAGAAACAACTAAGATCTTATCTGGAAAATAACATACCACTTGGATATTACTCAATGATGTTTGGTTATATGAAAAGTGCCGAAAACACTGGCTATTTTTTCGGAGGTCCCTTCATTTGGTTTGCAGTCTTTATTATTATTGGATTAATTTTTATTAATGTTCCAGATCGTATCTGCGAAACTATAGCATATAGTAGACTCCACCAGCGAAAAACGTGTACATTCCTCATGCAAGATATCGAATTTTTGCAGCGTTTTGGTAAACTAAATATTTCCAACTTACAAGATTACGACTTGCTACACGCTATTCTGAAATCAAGCTTTTTTACGGCGATAAATCCGTCGTTTTGGTACGCGGTTATTAAACGATGGTTTGACCGTTGTAAAAGTGTTTATAATTGTTTCAATATTTCGCAACCCTTTTGTCTGTTGATTTGTGTTTTGGTCACTTTTCTTTGCGCTTTCATATCTTCGTTTCTTTGTATTTGCGAATTGCTGATCTGTCTCGTCTATTATGGCTTCCCTCTTGTGCAGATCTTCTTTGCAATTCCTTATAGCTACGCACAGATTTATATGTTTCCAAACTGGAGTAACGCTAGCTTAAGTCGAAGGATAGTTAGAGTAATATGTTTTGTAGTGCTTTTTCAAATTTACTTTTGGTTTTGTTTTTCTTGCACTGGAATCTTTAACCGAAGCTTTCACCTGATCAACACTTATGTTATTAACATTACAATCGCTTTGATAATTAAGCCAGACGCAATTGCTTTAGTTCTTTTATTGTCAATGTTTGTGTATTTTTTAGTGTCTATTGCTGAATCGCTTTCTGAGTCCTATCTTTCCCTACAAAAATTATCGATTACTTTGGCGCAGAAAGTATGCCAGGAATTCGTTTTCGTTCGATTTGGAGAGCGTTTCATTTATCGGAATTTGTTTGAAAGAATTGTTCAGAAACACCACCCGATTCGCTATGAAGTTGCCAAGGTTCTTGTCAAATTAGCCGTGGTGGCTTATGTTTTGGTCTGTTGCATCTATACTTTTCAAAACATAAACTTAAATATGTCGACATATATCAATATTGGTATTTTGATATTCACGTGGAGGATTCCAAAGATCATGTCCGTTTTGAACGACAGAGTATTACAAAAGGGTTGGAAAATATTACCAATCATGGAAACAATTTATGTCTTTCAACAAGAGACTAATTTCCCAAATAATCTACAAATACTCAATTGTGTTCAGTGAATGTAAATAGGAAATTATTCGCAAATAATTCATGTAGTTTCCTACACATAACATAGTAACTGGCCAATCTCTAAATTACAATATCTTTCTTTTCCTTAAATTGATTTTAAATGATTCAAAACAGTTTCCATCTACTGCGTTCTTTATCAATAAAGAAAGCGACTAGCTTTTATTAGTGATATCTCTGGTTAGTTCAAATATTTTGTAACTATCCTGATAACACAATGTTTCAGATCCGATCTTATTTCTCCGTTACTTCTAGAGTCAATTTATAGATGCAATGTTCGTGACAAACTCTCGAAGAATTGGCGTTATTCAGTATTCTATAAGGAAATCATCGCCCCAGAAGATAAAAAGGTTGAAATAAAAAATGGTTATTGCATACATCTATTTTATTCAAAGACGACACCATACTTTCCTAAATGCATTTCTTTTAAAGTCCATATGATCAATAACAATTTTATTCAAAGACAACACCATACTTTCATAAATACATTACTTTTCAAGTCCATATAATCAATAACAATGTTATTCAAAGACAACACCATACTTTTTTAAATGCATTTCTATTCAAATCCAGAAAATTAATAACAAACAATTTTATTCAATGACAACGAAGAAGAAAAACAGAGACACAATCTATTTTTTTAAGTCTCGCATTTTCCCGGAGCATCAATCGAGCAGAAGCAGTTTTATCTAGAATATTTTCAGAAAATAAAACATATGTCTGAACTGATTTATAAAAACATTTGTCTTATTTATTAATGTTTGATAAAATATATCTCGATATAAAATTTTTGAAACTCACTTTTACGTAATTGCTGTAAAAATATAGGGAATCAAAATGATAATAATTGTTTGAATGTTAACTGATTTAAATCAATAACAAATATGTTTCCCCATTTACCTAAAAAAAAACTACATTAAACTCCCTCGAATGATTCTATGAATAGAAAAAATGTTTATAATTTCTCAATCATAGCAGCTTTAAAATTATTTATTATGTTTCTAATTGTAGGGATTCTATGGCGGGATGAATATTATGAATATTTAAACGTAGCTGGTGGTATTTAGATGTTTCTCTCATCTTTAAACAATTTTATATGTCGAAATAAATATAATAAATATTCAAACGTCATTTGGATGTCATACGTGATAAAAGCTGAGGCGATCATGTCACGAAAGTGACTAAGATTTTCCTGCACTGGAGTTCCCTTAAGTAGCACAGTAGACCGGTTGCCAACCAAGTCTACAGAACGCAATCTGTCCTGTTATCTGACCCATGGCTGGAGGAACGAGGTGGACTCATATATTTTCCAAGTCTAATAAGTAAGTGCAACGAATTCAACAGGAATTCGAACTCGGCTCTCCGATTTCATGATATTCACTTCACTAAAGCGAACATCAAATTTTAACATATTTTAATATACTTAAACGTAGCCGCTGTAAATTTATGAATATATTTCCTTCTTTCTTTAAACCGTTTTCATTAAAACTTTTTTTATATGTAATAGTATTCATTCTATTGGAGGATAAATGTACAGCCATACTTAAGTATATATGAAATATTTCGAGGAATAGCATTAAAATGAACACTACTTAAGCCGAGCCTATGGCTAATATAATAGATGGCACTTTGATATTCTGGCCCTACCAAGAGGAAGTACTGCTACTACTAGACCATGTGAACTCAATATGATCATCGATACAGTTCACAATGGAAAGAGAAAACAACAATAATCTGGCCTTCCTGAATGTAGTAATGCCTTGAACAGAGAATCGGTTCAAACATCTGTATAGCGCAAACCATTATTTAACGAACAATACCAGAACTTCAGCACTCTCAACCACTACTGTGTAATGAACGGGATAGTCTTATGCCTAAAACGTCAACGAAAAATCATAAGTGGCTACCCAAATGCATATGAAAAAGCAAGGGTCACTATAAACAGTGCCTTCCAACATAACAACTACCCTGAGTACATACCGCAACCGCCAAAAATGGATGTAGAAGGGTACAACATGGCAATAACACTTAGAACACAGACTCGGTTTGCCTAACCTATGTGAAGGGCGTATCAGAAATGATGCAAAAGATCTGTCGTCCATATAACATCAGGTTCTGGGAAATGTTTTAACAGAAGATGGAAAGATCCGAAGGAGAACCCGCACGGCAAAGGACGCGTTCCAGAAACTTCATAAACACGGTAATCTTTCACTAGAAACATAGAAGTGAGTACTAGATTGCTATGGGATATCAGTTCTTAAATATGATTGCGAATGTTGGAGAACGTCATCAAAAATGTAGGAAAAACTTGAAGCAAATGAAATGTGGTTCTACAGAAGCTGCGGATATCATGGACCGAGCATGTGGGGTTTTGGAAAGAATGGAAACGAAAAGGAAAATTAATATTGAGCATCAGAAAGAAACAACTAAAGTTCTAGGGACATGCAATAAGGAAGAAGAGCTTAGAGAACCGGATACTAACAGGCCTGATTAAAGGGAAAAAGATACAGAGGAAAGCAGTGGATAACATATTTGTAGGGCTTGAGCAGGTGGATGACAGAACGGGTATTGCGAAATGTTACAGAAGACAGGATGCTAAGAGCCACCAAGTATAGGGAGACGTGGAAGGTATAGCACCTAAGTGACTGACCGACGTCTACATAAAGATGAAAACGGTAAAGTGAAATGTGTCACATGTGTTTTGCGTTCGCTGTTACGGCCAGAAAAAGAAAATAAAGCTAGGTCGAAAAAGAGACGTTAGCAATAAATTTTTGCAATGAAAAATTCAAAATATATAAGCGAAGAAGTTTTCGATTTTAGACATACCACAAATCACTTTTATCGGTTTCTACTCGGAAAAAAAGGCATTCCTACGCACACACACAATAGATTGCAACGCTGGGGTACTATCATAATGAATTACGATTTCAATATGGTTTACCAACCGCCCAAAAATTAGAAGACGCAGGAGGCTCTTATAAACATTGATACGAAAACATACCGAACCATTTGAGAATACTGTTATTGTGGAATCCAAACGAGAAATAGAAATCAAAGGAAGTAATAAAAATAAAAGTAGAACAAAAACTTAAGAAAACAATTAAATAAATAAAACGACTAAAACAAAGTATAAAATATAAACGATTTTTAGAACAAAATCCTGACTGAATGTTTACATAAATATAGTAGTAATTATGATAAAGTATAGTAGTAAATATAATAATTTAGACTGAAACGCTTAGTCACTATGTGACGGATTACTGATGTTTACAAAATGTATAACAGTAATTATCATAATTATCCAGTCTGAAACGCTAAGTCACTATGTGACGGATTACTGATGTTTACAGAAATTACAGTAGTAATTATCATAAGTATCCAGACTGAAACGCTTAGTCACTAGGTGACGGATTACTGATGTTTGCATAAAGTATAGTAGTAATTATCATAATTATGTAGACTGAAAGGCTTAGTCACTAGGTGACGGATTACTGACGTTTTCATAAAATACAGTTGTAATTATCAAAAATATCCCGGCTGAAATGCTTACTCACTATGTAACGGATTACTAATGTTTACAAACGGTATAATAGTAATTATCATAATTATCCAGGCTGAAACGCTTAGTCACTATGTGACGGAGTACCAATGTTCACATAAAGTATAGTAGTAATTATCATAATTATCCAAACTAAAACGCTTAGTCACAATGTGAATGAATACTAATATTTGCATAAAGTACACTTGTAATTATCATAATTATCCAGACTGAAACTAAGTTACGGATTACTGATGTTTATATAAAATATTGTAGTAATTATCATAATTATGAAGACAGAAACGCTTAGTCAATATGTGAAAGATTACTGATTTTTACATGAAGTCAAGTTGTAATTATCATAAATTTCCAGGCTGAAACGCTTACTCAGTATGGGACGGATTACTGATGTTTACAAAAATTATAATGGTAATTATAATAATTATCTAGGCTGAAAGGCTTAGTCACTATGTGAAAGAGTAACAATGTTTACATAAAGTATAGTAGTAATTATCATAATTATCCAGGCTGAAACGCTTAGTCACTATGTGACGGATTACTGATGTTTACATAAAATGCAGTAGTAATTATCATAATTATCCAGACTAAAACGCTAAGTCAATATGTGAAGGATTACTGATGTTTACATAATGTATAGTAGTAATTATCATAATTATTTGGACTGAAACGCTTGGTCACTATGTGACGGATTACTTATGTTTACATGAAGTATAGTAGTAACTATCATAATTATCCAGGCTGAAAAGCTTACTCACGTTGTGACGGATTAATGATGTTTAAAATTTATAATTGTTATTATCATGATTATCCAGGCTGAAACGCTTACTCACGTTGTGACGGATTAATGATGTTTAAAATTTATAATTGTTATTACCATGATTATCCAGGCTGAAACGCTTACTCACGTTGTGACGGATTAATGATGTTTAAAATTTATAATTGTTATTATCATGATTATCCAGGCTGAAACGCTTACTCACGTTGTGACGGATTAATGATGTTTAAAATTTATAATTGTTATTATCATGATTATCCAGGCTGAAACGCTTACTCACGTTGTGACGGATTAATGATGTTTAAAATTTATAATTGTTATTATCATGATTATCCAGGCTGAAACGCTTACTCACGTTGTGACGGATTAATGATGTTTAAAATTTATAATTGTTATTATCATGATTATCCAGGCTGAAACGCTTACTCACGTTGTGACGGATTAATGATGTTTAAAATTTATAATTGTTATTATCATGATTATCCAGGCTGAAACGCTTACTCACGTTGTGACGGATTAATGATGTTTAAAATTTATAATTGTTATTATCATGATTATCCAGGCTGAAACGCTTACTCACGTTGTGACGGATTAATGATGTTTAAAATTTATAATTGTTATTATCATGATTATCCAGGCTGAAACGCTTACTCACGTTGTGACGGATTAATGATGTTTAAAATTTATAATTGTTATTATCATGATTATCCAGGCTGAAACGCTTACTCACGTTGTGACGGATTAATGATGTTTAAAATTTATAATTGTTATTATCATGATTATCCAGGCTGAAACGCTTACTCACGTTGTGACGGATTAATGATGTTTAAAATTTATAATTGTTATTATCATGATTATCCAGGCTGAAACGCTTACTCACGTTGTGACGGATTAATGATGTTTAAAATTTATAATTGTTATTATCATGATTATCCAGGCTGAAACGCTTACTCACGTTGTGACGGATTAATGATGTTTAAAATTTATAATTGTTATTACCATGATTATCCAGGCTGAAACGCTTACTCACGTTGTGACGGATTAATGATGTTTAAAATTTATAATTGTTATTATCATGATTATCCAGGCTGAAACGCTTACTCACGTTGTGACGGATTAATGATGTTTAAAATTTATAATTGTTATTATCATGATTATCCAGGCTGAAACGCTTACTCACGTTGTGACGGATTAATGATGTTTAAAATTTATAATTGTTATTATCATGATTATCCAGGCTGAAACGCTTACTCACGTTGTGACGGATTAATGATGTTTAAAATTTATAATTGTTATTACCATGATTATCCAGGCTGAAACGCTTACTCACGTTGTGACGGATTAATGATGTTTAAAATTTATAATTGTTATTATCATGATTATCCAGGCTGAAACGCTTACTCACGTTGTGACGGATTAATGATGTTTAAAATTTATAATTGTTATTATCATGATTATCCAGGCTGAAACGCTTAGTCAATATGTGATGGAGAACCAATGTTTACCTAAAGTATAATAGTAATTATCATAATTATCCAAACTGAAACGCTTAATCACTATGTGACGTTGTACCGATATATACATAAGATATTGTAGTAATTATCATAATTTTCCATACTGAAGCGCTTACTCATTATATGACGAAGTACTGATGTTTACATAAGGTATATTGGTATTTATCATTATTACCCAGACTGAAACGTTTAGTCACCGTGTGGCGGAGTAGTGATGTTTACATAATTTATAGTCGTAATTATCATAATTATCCAGACTGAAACGCTTAGTCACCATGTGACGGATTACTGATGTTTACATAAAATACTGTAGTAATTATCATAATTATCCAGGCTGAAACGCTTTCTCTCTATGCAACGGTTTATTGATGTTTAGTTAAAGCATATTAGTAATTATCAAAAGTATGCAGACTGAAACACTTAGTCACTATGTCACGGATTACTGATGTTTAAATAAATTACAATAGTAATTATCATAATTATCCAGACTGAAACCCTTAGTCACCATGTGACGGAGTACCGATGTTTACATAAAGTATAGTAGTAATTATCATAATTATCCAGACTGAAACGCTTAGTCCCTATGTGACGGATTACTGATGTTCACATAAATTATAGTAGTAATTATCATAATTATCCTGACATAAATGCTTAGTTACTATGTGACGGGGTAACGATGATTACATAAAGCATAATATTAATTATCATAATTATCCAGACTGAAACGCTTAAATACTATGTGACGGAGTACTGATGTTTACATAAAGTATAGTAGTAATTATCATATTTATCCAGACTGAAACGCCTAGTCACTATGTCACGGTGGACTGATGTTTACATAAGGTTTAGTAGTAATTATCATAGTTTTCCAGACTGAAGCGCTTACTCATTATATGACGAAGTTCAGATGTTTATATAAGGTATAGTGGTATTTTCATAATTATCCAGACTGA
This sequence comes from Ascarosepion bandense, assembly GCA_037127315.1. Lineage (NCBI taxonomy): Eukaryota > Metazoa > Mollusca > Cephalopoda > Sepiida > Sepiidae > Ascarosepion > Ascarosepion bandense. Next base: position 586,352 of record JBBBDQ010001946.1, read on the forward strand.
AACGCTTAGTCACTATGTGACGGAGTAGTGAGGTTTACATAATTTATAGTAGTTATTATCATACTTATCCAGAATTAAACACTTCGTCACTATGTGACGGATTACTGATGTTTACATAAAGTACAGTAGTAATTATCATAATTACCCATCCTGAAACGCTCAGCCACTATGAGACAGAGTACGGATTTTTAGAGAAAGTATATTAGTAAGTATCATAATTATCCAGGCTTAAACGCTTTCTCACTATGTGACGGATTACTGATGTTTACTTAAAGTATAGTAGCAATTACCATAATTATCCAGGCTGAAACGTTTATTCACTATGTGGCGGATTACTGATGTTTAAATAAAGTATAATAGTAATTATCATAATTGTCCAGGCTGAAACGCTTAGTCACTATGTGAGTGATTGCTGATGTTTACATAATGTATAGTAGTAATTATCTTAATTATCCAGACTGAAACGCTTTGTCAGTATGTGACGGAGTACTGATGTTTACTTAAAGTATATTAGTAATTAACTTAATTATCCAGACTGAAATTCTTAGTCACTATGTGACGGATTACTGATGTTTGCATAAAGGATAGTAGTAATTATCTTAATTATCCAGACTGAAACGTTTAGTCACTATGTGACGGATTACTGATGTTTACTTAAATCATAGTAGTAATTATCATAATTATCCAGACTGAAACGCTTAGACACCATGTGAGGAAATACTAAAGTTTACATCAAGTATAGTAGTAATTATGATAAGTATCCAGATTGAAGCGCTTAGTCTCTATGTGACGGATTACTGATGTTTACATAAATTACAGTAACACTTATAATTATCCAGAATTAAACGCTTCGTCACTATGTGATGGATTACTGATGTTTACAGAAATTATAGTAGTATTTATCATGATTATCCAGACTGAAACGCTTAGTCACTATGTGACGGATTACTGATGTTTACATAAAGTATCGCACTAATTATGATAATTATCTAGGCTGAAAATCTTAATCACTATGTGACGGAGTACTGATGTTTACATAAAGTAGTGTAATAATTATCATATTAATGAAGCTGATATTAAATGTATTTCATAGTGGACATCCGGTGAATTTCAAGGATGAAATATCTTATTCGAAGCTATGTATAATGTGCCAAAATAAATCAATACAATGGAGCATTAGTAAAATCGTGTAAATTTTGTTCTCTGGCATCAAATTAACTACCACGAATTTACAAACGTGACCAAATCAGACGCTTCGTGGTCATGTCTGTGCATAGATATCGCAGGTCAATAAACGGATCCAATGATCTTGTGGATTGGATAGATTTTTTAAGTGGTCTGAAATTTGTAAATGCAAAAATCAACTTTCTCGGTACTGTGAATATTTTCAGGAACAGTTCGCAATAAATGACATTACAGACAACATAGTCTCGGCGGATAACTGCACACCTTTCGCCGGTGACGAATTTCAAGAATTTTGTAAAATGTTCTTCATTGAACGTATTCCGACCCAGCCGTATCAGTCAAGTACAAACAAAAAAGCTGAACAGTTTGTCGCACTCTTAAGTTAGCTTTGAAAAAAGCAACCAATGAAAAACTGTACGGAGAATAACAACAAAAATTCTTCAGTGGAAGTTGACGGGTAATGCGGTTAGGATGAATTAGTGGGATAAACTTAAATCGAAAAATAGGTTGTGTGCTGCTGACAATCTAGATAGTTTAGCAGCGCAAATGGCAACTGAGGAAAAAGCTGGTCGGGCCATTAAATCCCGTGTTAGCGGGGACGTAGCCATAGCTAATCAGGAAGGATCAAACTATGGTACTTAGGGCTACGTTAAAAAGAATGCATTGCGACGCGACGAATATGGCCGCTAAATTGCGCGCCGAGGAAGTCAGTGAAGCGTATCAACCAAATCTTTCGTGAGTCACATTGCCGGACAATCGGACCGTGACAGCAAACGCGGGCATATGTGAGGCATTTTGTGATTACTTCCAGGATCTCTTCACAAGGGAGCTCGGTCGGAGCTCTGCTATTTGGCCGATGTTTCGAGGCATCTGAAGCAGCTAGATGTGAGGGTCCCATTACCGAGTCGGAAATCTGGGAAGTGCTGAAGCAGGTTGGCCGTAATAAATCTCCGGGTTTAGAAGGTCTACCCTACAAACTGAACGTGAGGTAGTTGCTCGTCTGATGAAGCAGGGCTCTCTTCCTCAACGCTTCACCAGAGGTGGGGTTAAGTTACTACGCAAGGACAAGAACGGTACAGATGGGTTAGGTAATTTTCGGCCTTTAACAATGTTAAACACAGAGGAAAATATTTTAACCAGGGTCTTAGACAGCCATTTGCAGGTTGTCCGTCTAGTCTGATCGGCTCTGAACAGACTTGTGCTGTAAAGGGCAGGAATATTCGGAAGAACTTTGATATGATACGCTTGATCATCGAGTAAGTCGACAATGAAGTTGCAATGATGAATTTATATTAATCTAAAGCATTCAATAGGGTTGACAATTGATTTCTACAGGTTGTCTTTTTAGCAGCTGGGTTCTGGTTGTAATTTAGCTCTTGGATCTGTCTTTTGTATGCAACACCTGGTGCGCTGGTGGAAGTGAATAGGGATTGATCGAAGGCCGATAACGCAACTGCATTGTGGACCCGGGGGAATCTTTCCTTAAAGAGGACGGTTGAAGTGTATGCCTCGAAAATCTACTCGATTCTCCTTTAGCAACTCTCCCTGCTGTCTCTTCCGTCTACCTTACTAATTGAATTTGTCAGGTTCTTATTCTCCTTCTTGTGGGTAGGCATGTCTTCTCAGGTAAATCGGGTGATCTGTTGCCTTCGCCTTTTAGGTGGCGGTCTGGGTATGTCTAGCGTTGAAATTCGTCAACATGCGCTTCGCATTGCGTTCCTGAATCGAATGTGTCTGCGAACGGATGCTGGTGGGGGGGAATTCTGGAAAAAAGACGCCCGCATAAAACTTCCCATCCCTGAGAACTGTGCAGGAGAAGGAGTCGTTTACCCCGAGGCGAGTGCTGCTTCTATCGCCAATGTCGGATAGCTCTGAAACGACTCTTGCCGGCGGCGAAGGTCTCTCCGACGTCCAGGAGTTGTCCTGCAGAGCATTATATTGTGTTAGTCAGGAGATCCACTCAGGTATTTTATTAAGCAGGCTAGATCAGTATGGCCTTGGACGCCCGGATTAAAATGCCTCACTAATGATGAGGCAACTCTCACCTGGCTAGTGATTCGTAGGGCTCTCTGTGTCGGCAAATGGCTTTGTGCGTCGGGCTTGGAGAAAACTCCAAACTGCGTGCGCTGTACTGGATGGGGATGGAGACCCTCTATCAAGACTTCCTTCAGTGCAGTGTCGTAGTATTGCTGTGCAAGTTTCTTGAAGGTGTCATGGTTCGAATGCTTCCCTATCAATGTGGTGCCGCCATTGACTAAGGCTGAACACTTTGTGTTCCTTTGTTTTCTGGGCGTTATGAGAGTCATGATTTTGAGGACGCGTCAGAATAAGCTCTATGAAGACGAGAATTTCAAATCTTCCCAACCGATCTTGTTCTTAAACATCAACTTAACGAAGATTCGGACCGAAATGCGGCAGCTCCCTCATCAGATTTCGGCAAATGGTGATTGATTCTTGCACGTATGTGCCGAGTCAGAGGTGCTAACTTAGAGTGACATTTTGATGTTGGGGAGGCACTAGTATATAGCAACCAGTTCAGACTGGCTTTTTGTCTTTAGTTTTCTTTTATGAATTTACTTAGCTAGGGTTTGTGTGCTCATTGGCCCATTTTATTTCCCCCTACTTTCTTTACTTAATTTCCCCCTCCTTTTCCTCTCCCAAAGGCAGAGCTCACAATAGCAAGTTTTAAAGATTTGCTTCTAGCACGACTGAAAGAAAATGTTAATGTAAACAAATAACATTAAAGCTTCGAACGGAAAATTTTCCAGATGTTAAAACCTAAAATCAAAACAACTGACATAAATAATTTTGATCTGAGATTCGGCAGATTATTATTTGACTCATAGCAAGAGGGGTAAGAGATTTATTATATTATTAAGTAGTAATTAGTAGGGAATCAGTTTATTACCTCAAAACAATATGAAACTGATCCCCCACTTTATACTCAGTAGAAGTCTTAATTATGTTTCCAACTATTATATTCAGTAAGAACTGACACAAAAGCTTCGATCTGAAATTCTGTGGGTAATAAATCTACAAAACCAAACATATGAATCTACAAGACCAAACGATGACAAAACCTCAAATCAAACAATTGACACAAAAATTTGGATCTGAAATTCTGTGAACGATAAAACCTGAAATTCGAACAACTAACACAAAAACGTTTGTAGAAATTCTACGGATTATAAAAATTCAATCCAAAAAAGAGACACAACATTTTCGATCGAAAATTCTGTGGAAGTTAATATCTCGAATCCTGACGACTGACACAAACCTTCGATTAAAAACTTTCTGTGGATTATAAAACCTCAAACACGAACAACTGACACAAAGGTTTCCATCTGTGGGTTATGAAATTTCTACTCAGAAAAACTGGCACAAAATCTTCGATCTGAAATTCCGTGCTAATAGAACATCACATCAAAACAAATGACACAAATTTTTTGATCAGATATTCTGTGGATTATAAAATCTCTAATCAACAGACAAGATTGGATCGAAAATTCTATGAATGAGAAAATATTAAATACAACCAACTGATACAATAAAAACTCTAAATGATTTAACTTATTGCATCAGGATGATTAACTGATTATATTTACTTACATAATAACAATTAATTTGAACTGAAGACATTGCTAGACAAAATTTCATAACTTAAAATATATTTAAAATACATAATTTATTTGTGTCTCTATGTATTGGTATTAACAGACGACGAAATATATCACAACGTAATACTTTTATATGTTGGCAGTAATATTTAGAAAATCTCCTCACAGATGACGAATTCACGTGAATATTCGGCGATGTATCTCTACGAACAAAGGCATCAATTTTTTCTGCAGAACATATAAGTAACAAGAAAACCCGAGGAAAAAATGAACTTTAAGAAAAGTTATGCTTACAATTAGAAAAAAAGATACTTAATGAGGAAAAGAGATGTGGAGAATATAACACTCACAAGTAATAGCAAAGACAATAGAAACAAAGGGAAACTGTGTGACGTCGTTAACGAATGTGTGTGAATGGATAACAAAACTGGAACTAAAGTGAATTGTAAAAGTATAAGTTACATAAAGTAAGAAAAGGTGGAAAGCTGTGGAGAGTCATGATCGACGACGTTTTGTTTAGAAGCCAGCTAAAATCGTATTTACTAATAATAAATTATTGTCAAATGAATTATATTTGAAACAGCCGATATCGAGGTGACACCCATATCTCCATATTATTCGTTACCGTTTCTTTGTACGAGACACCAACGAGACGGTTACGATCAAATTTAGGGCATTCATGCGACAATTTCTAAGGAATATTCATGCAATAAAACACTTTCATAAGGGCATGTGTGTGTCTGTATCGGTGGGTGAGAGGGTAGAACAATTATTTGAAGTACATCTCGCCGGACGTGGAAAAACCAGATATTTGTAGGTCGTCGATCATTTTGCATCTTAAATACTGAGTAGTTCGAACTAACATTTGGTTCTCTTTCAACTGAAAGATAAAGTTTCTTACAATCTTCATCGTTAATACAAACAACTGCCAGGAAGGCTTTATTAGGACATTCTCTGGTCAATACGTCATTTGACGTATCGAATCAAGGTGAGTAACTGATTTTTTTACATATTCTGGGAGGTAAATATTTTCTCAGCTGAATCACGAATATATATATATATATATATATATATATATATATATATATATATATATATATAATGAATTATTTTTTAACATTATTTTTACCGATACTCGTATTAAAGTAGAAATTCTGTTTTTAATTAAACAGTATTTTTATAATTATATCTACCGGCCTGATTATTTACGATAAATTTTTTATTACGAAAATGTGTGCTACCCAGCAGGATTCGAACCTGCGACCCCTATTACATAGGGGAAGCATACCACTTGATCTGGTACCGTCTTGACCACTCGACCATGGACAGACGAGGTTTTTATCACACAATTTTCGATTTTACCGTAAACAAACATATCTGCTCTGAAATGTATCGTAATGTCAACAAATGTAAACATGTTACGGAAATTAACGAATTTTAACGAAACTTGTTATAAGCAACCGACAATTTGTAATAAATTATTAAAAACAGAATATCTACTTAAATACGAGTATCGGTAAAAATAATGTTAAAAAATAATTCATTACATTGACTTTTCCAAAGTCAGTATGTCTGGAACATAATCGCAAAATATTTTTGTGAATCATCGTTGAGTAATATTCTCATTTCATTAAAGAAGATTTCGTAAAACTTTCGGGACATTTCCAAACATTTTAGAATTTCTGATTCAGCTCATTTTCTTTCTATGAGACAAAACCTTCGCATTAATTTGTTTTTCTTTCAATTCCAGTAGAGTTATGTCAAGTCAAATCATCATCTGCAAGTTTATTGATTAATTTAACGATTTTAGGTACCGAGACAATTCAACACGTAAAATTGTTTTCATCCGGTTTATACTGCGCTCCTTAGAGTAGATACTGGTTTCGTATCCATTTGTAATCTTATAAAGATTATCAAATGTATTCCTTGAATTCCGTTTCTCTTACTTGATTAGTCGTACAACTTGAAAATGTTTCAAACAAATAGAATTAATAATTAAAGTCATATTTTTCGAAGACTATGTTTATTTGTGAGTTTAATTACTTTGTTCTTATTTTTTGCAGGTGTTGGAAAAGGCCATTGAACTCGATAACATATGGCATTCTTAAGAATTGCAATTTATTTATCTCTCTTCTTGTCACATGTTCTATGCGAACAACCAATGAAAGTGCAAGTTGTAGGGCAACACGAGTGCATCGTCAATGTCTCGAAATATTCAATGAAACTTTTCAATGAGAGCCTCGAAAAAGGGAAGAAGGTTATTTTCTTTCGAATTCAATACGACTCCAAACAAGCCGAGGAATTAACCAAATCAAAACCGGATAATCATTTTGCAAATCCGAATGAATTTATGTGGTTGTACGATGGAGAACATGGCTTAAGGGTTTATATGGATACACCGTATGACTTTGAATTCCTTTCAGTTTACATCTTAAAATAATATACATCCAGTTTAACGGTCAATATGAATGTGTCCAAATCCTGTGATGAAAGAAGTGTGTCAAGATTGCATTTTCTTCGACTTGTTTTTAGTCAACTAATAAAAGTGGTTTCAACAGCGAAACTTCCAGACAAAAAGGATTCAGCTTACATCTGTTACGATATTAACAACAGAAAACACCTGTCGAATTCTAGTTTCGCTGCTTATCAACGTTTGGGAATTAATCGAGAGATTCTTCTTAGATATTGTTGCCTAGTGAAAGATTCGAACCACATGAATTATAATAATTCCATCGATTTATGCAGAGGACAAATTATTAACCCATCAATAGTGGTCGACATCCAGAATTATGCCGGTGCATTTTTATTTGCAATTTTCCCTATACTCTTGGGGTTTATTTCGGAAGCCAAACTCACTCGCCGTAGGAGACCATTCCATGAGATTCGTTCGTGAAGTACGAGTGATGAAAATATCGAACAATATCTTCCTCCATTTTGAATTGAATCGAATTGGCTAAATGAATGTACGCCATATTTTAATGCATTGATTTTCATCAATAAACTGTTGCTCTTTGAGAAAGGGTCGGCTTTTGCGTCAAGAATCCGAAGGTCTTTGAGCGTTTTTGCATGTGTCTTTATTCTTTTGGCAGATTTGTTGTTCGAGAATGCTACAGTCAAGGAAAATCTAAAATCTTATCTCGACAATAACGTCCCACTTGGTTACAGGTCACTTTTGTTTGGTTACAAAAAAAGTGCAGAAAACACTGACTACTTTCTCGGTGGACCTTTTATTAGGTTTTCAGCTTTTGCCATTTTGGGGTTGATTGTTATTAATATTCCAGATCGTTTCTGTCAGACCATAGCATATAGTATCCTACAGCAAAGAAAAACATGTACATTCCTTGTTCAAGATATTTAACTCTTGCAGCGTTTTGGCGGTTTAAATATCTTCAACTTGCAAGATTATGACTTACTCCACGCTCTTCTTAAATCAAGTTTGTTAACTGCTTTAAATCCGTCGTTTTGGTTTGCGGTTATTAAACAGTGGTGTGACCGTTGTAAAAGAGTTTATAATACATTCACTAATTCCAATGCGATTTATCAATTGATAGGCGTTTTTGTCACTTGTCTCTGCATCTTCGTATCTTTTTGGCTTTGTATCTGCGAATTGTTGCTTTGCATCTTCTACTATGGCTGTCCACTGCTTCTGATTTGTAAAGCAATTCCACACAGTTACACCGTCTGTTAAATTTACCCTCTTCTCAGGAACAAAAAGCTTAGAATTTTAGGAATTCTGCTTTTCCTATTGTCATTACCTGTCTACGTTTTCCTCTTTCTTTTTAATACTTATCTCTTTCTAACAACTTTTCAATTATTGAGTTCTTATCTTATTTATATTATAATCGCCCTGATTGCTAAACCAGACGCCATTGCTTTCGTTCTTTTATTGTTAATGTTTGTACTTTTCTTGGTTTCTATTGCGAAATCGATTTCTGAAACTTATCTTTAACTGCAGAAAATTTCGGTTACTTTGGCACAGAACGTGTGCAAGGATTTTGGTTACATTCGTTTAGGAGAACAGTTTATTTATCGCAAATTGTTTGAAAGGATTGTTCAGATACACCATCCGATTAGGTATGAAATTGCAAAGGCTTTTATCAAATTAATTGTCGGGGTTTATATTTTGGCAGGTATTCTTTTTGCGCATATTCTTTCCAAAGAATTACCCTTAATATGTCGGCGTATGTGCAAATCGGTCTTTTAATATTCACGACCATGATTCCAAAAATCATGACCGTTTTGAACGACACGGTTTTAGAGTAGCGTTGGAAAGCTTTTCCAATCTTGGAAACAATTTATGCCTTTCAAAGAGAAACAAATTTCCCATATATGTCCGATGACGTGGAGTAAACCCAAATAAAAAATGATTCACTAATCATTTATGGTTTACTTTTGATTTTTTAATTGGCTAACATTTAAATGTCTCGTTTTTCCTCTTGCTGAATTTTATTTTTACATTTGCTCCTTCTCTGGTATGCAGCTTCTTATCTCGTTTGGTTTTATGCTTTGTATAGCCTATAAAGCCTGCAATAAAATTTTATTTTGACATATTGTTATGTCGCCAAGTATAAATGAATAACTCAACAACAAAATCAGAATATAAGTTTTATTCCGAGGAAAGACGGTTAGTATGTACAGAAGTGATTAGTAATATTTACAATAGAAAGATAGAAGAGTCCAATCCGTCGTAAAACGTGTGTATACCGGAAGTGTGACTAACTCTTCACTGACTCGCACTGACTCTTCAGTTACTCATTAGAGACTCTCAAGTGACTCTCTACGACTATATTTAGTTGTCCCTCCCAGTAAGGGCAACATGTGACACGTGGTCAGTTATGACTGGGATTTCCGGGCTATATGGCCCGGCCAAAAAATGTTTGTCTATTTTTGCCCAGTCGTGCTTCTAACTTTCGTCGGAACCACGACTGGGTTATTGCTCTCTGCCCGGAAGCAGAGAGCGCCCTGCACCCGAAAGCAGACAGCTGACAGTGTCGTAGAATCGTCAGTCTAGTGACTCTCAAGCGACTGTATTTACTAGCCTTCTCACGCAAGGCTGGATGTGACACATGGTCATTTTATTGTGGCTATTCCCGGCCATATAGCCGGGCCAAAAAATGTCTGTCTATTTTTGCCCAGTCGTGGTTTTACCCTTCGGCGGAACCACGACTGGGTTATTGCTCTCTGCTCGGAAGCAGCGAGCACCCTCTACCCGAAGACAGAGTGCTGACAGTGTCGTAGAGTCGTCAGTCTAGTGACTCTCTACGAATCCCTTGTAGAGAATCCACCATTGATATATATAGCAATGGGAACAGTCCATTTGTAGTCAAATAGGAGCGGCGCCCTAACACCCAACTCCTAAAACTTTTGCTTCAATCGTATTTTTTCTTTTTCGGGTTTACCGACAACTGGTGTGTTAATTTCCTTTTGCGGGTGGATTTCCTGGTACTACCTTCTTGTACCTGAGGCATTTGTAACTCGAAAGTATCAAAAAGATCCTCTACATTTTCATCCATCTCTTCAGGCGCAACAGTTGTCTCTTCCGAAAATCTTTTTCTTAATTGATTAACATGCCTCCTATGTTAAAAATTCGGTCCTTGCACCACATAGAGCATGTTCCCTATACGTCCTTTAATTTTGCCTTTCATCCAGGACGTAGTGTTGTTTTTATAGTTCTTGAAAAACACTTTTTCATTCACCACAAATTTTCTTTTGGGTGTGCTTACATTAGGTGTATCAGCTTTCTTTGATGGAATTAGCTTATCAAAAACCGAACGTACTTTTCTTGCGAACATTAATTCAGCTGGCGACAGCGCTGATGGTGTTGCCTTGTTTGGCGTAATTCTGTATACCTGTAGGAATAACTGTAAAGCCGTTTTCGTGGGCGTCCCCGTAGCCTTCCTTAATGCTCTCTTTAGGGTATCCACGAATCTTTCAGCTAGACCATTGCTACGTGGGTGATAGGATGGAGTGGTTATATGTTCCACTTGAAATGTATCGCAGAATTCCTTAAACTCTTTTGATGTAAATTGTCACTGACAATTGTGTCTACTACTCCAAATCTTGCGAAAAGCTCATGGAGTCTGTTTATAGTACTTTTTGCTGTGGGTTGTTTCATCTGAAAAACTTCCGGCCACTTGCTGTAGCTATCTACGACAATTAAGTAATATGTTTTACCCAATGGACCGGCAAAGTCTATGTGCAGTCTCGACCACGGTCTATCCGTTATTGGCCAAAGCTTTTGTAGTACTTGTGGCGATTTCGCCGCCAGCGCACAACCCTCACATTCTCCAAACCATGGCCGCAATGTCCGCGTCCATGCCTGGCCAGAACACGTACGACCGCATTAAACTTTCATTCGATTCACACCGGATGACCCGTATGAAAATATTTCAGTATTTTCCTCTGTAACACTTTAGGAATTACAACTCTTTCGCTGTAGAGTAATACGTTGTCGCACGTAGAAAAAGTTTCTGACATTCGTTGGTCTTTTTCCAGTAATTTATTTTTTACATCTTTGATGTAATCGTCTTTTGACGCTTCCTTTTTTATATCTGCTAATGACACCGGTAAATCTCTGACAGTTCCAGTGAGAGTATTCTTCACTTCCACTTCAGATTTTAATGCTGCTATAACGGTGTCCTTTAAAGGTTCGTTTGACTTCAGAATGAGTCTCGACAACCCATCCGCGTGTCCAATTTTTGCTGATGCTAAGTGTTGTAAGTCAAAATTGTAATTTAGAAGCAAAGTACCCCATCTCAGTAGTCTATTTGCAGTATATGTGGGGAGTCCCTTTTTGGATCCGTAAATGGTCAACAACGGTTTATGATCCGTCTGCAATGTGAATTTCCTTCCATGAATCAGCTTTATTTGTCCATCCTTCCACTTGTGTAATATACATGCACCAATCCCATATGTGCTAGCATCGCAAGCGATTACGATGTCTAATTTGGGATCGTAGTGAGCTAAAAATAAATCTGATGTAAGTCTATCTTTTATCTCCTTAAATGCTTTCTTGCAATCCTCAGACCAGCACCATACTTTCTCTTTTTTTAGTAGCTCATTTAAAGGCGCACGCAACTTGTGCAGATTTGGAATGAACTCCTGATAGTAACTCACCAAACCTAGAAAACTTTGCAATGTCATTACGTTTTTGGGATCTGGCATATTTCGAATCGCATGGGAGCGATTTGGGTCTGGCTTTTTCCCATCTTTATTGATAATATGACCCAGATATTTAATTTCTTCCAGCAACAAATCACATTTGCTTTCCTTTATCTTCAAGCCATAATTCCGTATTCTTTTGAAAACTTCCCGTAGGTGACTCTTATGTTCTTCGACTGTTTCGCTTTTTATTAGGATGTCATCAAGATATGCGATCGCGAAATCTAATCCTGCCAGCATAGTGTCCATTGTCTGCTGGAACACCGCCGGTGCTGTTTTTTATTCCGAACGCCAACCGTTCGTATTTGTAAAGCCCCTTGTGAGTATTTATGCACAATAGCTTTGAACTTTCATTCTCCACTGGAATTTGGAGATATGCGTCGCTAAGGTCTATTTTTGAAAAAACCTTCCCGCCATTCAGCTTAGAAAATGCCTCCTCCGGGCTTGGTAGAGGGTAGTGATAATCCTCAATGGCGTTGTTTAGTCCGGTTGAAAAATCAGCGCATATTCTAATCTCTCCCGTCTTCTTTTTTACGTAAACAGCAGGTGCGGCCCAATCGCTATAGTCGACTTTTGTTAGTACGCCCATTTTTTCTAGTCTTTCAAGCTCGGCGTCAATTTTATCAATAGCCGCATAAGGCGCGTTTCTCTTCTTTTTGAACACCGGAGTCACGTTTTCATTTAATTTGATTATCGCCGACGTTTTGGTACATCTGCCCAAACCTTCAGAGAATACTTCCGGGAAATCTTTTTTTTATCTCCTCCTTTAGTATTGTTGTCACGTCAGACGAGTCTTCTCTTACAATAAGAATTTATGGGAAGATCCCACAAATTAAATTCACTCATCCAGTCAGTGCCTAACAGATTATTCGTTCCTTTCATAACGAACGTTTTCAGTCTTTTTGTTTGGTTGTGAAAATTTACGTTGAGAATTAGCTCACCTTCAAATCTGATCCTCTTTCCAGTCACCGTTTTAGCCACTTTACTAGTCTTCATCAACCTTGGTTTATTTAACTTGTACCAGGTTTTCATATTTATGATACTTATATCCGATCCACTATCGAGTTGCATTCTCACCGGTTTTTTAAATATTTTCACTTCTAAATATTTTCTAACGCCGTGGTTTTGCTCATATGATCTGGTTAATTTTACCTGCGATTTACGTCTAAATCTACACTTAGACATTTTGTGACCTAGCTTATTACAGTGTCTGCATTTTTAAAATTTGAACGGACAGTCACTGCGCCAGTGCTATTCTCCACAAGCATAGCAAGCTTTTGGGGGGGGGGTCTTTTTCCAAAAAAATTTTTTTCCCCCAAGGGCAAATGATTTTTTCGTCTTGGAGACGGAGATCGAAAGTGTGACTTGCGATTTATCTTTTTTACATTGGCTACAGCGGACTTCTGTATTTTTTTTCTTTGCATCTTCTTTAATACTTATACATTTCTGGCAATAATCCGCCAGATTTTGCAGAGATATGTTTTGTTCGCTCTCCAACTTTGTCAAAATTTTTCTCCTCATCTCGCTGTCTTTCCCTGACACCAGACCTTGCACAAAAATTAAACATTTAAAATTGTTTGCAGTTAGTTCTGCAAGTCTGAAATCGTCGCAGTTTTTGTTAACTACCGAGGCGAACGTGGTGTAAACTTCAGCCTCGTTTTTTTTGCAGATTTAAGCATCTCCACCTTTTATGGAACAAGGATAACCTAGGGCTAAATAATTATTTTAATAGTTTTACAGCCTCATTGAATTCTAGATCCCTTGTTTTTTTCGGAAGAATGAAGTCTGTGAATTTGTTATGTTCATGCGTGCCTAATTTCCTGAGGAGTAACCTGATTTTTTTCTCTGAAGACCATGACTTACAGTCGATTTCAAAAAAGTCCTGGTATCTATGGTAATACCTTTCAAAAGTTTTGTCTTCGTCTGGATTATAATTGAAAGATTCAATAGTCGACCAGATGGTGTTCTGGGAGAACGTACTCTCATCTGAGTTTTTATTCTTCTCTAGAATTAACCCTACAAGTTCTTCTTGCCATTTTTGTTGTTTTTGTCACTTTCTAGACGTAACTGCATCATCTTCTCCTGTAGTTCCAATTGCTGTTTTTGGAATTTTTCCTCCATTCTTTCTTGTATCTGTAATTGCTGTTGCATTTGAAATTTCAACAGTTCTAACATGGAGGCTTTAAATTGTTCCATTATTACAATTTCTTTATACCGAGGGGAAAAAGACCGAAATTTCAACCTCCTCAACAGAAAAAAAATTTCCCCACAGACAAAAATAGAAAGATATAACTTACGCTTTCTTTGCCGTGTAATAATTCTCGTCAACGCAGTTAATGGTGTAGTACGTATATTTTCAGAAGTACTTTCGCGTATGACCTGCGAAACTTTTTTCTACGTCCAATTGAAATCTTTGTGTAAATTTGAAATTCTTCCTCCACTATTGTATTGTGGGACGCGTTTGGTTTCTTCTTCTTTGAGATCTCTTCGTCACCACCGTTATGTTTGGGACGAATTTTGTTTCCACTTCTGCGTAAATTCGAAGCAATTCGAAATAACTTTGTTGCCACTATTATGTTGAGTGACGAATTTTGGTTTTCACCTCCGCGTAAATTCGAAATAATAAAGTATCTTCGTCGCCACTGTTAATGTCGTGGGACGATTTTTCCTTCCAACATCTTCATCGCCACTGTTATGTCGCCAAGTATAAATGAATAACTCAACAACAAAATCAGAATATAACTTGTATTCTGCGGAAAGACGGTTAGTATGTACAGAAGTGATTAGTAAAATTTACAATAGAAAGATACAAGAGTCCAATCCGTCGTAAGACTTGTGTATACGTGATTACTTCCGGTACGCCACCGGAAGGGTGACTAACTCCTCACTGACTCGCACTGACTCTTCAGTAACTCATTAGAGACTCTCAAGTGACTCTCTACGACTCATTATTTAGTCGTCCCTCCCAGTAAGGGCAACATATGACACATGGTCAGTTTATATCTGGGATTTCCGGGCTATATGGCCCGGCCAAAAAATGTCTGTCTATTTTTGCCCAGTCGTGCTTCTACCCTTCGTCGGAACCACGACTGGGTTATTGCTCTCCGCTCGGAAGCAGAGAGCGCCCCCCGCCCGAAGGCAGAGAGCTGACAGTGTCGTAGAGTCGTCAGTGACTCTGTGCGACTGTATTTACTAGCCTTCCCACGCAAGGCTTGATGTGACACATGGTCATTTTATTGTGGGTATTCCCGGCCATATAGCCGGGCCAAAAAATGTCTGTCTATTTTTGCCCAGTCGTGGTTCTACCCTTCGGCGGAACCACGAATGTGTTATTGCTCTCTGCTCGGAAGCAGAGAGCGCCCCCCGCCCGAAGGCAGAGAGCTGACAGTGTCGTAGAGTCGTCAGTGACTCTGTGCGACTGTATTTACTAGCCTTCCCACGCAAGGCTGGATGTGACACATGGTCATTTTATTGTGGGTATTCCCAGCCATATAGCCGGGCCAAAAAATGTCTGTCTATTTTTGCCCAGTCGTGGTTCTTCCCTTCGGCGGAACCACGACTGGGTTATTGCTCTCTGCTCGGAAGCAGAGAGCGCCCTCTACCCGAAGGCAGAGTGCTGACAGTGTCGTAGAGTCGTCAGTCTAGTGACTCGGTACGACCCTCTTGTAGAGAATCCACCATTGTTATATATAGCAATGGGAACAGTCCATTTGTAGTCAAATAGGAGCGGCGCCCTAACACATATATATTATAAAAGAGAGTGAGAGTTATATAAGGTATTTATGTTTCTGACCTCTTAATTTTGTATCTAAATACATATAATATTTTTTAGTATTTCCTTTATTATTTTGTATAATTAGTGTGTATTACCTTCGACTATAACTTTTTTATGAAATATCGTTTATTTGTTTTGATGACTTGATTGTATTTGTTGTTCTTTGAAAGCCTTTGAATATTTGTCTTTAAACTTATTTGTTGCAAACGCAAGATATTATCAAGAGAATTCTGTGGTCTCCTTACCTGAAATGATGGAAAAATGTGTGTAATTTTTATTTCAAATTTGATGTTCTCATCACTGTTGCTTTTATCGAAGGCAACAATATGGTTATACATTTCATTTACGCGCTGATTTTCAGGTTGAAGTTGTAAATTTAAATTATTTAAATGAGTCGCAATATCCGCAATAATTACTAAAGTTGCAAGCCAACCAGAATCTCAAAATATTAATTATTCTTATTACCTCCACGTTTGTTTTCGAGAAATATCGCCACCTCTTTTTGTAGGGCAAGTACTTTTTTTAATATTAAGTTTCGGGTAAATAAGCATGCTCACCATATTCTCTCTGAGATTTATGACCTTCACAACAATATCCTAAATATTTTTAAATTCCAAAAACCTGGCACACAATGTCTGTTTTGGGAAAATGCAATGATTTTAAAAAGCTTATGGCTGATTATAGGCATTCTGTAAGGTTTTTCAAAAATGAAACCATTTTTTTCTGTCCTATCATTTCTAGGGCACCATTAGTTGTTAAAAAACTTCATTTCTGATATCATTTTTAACAAAGTTCAAATATGTCTACTTCAGTTAGGGTTTCATTCATAGGAATTAACTGAATAAATTCTTCAAAGATCTGAAAATAAGGAGTTACTCCTCGAAGAAAAAAAACAAATTGTTCAGTGTCACTTACGACTGTACTCTCAACGGCGGCAATTAAAAAATATTGAAATCCAATGCAGGCATTGATTAATTGAAATGTAACATCTACTGACATTTCTTTAACTCACCGTATGATCTTCATTGGAGACAAGCTGATAGTTTTAAATAAATAATTTTTCTTTTGGACAAACAATATCTAACATTGCCAGTAAGCAGTCAATTCCTGTCAACATGGTGTTATTGCATACGTGTATTTTCTCCGTTATTAGCATGACTATATTCGCGAAACTAGGGATTAATTTTCTATAAATATTTACCATGCCTTTAAGACGACGAAGATTCTTACTGTCTTTAAGCGGGGAAAATTTCTGTAATTCGCTATTATTATTTTGTGTAGTTCTAATATCACTCGAGCTAATATTATATCCTAAAAATTGATTGAAGTTACATTAAAAGTTGACTTCTCTATTGAGATTTTAAAATTCTTTTCATATAAAATTTTTACAACAATTTTAATGTCTTTTATGTGGGATGAAATATCATTAATGAAAATGAGTATATAGCCAATATGTAAATAGACAGTCAACATGTTGAAAAATCTTACCCATATATCTTTGGAAGGTAGATGCTGCATTTTTTAAATCCAAACATCATGTATATATATATATATATATATAGTCAAATCACCCCGAGCAAGGCGGGAACGATACTGATGTGCAGGGGGCTACATAACAGTAAAAGAATTAAAGGAGAATGAGGAAAAGGACGAACTAGTTAGAGAGGAGCAAGAGAAGGATGTTAATACAGTTATGATGACAGTTGCGATGGTGAAAGAAAGGAAATGATCTACAGGACCGTGTCGAAAGAACTAGGGTTAAGTAGTTAAGAGATGATATTGACCTTGCATTTAAATTCCTGGAGGTTGTAGTTGTTAAGAAAGCAAGAATAAGGAAGCGAGTTCCACAGGCAGGAAGTGCGGGAAAAGAAGCTGCAAGAGTAGAATTGTCGTCTGCATTTGGTTGATCTGTGAATGGGTGAGACTCAGTTGCCAGTCTGGTTGCACGAGTAAACACCTGTAGCGGTGGCACCAGTGACTCAAGCCATGGAAGTATTTATAGAACAGACAAAGGAAAGCCTCATCTCGTCGGTGGGAAAGTGGCTCTAGTCGAGCCGCCAAGTCGGTACCTATCACATTACTGATTCTCCTTTGGATCCTGTCAAGAACACGGAGATGAACAGCGGGGGCACCTGACCATATATGGCAGCAATACTCCATGCACGGACGAATTGTTAATTTGTATATATGCAGGATGGCTTCAGGTGGAAAAAACTTCCTGGCCCGACACAGTGACCCAAACTTCCTAGCAGTAGATTTCGCTATTGACTCAATGTAGTGGATCCACTTGAGATCAGAGGAGAGCGTAAGGCCGAGGAGGCGCAGAGTACTGCTTTCGGGGAGACTCGCTTGGACCATGATTATGGGAGGCAGTAGAAGCCTGTAATGACTGACAGACAGCAGCTTAGTCTTAGACGCATTGAAATTTACAAACCACTTCTTACCCCAATTCACCACAGAGTGTAGATCCCTCTCAAGATCAACAGCAAGATTATGTTTGTCCGTCACGCCCGGATTCTTACTGGTGCTGGAGATAATTGTGGTGTCATCTGCGTAGATGCTTACCTGGCTCTTGATCTCGTCTGGGAGGTCATTTATATAAATAAGGAAGAGCGTCGGAACTAGGATAGAGCCCTGAGGGACACCAGCGTTTGTATAGTAGGGTGTGGAGGCATGCCCATTCAGGACGACCTTCATTATGCGGTTATGTAGGAAAGATTGGAACAGATCATGCAATCGTCCGGTAATACCGTAACCCCGTAGCTTGCATAGAAGGCCAGCGTGCCAAACACTGTCAAAAGCCTTGGAGATGTTCAGAGCAACAGCACGAGCTTCGACGAACTCATCGAGGGCCTGAAACATGTACTACGTAATGGTCGTTAGCATGTCGGCCGTGTACCTGGCAAAGCGAAAGCCATACTGCCTGTCGGAGTAGAGTTTATAGGCAGTAAGATGCTGAAGTATTTCAGCATTAATAATGACCTCGAACACCTTCCCGAAAATAAGCAGAAGGCTGATAGGGCGATAGTTAGATAGGTCCTAGCGTTCGCCAGAGTTCTTAAATAGAGGAAAGACAGAATAGGACTTCCAGCATACAGGAAAACAAGAAGTAGAGAGGCAGTAGTTATAGAGTTTAGAGAGGACAGAGGAGAGTTCAGGAGCACATTTATTTTCATGTTATAATATATTTATGTCAACCAAGAGAAGAAATAATCGCTGTTTTCATCTATTTTTATAGCATTAATTTCATGGGATGCTGATATTCGGTCAATTTTACTGAATCTCGTTGGCTGGTTAATCGGCAATTGAGTTAATATTTAGTATATGGTATTTATCACGTTTTGTGATACTGTTTAATGTGCGGTAGTCACGACAGCATTTGAGGCTTCCATCAGGTTTCCTAATCACGTGACGTGAGCTGGCCCATTTACTGTCTGAAGGAGTAATAATACCATTTTTCTGTAGTCTAGAAAATTCCTTCTTGACTCCCAGGGTTTTCTCTTCTGACAGCCGTCTGACCTTAGCGACATTGTTGAATGGATACCTGCATTGATTCTGTGGTATACTCCCACATCCGTACTAGCTGTGTTGGTATGCGGAGATACAAGTTTTGGATACTTCTTTTATCAAACATTTAAATAATTCGGGCATATTATTATTTATGATCCAGTTGATAGAGTTATTAAATATTTTCTGTTTCTTTGAACATTCTTTTGTGGGGTCGACAATCAATTTCTGTCAGCAATCTGTTAGTAATCCGAAATTATTTATAAGTCGAATCCTACTAGGGGTTACTGGATATCCGCTACTACAAACGTCTAAAAAAAAGCTGGTGATGGATTCGTAGTTAAAACCTTAACGTGTCAATTTGAAATGAGAGAAAAGCTGGCGTTGGTATCTTATGAATGAAAATTTGTTTGTACCAACATTAATAGTGTATTTAATAATGGCGGATTTGGGTGGGGGAAGTCGTCGTCCGTCCTAGTAGTTTCCAGTTTCACTTTGAGCTGGCGAAGGTAGACACGAAATTGGCTGCTATACTTTTTATTTGTTCCGCCACTTGCACCGATGCTTACATGTGGGTGCCGCGTCTGCATAATATATGTGTGACTTTCATATCTTCTGCACCAGTCTATTTTGTAAAGGTTTGAGAACGTACGGTATTGTTGAAGTTTTACGCACTCTTTTTGTCTAGATGTGGTTGGACGAGGTTCTTCTAGTAGTGCCTTGTAATAAAGGCATTAATTCATCCACCAATTGTCCCCGTCTGGTCGGGCTTAAGTCTTTTTTACTTGACTAGCGTAGGAATTATCGATACCGTCAACGCCTGAAAAAAATGTGCAATACTATTTCGTTGCTTATTTCTAACCTTGATAGAATTTGTTGTACATAAACTGATGGTTGATTTGTAATAAAGGCATTAATTCATCCACCAACTGTCCCAGTCTGGTCGGGCTTAAATCTTTTTTACTTGGCTTAGCGTAGGACTTATCGATACCGGCAACGCCTGAAAAAAATTGTGCAATACTATTTCGTTGCTTATTTCTAACCTTGATAGAATTTGTTGTACATAAACTGATGGTTGATTTGTAATAAAGGCATTAATTCATCCACCAACTGTCCCAGTCTGGTCGGGCTTAAATCTTTTTTACTTGGCTTAGCGTAGGACTTATCGATACCGGCAACGCCTGAAAAAAATTGTGCAATACTATTTCGTTGCTTATTTCTAACCTTGATAGAATTTGTTGTACATAAACTGATGGTTGATTTGTAATAAAGGCATTAATTCATCCACCAACTGTCCCAGTCTGGTCGGACTTAAATCTTTTTTACTTGGCTTAGCGTAGGACTTATCGATACCGGCAACGCCTGAAAAAAATTGTGCAATACTATTTCGTTGCTTATTTCTAACCTTGATAGAATTTGTTGTACATAAACTGATGGTTGATTTGTAATAAAGGCATTAATTCATCCACCAACTGTCCCAGTCTGGTCGGACTTAAATCTTTTTTACTTGGCTTAGCGTAGGACTTATCGATACCGGCAACGCCTGAAAAAAATTGTGCAATACTATTTCGTTGCTTATTTCTAACCTTGATAGAATTTGTTGTACATAAACTGATGGTTGATTTGTAATAAAGGCATTAATTCATCCACCAACTGTCCCAGTCTGGTCGGACTTAAATCTTTTTTACTTGGCTTAGCGTAGGACTTATCGATACCGGCAACGCCTGAAAAAAATTGTGCAATACTATTTCGTTGCTTATTTCTAACCTTGATAGAATTTGTTGTACATAAACTGATGGTTGATTTGTAATAAAGGCATTAATTCATCCACCAACTGTCCCAGTCTGGTCGGACTTAAATCTTTTTTACTTGGCTAGCGTAGGACTTATCGATACCGGCAACGCCTGAAAAAAATTGTGCAATACTATTTCGTTGCTTATTTCTAACCTTGATAGAATTTGTTGTACATAAACTGATGGTTGATTTGTAATAAAGGCATTAATTCATCCACCAACTGTCCCAGTCTGGTCGGACTTAAATCTTTTTTACTTGGCTTAGCATAGGACTTATCGATACCGGCAACGCCTGAAAAAAATTGTGCAATACTATTTCGTTGCTTATTTCTAACCTTGATAGAATTTGTTGTACATAAACTGATGGTTGACTTGTAATAACAGAGGGAGACGTTATTTCTCTAGCATCTCTGGTTGGTTTGCTCGTGTGAATTTTGTTTTTTTTTTAGTGTGAATCTATTATGGTTTATTTTAGTTTGTCTTAATTGTGCGTACTCCGAACGATGTCAGGAATCTTAGCTACTTCTAGTGACTTACAAATTCTACACCCGCGTTGAAAATTTATATATTTTCTATAATTTAGCAGGAAACAACACATTTTTAATTTCAAATGTTTGTAAAATAATAAGTAGATCCATCACACTTTCCTTCGATATAAAATCATAGGAATTGAGAAAATGAGTTGTCCCCTGTTCAATTATACAAATATATAAATTTTCAAAGGTGATGTAGACTTTTGCAAGCCACTGAATTTCCGCCGGTAACAATGCAAGGATATTGTAACATTTTGTGGTGTGAGATGTTATATTTCTTAAATAGAATTGGGATTCAATTATTGTAAAGTAACTGGTAATGTTAGTCTGCATGAGTTTCGGTATTTTGATGGTTATTTGTTGGAGAGACGACTCATGTTGATCTCGTTCCATTTGTGCGTTCGTGTATGTATTTGTGTGTGGTAGCTATTAAATTATGTTCCTTTTTTTTCTACGTCAAGGTTACCAAAATATATTGTCCGCGAATATATATATAATTGGTTTTATTCATAAAATGAATAATTTACAACATAAACATATGAAAAAGTTCAATAATCCACAAAAGTCTTTATAATAAAACACTTGAAATATACATACATGTTTACTTATATGAAAAACGTTTAGAAGGGTTTTGCTACCTGGAATAAAATATGAAGTTTAGCAATTATCTCATGATGATTTTACGAGCTAGAATATGTACGACTTTCTAATTTGGCTGTCCGTGAACTAAAAGGGTGATTGACTTTCCCGTCTAACGATATCTCGTCAAATCCACTGACACTTTCCTGTTCTCGTGAATATCTATTTTTAGTTGTTAGAGGGTTAGTCAAGGGAAGACAACTTTTTGTCTCTTGCAACAACACATTCTAAGTGAAATTAATGAAATAATCCACATAGACAACCATGGATTATACAAAGATGACGGATTAATGAAATAATCCACATAGACAACCATGGATTATACAAAGATGACGGATTAATGAAATAATCCACATAGACAACCATGGATTATACAAAGATGACGGATTAATGAAATAATCCACATAGACAACCACGGATTATACAAAGATGACGGATTAATGATAGCACCGTTCAACAAAAGCGAGAATGATAGAATAAGAAAAATGCTTTCACACTCTTTAAAAATCTAGAACTTGAAATATTAGCTGAAACAAATAAGAAGGTAATACAATATTTAGATGTAGAATTTAATGTACAAACTGGCAGTTTCTCTCCATATCTGAAAACAAACACAACTTTAAAGTACATAAAAACAAAATCTAACTAGCATAAACAAAAACATCCATTAAGGAATAGAACACAGAGGATCAAAATATTCTTCTAACAATCTTTGATGATAAGAAAATGATTCTGAAGATGCCTTAAAGGAATCTGGCCATAAAAACAAATTTAGAATACAAACTTCAGCTAAACAAACAAACGAAAAATAATAATAATAATCGCAACATCATTTGGTTCAACCCACCGTTTAACTTTGAAGTAAAATTCAAAATAGGAGAAATATTTTGTAAAATTAATTAATAAACACTCCCAAAAATACTCAGAATTAAACAAAATTTTCAATAGAATTTCAACAAAATTAATTTTTAGCTGTACTAGTAATTTAAAAAATTACAATAGTAAATTAAAAAATTACATAAAAAATTAAAAAATTGCATGAAAAAATAAAATGCCAGAAAAATAAATAACAAAGTAAAAAATAACATAATTAACAAGGAATGTAAATGTAGAGACAAAAAACAATGCCCACATAATGAGAAAGGCTTATTTACAAAGCAGAGGCACATGACATAGATGAACAAAGAAAAACATATTTAGGGTCTACCAAAGACAGTTTTAAAATCAGACGGAATCATCATATATCTACATTTAAAATAAAAAACCTCAAAAAGTGTGCCAAACTGGTCAACCACATGTAGAAATTAAAATAGAAAAATGGAAAAGACTCTGATAAAACTTGGTGTATAGTTAAAATAGCCAAATCATACAATGGTGGCAATGTATGAAGATTATGCCAGGAGGAAAAGTTAGCTATTATGTTGTTCACAGAATGGAAAAATTACTAAATGAAATCAGCATAAAGAATATAAAACTTTATCTGAGCAGATTCATGCCGACTTCAAAGGTTTGTGAGGACACCGCTATTATGCAATCACTCGTCAGTCCTGGTTTGCCAAGTGAGAAAATCATAACAGTGTACTCACAAAACTTCGAAGCCGGTATGAATCTGCTTTGTTAAAGCTAAATATTTTTGTTCTACTTAACATTAGGTTTCCAACCCAAAATTGAGCACTTTACGATAAAACTCCTGCTTACGAAAATACATTTCATCAGTAAAATCACTGAATAACAGCATATTTTGGATACCTAAAGAAATGAACTCAAAAGGCATTTCCAAGTTTCGCCCCATATCCCTCCTAAATGTACAGGGGAAAATAATTTTTGGAGTCATCACTCGTCGAATGACAGATTTTCTTCTAGAAAACAAGTACATAAACACATCTGTTCAAAAAGCTGGGATACCTGGCTTCCCTGGTTGTCTGGAGCATGCACAGATGATATGGAATTCCATACTATCATCCAAAAGAAATAAAACAGAACTCCATGTAGTATGGCTTGATCTTGCCAGTGCATATAGGTCAGTCCCACATAATTTGATAGGAATGGCTGTTGAGTTTTTCAAATTCCCTAGTAGATTAGAGAAATCATAATAAAGTATTTTAACTCAGCTTTTATGAAATTCACCGTCAATGGTTACACTACCAAATGGCAACCACTTGAGATCAGCATCATGATGGGCTGTGTAATTTCCCCGCTTCTTTTCGTTTTGGTCATGGAGTTAATTTTACGAGGCACATCAAGCACAGCCGAGGGAGAAATGACTAATGAACAACTGGTCCTTCCCCCTTCTAGGGCTTTTTATGGATATCACCATTCTCGTCCCTTCTAAAGTTGCTGCCGGTGAACTATTATAAAAATACCATGAACTCTTCACATGGGCAAGAATGAAGGCCAAGCCCGAGAAAAGTTGAAGCCTGTCATTAGTTCGAGGGTCTGTCAAGGGAATTCACTTCAGAATTGGTGATAAAACAATACCGACAGTAAAGGAAATGCCAGTGAAAAACCACGGACGGATGTATGAAATCCCTCTGACTGATCGACATCGGGGTACAGCGTTACAAAAAGCAGCTTTAAGGGGTCTAATCTCGATCGAAAGAACCTATCTGCCCGGTGAAATGAAAGCGTGGTGTTACCAACATGGCCTATTACCCCTTCTGTGGCCTTTGCAGATGTATGAAATTGCACTCTCAGGTATTGAGCAAGTGATCAATAAATACTTGAGTAAGTTGCTTGGAGTTCCTCCTTGTTTTTCGGAAGTGGGGCTATATACCAACTCCGGACATCTGCAGCTCCTTATACACTCATTAGTGGAGGAATTCAATGTTGCGAAGGTACGCCTACACATGATGATGAGGGATTCGGCTGATGATTGTATTAAGAGAGTACATCCAGAGTAAATCTGGTACAAAGTGGTCCGCTGTAGAGGCAACCCAAGAAGCGGAAACCAGCCTACGAGTCAGAGATATCATGGGTGTGACTCAAAATGATCGGGTTTGACTGGGAAACACAACGCACAAGTTCTTCTCTAAGGAGAAACCAAACGGAAAGAGGCACATGGTAATGGAAGAAGTTAAAATGTTCGAAGAAAAGCATAGAATAGCCATTGCTGTTACTCAAGCTAAACAGTGTAAGTGGACAACCTGGAATGATATAGAGCCGATGAAACTTTCTTGGAACTCGTTAATTGCGATGGTGCCATTGGCGATATCTTTTCTTCTTCGATCTACATCCGACCTTCTTCCAAATGAAACATACCAAGCCAAGAAGACTAAGATCAGATTTCATAAGAGGGAGAATGCTCTGCAAAGAAAAAACAAACAGCCCCGAATATTAAGCTGCTGAGCGGTGCCAGTGTTTGAGAAGTTTCAGTAGACCTAATGACGTCTCTAAAATTTTCAATACACATCGCACCCCGACATCGTATTGTGGTCAGACTCAAAAAAGACTGTCTTCCTAATAGAGTTAACAGTCCGTTGGGAAGAGAACAGGGTAGAGGCATACGAGCTAAAGAAAAACCGATACGAGTCACTGCGTGCCGAATGTGTGGACAATGGTTGGAGGTGTAACGTGATGCCTATTGAGGTTGGGTGTCGTGGCTTTCTGGGACAGTCAGTTTTTTCTTTCCTTTCTAAAATAGGCATAACTGGCCGTGGTTTAAAAACACTTCGCACCGCATTCGAACAACGGTACAGAAGGCGTCAAGTTGGATTTGATCAAGGTCAAAACAACGAGCGAGCAAAATTCGCGCAACATTACGATCTAATATGCGCAAATGAGATATTTGTGTGGTTAGCTATAACGTTTTTTTTTCTTCTTCCTTCACGAGCGCGTTAATAACGTCAAACGCGTTCAGGAAATTTCATTGCCGATAGAAACTGCAAAGAGGAACGATCGTTTTATTTACTTCCTTATGAGAATATACAAGAGGGACAATCAACAATTTTGTCTTCATACCCTGCCTGGTGGCAAACGCTGCTGGTGGCGCCAGGGGTGGCGGTCCCGGCATAGCCACCGAAACCGTGACATCACCCCTGGTCGGCGGCTGATGAAGACAGGGTATTGCACGTGTTAACACACGTTGTATGTTATATATATATATATATATATATATATATATATATATATTCCACCAAACAAAGCAATAATGCCAGTAAGACGCTGAATGTCCGAGAGTATAAAAAACTACTATTAAAGCGAAAGGATATAAAAGAACGTGAAATAAAAAACAATCTAACGAAGGATCTTGCATCTATATTTAGAAAAAATATTAAACATAACTGGGAAACAAGAGGCTAAAACAGAGTTCCACAATATCTCTTCACACTTTTCGTAAAGCAGTTTATCATTTACTTAACTTTGTTTTTTTCTAATGTTTGTGTTAAGCAATCTATATCCTGTGCCTTTCCTTGGCCTTGTTTGCTGTTTCTTTTTATAATCTCGAAGATTTGAAGTATGGTCTATTCCTATTTTTTTTTTTCAGATTTCTTTCGTACTTTTTTATTTTCTAGAGAAAGCTACTGGGAGAGTACGTTTACACTGTTACTATTAAATTCACAAACATGAAACAACTCATTTACACTTCAGTTTTCTTTTCCTAGAATTTCTGATTAAAGTTGTTAAGTTTCAAGGAAAATATGAAAAAGATTTTACTGTAAGGTGAATTTTCATGCTACTTAGAAAAGTAAATTAACTTGGGATAAGTTTGTTATGGTTACAGAGTCGTATGTCAAGCAAAAAAATCTGACATTTTCAGAATTAAGATATTTTTCGATAAAAATATCGAGATTTATTCTGGACAAAATTCAAATATTGAGATTGTCTCACATCCCCATCAAAGGTGATATATACACTGTGTCAGATCAGATTACGACAACTAATAGTGAATGCAAAGAATGTCAACTGGAATTCGAAATCATCCCTCTGATTTGTCGTTCCGAGTCGATATCCACTGAACCACAACGGACATACCTAATTGCTTGGAATGAAATGATTAAAATAAAGTTCTTAGCTTATGCTTGACTATTATTTAGAGTTATAAAGAATTATTTTTAGTATGAACTTTAACTCAGTTATTTTATATTGTACATCATTTGATTATTAACGCAAACACTCACATTGGGCCATATCTATCTATCTATCTATCTATCTATCTATCTATCTATCTATCTATTTCAGTCTATTCATATCTATCTATCTCAGTCTGTTCATATCTATCTATCTATCTATCTATCTATCTATCTATCGTGGTCAATATATAGCATATACTAAATATATAGCATACTTTAAAGCTATGTTTTATATATATATATATATATATATATATATATATATATATACATATTTACACGCAGATTTTATATATATATATATATATATATATATATATATATATTTACACGCATATATAAATGTTTTTAAATAAAAAGTTTAACATTAGTACCTTGTCAACCATCTTTAATGAAACTCTTTAAATAAAAGACAAATTACTTTGAAATTAGGCATAGATCTTCAAAACATATAGGGTCCTGGGTATGACGGTAAATTGCATCCGGCAGCAAAGCTTCTGATTGGGAGGTTGTGAGAATCGTGGAACCACCATTTAATTGCTATTATTCCCAGATCCAACCTGATCTGACGTGGTATCACCTGTTAGGGTCTCTGCTATGGGCAAATAGTTATACCCACCCAAACTGTGGTCAAAACACTATGAATGCATGAAAATAAACGTTTTAGAAAAATCTTTCAAAAGAAAGATCAAATTTTAATAAACTCTTCGTTAATGCAAACAACTGACACAAGGTCAAAAAGGTATGATGTCTTTGAGATATTCATGAAAAATCAAAGAAAATTTAAAGCTTTTTTTGTCTACTGGTAACGAAATACTAATCTTTGCTTTTGCAGACGGTGTTCCGTATTGCCAGTTTAGACTATTTTAAAAAACATTCGTTTCACCAATGTTCAATACTTTGTCTTGTTTAATATTTCCCATGATTTTTAATAGTTTCAAGTTGAAATGAATTAATGTAACAATTAAAATTTAATGTTGATTTTTTAAAGTAAAATTTTGCATAGCCTAGTATTTTTACCTCTCTCGGTTTTGCTGGCTGTTTTATTCTCTCTTTCTGTCTGTTTGTCTGTCTTTCTGTCCGGCTGTCTGTCTCTCTCTCTGGGTGCTTCTGTGTATATATATATATATATATATATGCATACTTTCGCATGTATCGTTTATGAATGTATTATTTGTTTGTCTATATGTTTACAATTTTTATGTATGGGCGTTACTTTTGCCTGTTATATGTTTGAATGTGCTTCTATATGAAGACATTTTTTGCATTTTATATGTATTTTGTAGATTTTATGTATTTATTCTATGTTTATTTTATATGTATTTTGTATGCGTATTGTACATTTTATGTTTTTATTTTATGTTCATTTTATGTGTATTTTGTATGCGTATTGTAGATTTTATGTTTTTATTTTATGTTCATTTTATATGTATTTTGTATGCGTATTGTAGATTTTATGTTTTTATTTTATGTTTATTTTATATGTATTTTGTATGCGTATTGTAGATTTTATGTTTTCATTTTATGTTCATTTTATGTGTATTTTGTATGCGTATTGTAGATTTTATGTTTTCATTTTATGTTCATTTTATATTCCAGTATTTTTGTTGTTGCATATACGTTGCTTTTCATATTATTTTCATATATATATGTTCATTTTATATATTTTTTTAATCATATCACCCCGAGAAAGGCTGTAACGCCACTGATGTGCAGGGGGCTACGTAAGAGTGAAAAGATTGGAAAGGAGAAAGCCAATCACCACATTCTAAACAAGGAAGAAGGGACGAGCCTCTTCACCTGTTCAATAGACGTGGGTGGATCTAAACCGGGCGATAGTTTAATCTATCAACTCCAATCTAGTATTTTTGTTGCTGCATATACGTTGCTTTTCATATTATTTATAGTATCTATGCACATCTATATATATATATATATATATATATATATATATATATATATATATGTCCAAATATAGGGTAGATATGGATGGAATTAGATTCCGTACCCAAAGTAACACTATTCTTAAAACGTGCTTAAAACAAAGTAGAGCGAATAATATTTATTTAGAATTTATAACATAAATATGTTGTTATATCACTACAAATGTAGCTATTTTGTTTCGACACTAATGGCCACTTTTCTAGTGATATTATAACATATTTATTTTATAAATTATATATATATATATATATATATTGTTTAATTACTTAGTTTTGAGTCTGATAAAATTAGACTAGTACAACGTTGTATTAAAAAGTGTTCACTACAATTATATCGTAGAACTTTTGAATATTCTTCATTTGTAAACGAGTTATTACGCGACCTAGGTTTCTACCATGTGGTGTCTTCCGGCGGTTTGCCATAACTACTGCAAATAGCCTAATGAGACCACATGGTAGAAACCTGGGTCGCGTAATAACTCGTTTAGAAATGATAATATATATATATATGTGTGTGTGTGTGTGTGTGTGTGTGTGTGTGTGTGTGTGTGTGTGTGTGTGTGTGTGTGTGTGTGTGTGTTGAATGCTTTCCTTTTTAATGTATCCACGAATTCTATACTTCATCGCCTTTTATCTTTTTTAGTCCCGGATTAAACCCAACTAAATTCTTGCTTTACCATGACTGCTAACAGGTGATTATCCATGAATACATCAGTAATATATTAGTAATACATTAGTAAAACCTAAATATAATTCATATTGACAAACCATTAGCTTCTAAGTTTGTATGACTTCGTGAATATATGCAGTTGTTTCTATTTTTAATTGAATTTAAAATAATGCAAAGATAACAAACCAGTTACACCCACTTGCATTGTGATCCCATTTCAACGGACCCTAATTATTATATTTATAATTATAAATCTGTTTCTTTTTTTTGCTTCTCCCATGATTTTAGTAGCCTTTTCCATTCTTAGGTTTCGCTATTAACCAAACTTAAATCTACATTTAATAGATAAAATATATTTGCATATCAGATTTGATATCCATAAAGAACTTCAAGAGAGGATCGCTAATAAATAAATAAAATCGTGAATGACGCAGGATAATATGATATGCACCCGACGACGATTAATAAAACGCATTAAACTCTGAGTTGTGCTTAAGTCGCAGGATAATATGATATGCACCCGACGACGATTAATAAAACGCATTAAACTCTGAGTTGTGCTTAAGTCGCAGGATAATATGATATGCACCCGACGACGATTAATAAAACGCATTAAACTCTGAGTTGTGCTTAAGTCGTAGGATAATATGATATGCACCCGACGACGATTAATAAAACGCATTAAACTCTGAGTTGTGCTTAAGTCGTAGGATAATATGATATGCACCCGACGACGATTAATAAAACGCATTAAACTCTGAGTTGTGCTTAAGTCGTAGGATAATATGATATGCACCCGACGACGATTAATAAAACGCATTAAACTCTGAGTTGTGCTTAAGTCGTAGGATAATATGATATGCACCCGACGAAAATTAATAAAACGCATTAAACTCTGAGTTGTGCTTAAGTCGTAGGATAATATGATATGCACCCGACGACGATTAATAAAACGCATTAAACTCTGAGTTGTGCTTAAGTCGTAGGATAATATATATATATATATATATATATATATATATATATATATATATATATATAGTCATTCGCAGACAGATCTGTTTCGCTCCTATCACAGCTCATCAGTATGGTTAGACATCCGATTGCTTTTTCATCCAAGATTGAAACCCGACCGATCTGGCATCAGTCGGAGATTCTATCTCTGAGTTATGGGCGCTCGACCAGCAACAAGATTAATGTTTAAATATAATTTTTATTTCTCAAATATTTCTGTGAAATTTCATGTTATTTTTATTCAGACAATCGGTCAATTTGCATTTAATTAAATGTTTTTAAATTTCTTCAAACTAAACCGATAATACAGAAAAAAATTCACAGATTAAATTTAAATTGAATTTATATTTTCTAACTTCTTCATAGGTTACTCCGAAAAGACGTTTCTGCACTGGTACCGGAAATACATGATGTACATTTTTATAATTTCCATCTCTCTATTCTTGTCACGTGTTCTATGCCAACAGCCAATGAAAGTTGCAGACAAACACCAATGCGTCGTCCATGTCTCCGAAGAGTCAATAAAAAGTTTCAATGAGAGTCTAGAAAAAGGAAAGATGGTATTTTTTTTTCGAATTAAATACGACTCGGAACAAGCCGTGGCGTTAACCAAATCCAAACCAAATGATCATTTTGAAAATCCCAACGAATATATGTGGTTGTACGACGGAGAGAAAGGATTACCAGTTTATATGAACATGCCATATGACTTCCAAGAGCATTCACTGTTTATCTTGAAACAATATACTGACACTTTAACGGTGAAGATGAATGTTTCCGAATCATGCAATGCAAGATTTGTGACACGAGTGGATTTTCTTCGACTTGTTTATCGCCAACTGTTGAGAGTTGTTTCAAAAGCAAAACTTCCAGACAAAAAGGCTTCCGCTTACATCTGCTATGATATTAAGAACAGAAAAAATATTCCAGATTCTACATTCATGATTCATAAACATGTAGGGCAGACCCAGGGCGTTTTACTTCGGTATTGTTGTAAAGTTAATGATTTTCACACCGATTATAATAACACAATCGATTTATGCCGAGGCAAGACAATAGACGCAGGTAGTCTCATCACTATTCAGTTGATTGCAGCTACATTTTTATTTGCATTTCTTCCTTTACTTATTAATTTCATATCAAAAGCCAAACTCAATCCTCAAACACAACCATTCTCTTTGATTCATTCAGTGAGCACAACGATTGAAGGAAGTGAGAGATTTCTTCTGCCATTCGGAACTGAATCAAGTTGGCTAAATGAGCATGATCCTTATGACTTTTGGGGGTTTGTCCAGTGGCTTTTTCTTTTTGAGAATAGATCGACATTTGCATCGAGAAGTCGAAGATCTTTTTTCGTTTTCGCATGCCTGCTTATAATGTTTGCTGATTTCCTTTTCGAGTTTTTGACATTCCAAGAAACACTCAGATTCAGATCAATGATGTTTGGTTATAAGAAAGTGCGGAAAACACTGGCTATTTTTTCGGAGGTCCGTTCATTTGGTTTTTAACTTTCCTCGTTGTAGGTCTGATTGTAATTAATATTCCAGATCGCATCTGCGAAACTATAGCATATAGTAGACTCCACCAGCGAAAAACATGTACATTCCTCATGCAAGACATCGAATTTTCGCAGCGTTTTGGTAATCTAAAGTTTTCCAACTTACATGATTACGACTTGCTACACGCTATTCTGAAATCAAGTCTTTTGACGGCGTTAATTCCGTCGTTTTGGTTTGCGGTTATTAAACGATGGTTTGACCGTTGTAAAAGTGTTTATAATTGTTTCAATATTTCGCAACCCTTTTGTCTGTTGATTTGTGTTTTGATCACTTTTCTTTGCGCTTTCATATTTTCAGTTCTTTGTATTTGCGAATTGCTGATCTGTCTCGTCTATTATGGCTGCCCTCTTCTGCAGATCTTATTTGCGATTCCTTATAGCTACGCACAGATTTACATATTTCCATCTTGGAGAAACGCTAGCTTGTGTCGAAGAATATTTGTAGCAATATGTTTAGTAGTGCTTTTACAGTTTTTTTCTTGTTTGTATTGAATTCTTTATCCAAATCTTTTACCTGATCAATAAGTTTGTTATTTACATTACAATCGCTTTGATCTCTAAGCCAGACGCAATTGCTGTTGTTCTTTTATTTTCAGTGTTTGTCTAGTTCTTTGTTTCTATTTTTGATTAGATTTCGGAAACCTATCTTTCCTTACAGAAATTATCGGTTTCTTCGGAGCAGGAAGTATGCCAGGATTACATATGAGAGAAATTAATGATATATATATATATATATATATATATATATATATATATATATATATAAACAAATTGTGTTAAACGATAGAGACAACAAAGTCTGATATATTTTCTTTTGATTTTTTAGAAAGAAATTATATAAGACTATGTTGTCTCTATCGTTTAACACAACTTGTTTAAAAGAAAAGTTGCTGCCAAAATATACGTACTTCAAATTACATGATCCCGTGGCTTTATATGATACCAACACCAGGAATTACAAAGAATTTCTTGTTAAACGACAAATTGATATTGCCAAAAATAATCTTAACCACCTTCTACACATTTCCTGCTACAAGGCAATGTTTGATTTTTAAAATGTTATATAGTCCTTGATGATGAACGATGGCGTTCTTAAGTACTAGAATAACCTTTGGACAATTTTTATACAAATATAATTCGGAAATATAAAGTCTAATCAGAAAATATGGAAAAATTCAAAAGAAAATATATAAGACTATGTTGTCTCTATCGATTAACACAACTTGTTTAAAAGAAAATATGCTGCCAAAATGTACGTATATATATATATATATATATATATATATATATATATATATATTGAAATTATTTGTTTGAACATTATTTTTCTTCGATACTCATATTTGAGTAGATATTCTGGAATGCTATTATGTGCTTTTGAATGTTTGACATTTTCCTATTTTTAAAATGTCTACAGTTTTGTCCCTTTTATCTTCTCACTCACTCGAATAGTACATTATAGTTATTACCATAAACTATTAGTATTATTATTATGAATCGTTCCTGCTCAAGGATGTACTATAGAAAATTGGTTAGTGTTTGATTAATATAAAAAATATTTAACCAACACCAGCACCGTTAATCTTTTGGATTTGCAATCTGTCTGGTTATTTTTGGTTTAGAACTATTCTTTAAATGAGTGGAAGACAGATATAGAGAATGTGTATGTGTGAGAGAGAGAGACACAGAGAGAGAGAGAGAGACACAGAGAGAGAGAGAGAGAGTTTATAAATGAAAACTCAACACGTCATTATTTCTGTTATGTTCCCTCTTCATTTTAAGAAAACGTTAATTCCGGCAGACTCCGAAACGGCAACCATAGCTCTATATTTTCTGTAACCACCTCTATTAGTTCCACGGCCCTTTACGCATACGAGAAGAATAAAGTCAAATTTAATGAATACAGTGAAACCTTTCGCTCAGTTGCTATTAAAACTCATCCATCGGACAAAAAGACTCACATATTAACGCACATGCTTTACAGTTGTATTCGTATGTGTGTATATGTCGGTATCGGTGAGTGAGAGGGTTGAAAGGTAATTAAAATATATTTTGCAAGACCAGGAATGATGTGGAAAAACCTAATATTTCATAAAAAAAAGTCGTCGATTAATTTTCATCGTAAATACTGACTGGTTCGGACTAACATTTGATTTTCTATCAAATGAAAGATAAAATTTTTATAATCTCTTCGTTAATGCAAACAACTGACACAAGATCAAAAAAGTTATGATGTCTTTGGGATATTTTTAAAAAATCTCTCTCTTTCCCTCTTTGTTGTGATCTATCTATCTAGCTAGCTAGCTAGCTAGCTAGCTATATATATATATATTGATTCAATATTAGTTGTTATCGTGTTACCAAAAGATCGAAAAAGTTTTGATGTCTTTGAGATATTTATAAAAAAATCAAAGAAAACTTTAAAGCATTAAAACACTAGTAACGAAATCTTTGCTTTTGCAGACGGTTTTCCGTTTTGCCAGTTTAGACTAGTTTAAAAAAAAACATTCGTTTCACCAATGTTCAATATTTCGTCTTGTTTAATATTTCCCTTTCAGATTTTTTCAGTAGTTTCTAGCTGAAATGAATTAATGTTGAAATTAAAATTTAATATTGAGTATTAAAATAATATTTTGCATAACCTAGTATTTCCAACCTTCTCCCTGTTGTTGTCTGTTTCTCTCTTTTCCTCTCTTTCTCTCTCTGGGTCAATCTATATATATATATATATATATATATTGATTCAACATTAGTTGCTGTCGTGTTAGCAAAAGGTCGAAAAAGGTATGATGTCGTTGAAATATTTATGAAAAAGCAAAAAATCTTTTAAGCTTTTTGCCTACTGTTAACGAATTACTAATCTGGGGAATCTGGATTATGTTACCCTATATGAGTGGTCATTCGGATTTATACGTCCTAAATGTTTACATTCTTTCATCCCCCTTCATGTTACTCCTCGTTCGTTTTTTGTTTTTTGATCTTTTTTTTTTGCTTTTTTACGGGGTGTTAGCAAACGTGTAAGAGAAAATAAGCCTTCAAAGGTCAGAACTCAGAAGGTGTCAACGGCTAGCTAACTAAAGTTAGTGACTAGATTAATCACCGTGGAGACGGTAACGGCATACCACTCCACAGTCATGGCTTTGCAAAATATACATACAAAACCCAACGGCGTGAAGGAGGTTACTTAGCATCAATGCCGTAAAGGGGATGCATTTTTCTGAAATTTGTCCGTCACCTAGAAAAGAAGGACATGAGCAACCGATGTCTCTGGACCGTTACCCTGCGACTTTGCACAACAAACAAAAATTACCCTACAAAGATGGAACGTCAAGACGCTGAACAACTGTTCTCAACTTGAGAATATCAAGCAGGAAATGAACAGATTGGACATCAAAATTCTGGACATATGCATAACTAGATGGCGAAACCATTGAGATCTCAGCATTGATAATCACAGGACCATATATGCAGGAGGTAAAATAATGAAAAAGAAGTCGGCTTAAAACTGGACGAAGAAATGAAGAAATGCCTTCTGGGATACTAACACTTCTCGGATAGTGTTCTCTTGGTCTCTACTGAAAGGTAGACCCTTCAATATAGCAATTGCAGAAGTCTGTGTGCCAACAACCCAATGCACTGAGGAAGAAATAGATTCTTTCTACTCCACTTTTGACAATGCCAAGGCTCAGGGTAAAACCAAAGAAATATGAATCATCATGGAAGATTGAATGCCAAAGCAGGCAAGAAGAGAAAAGAGGAGACAACTGGCTCCAGTGATGTAAGACAAAATGTCAGGTGAAAACCAACATTCGGTTTCAAGAATCCCCAAGAGGTTTATCGACGTAAATAAGCACAGGATGCAAAACGAAAGACTAAATCGATTATATAACCATAAACAAAACAACGCAGTGGTTCAATGCAAAATCTATGTAAGTTACTTATCTGAAAAGTAAGGGTTAAATTTCGGAGACTAAAAAAGCCTAGGGCAGCACCCACATTGCAATACAACACTCTTGAATGACCTCAACATGCAGAAAATTACACTGACAGTGTGAGAGCAAATTGGAAATTGGACGCACTTAAAGAGGCGCTAGTGACATCAGCAAACAACATCGTCCCAGAAGAAATCAGACACAGAAGAAACGAGTGGATGAATAGATACTTAAAATGATGCAAAGAAGAAAGAAAAATATGCTACGACATGGAACTGAATAAAAGAAACTACAACAGGAAATAAGGACCAAGTGCAGACAGACTAAAGAGGAATGGTTCAACAACAATTATGCCGAAGTACAGAGATTAAGCAAGACTAATACAGAAGAAATGCATAAAGTATTAAGGGAACTGACAGGACAGAGAACATGCTACTCAACAGAATTTATAAAATCTAAGGATAGAACGATTATATTGGGAAAAAAGGAATTACTCCAGCGATGGGGATAATACATAAAAGAAATCTTCCACAACAAGAAAGAGCAACTGATAGTAAACAAATATGCTGACAGACCGGAAATACTAAAATCGGAAGTGAAAGTTGTAATGGCCATATTGAATAGGTAACAAAGCAGCTGGAGCAGACGGCATTGTAATAAAGATAATGACTGCTTTAAAAGATTTCGGCATAGAGAAAATTACGGAAATAATAAATAAAATCTAAAACAGTGTCTTTATATCAGGTGACCTGATCAAATCAATTTTCTTAGCTCTACCTAAGAGTCAGGTGCAAGCGAATGCGAACTCCATTCATTGCCCGAATCCTGATAAATAGAGCGCAAAGCGGAATCAAACCGGAAAGTGGACAAGAAAAGTACGTTTTTTCTTCAAGGACACTGGAACAAGGAATTCAATATTAATGATTAGGATGTTATCAGAAAGAGCGATACAATGAGTTTTTTAGACTATGCCAAGGCGTTCGACAAAGTACGCCATGAAGAACTGATAGACATGCTCAGCACCCTCGGCATATTTGGAAAAGGCATCAGAGTAAATTATCTCTACTGGCAGCAAACCGTCTGTATACGAACAGGAAACGAATTAATCAGTAATACAAAGATAGAAAGGGGCGTAAGACAAGGATGCGTCTTTTCACCGGATCTATTCAACTTTTACAGCAAGACTATTCTGAGGACCCTAGAAGTTATCCAAATATTCTTCATCGGCGGTTAGCATCTGAACAACATAAGATACGCAGATGATACAGTGCTGTTAGCAGACACGGAAAAAAATCTACCTAAAAAAGGTAGATGAAGAAAATTGAAAGAAAGGACTACAAATAAACTCCTAGAAAACCGAATGGTCATCATCAAACAGAGGAGCTCAAATTGCCGAATACAGGTTGGGGATACTAAAATCAAGCAGGTACAAAAACTTAAATATCTGGAATATTTTCTAACGAAAGACGGTAAGTTGTGACACCGAGATCCGAAGGCGAATTGGAATAGCCAAGGACGCATTCCAGAAGCTGAGCAGAGTATTAGGAGACAGGAAAATTACTATGTGATGTCTGTTCTTCAGTATGGCAGTGAATGCTGGACAATATCATAAAAATGACGGAAAAACTTGAAGCAACTGAAATTTGCTTTTACAGAAGAATGCTACGGAAATCACTGATCGAGTATGCGAGCAATGATGATGTTTTAAAAAGGACGGAAATGAAAAGAAAATTAATTTTGTACATCAGGAAAAGACAGCTGAAGTTATTGGGACATAGGATGAGGAAAGAAGGTTTTGAGAATCTGATACTCACAGGTCAGATAGGGTGAAAGAGAGATATGGGAAAGCAGCGGATAACATATTTGAATAGCCTCAGCAGGTGGAAGGCAGAGCGGGGTTTGGGTTGGGCAACAGGAGAAAGTGTGCTAAGAGCTACCAAGGATAGGGAGACATGAAAGGCCATGATCACCAACGTCCTAAAAGGACATGGCACACAGAAGAAGAAACGAGGCTTCGATTGGAACCGTTATTTTCAAATGAATTATGTTTGTAACAGTTTCAATGAATTTTATTGTAATGCAGACCAACGAGACAAATATGATAAAATTGAAGGCATATTGCGAAATCATTCGAAATTATTCGCATAATAAAACTTTTATGGCCTGTTTGTATACGCAACTGTGTGTACATATATGAATGTGTAAGCGTGACTCTGTAGATGAGAGTGTGAAACGGTTATATAAAATCGATTTTCGGGAGACAGTGACGTAAGAGCAAAAGAATTTGTTTTGTATATCTATTTATAACAAGAAACATCATTGATCGATTTGCATCGTAAACATCGACAGATTCAGACTAATATTTGATTCTATCTTGACTGAAAGACAGTTTCTTAAAGTCTTCATAGTTAATATATATAACTGACACGAAAGCTTCGTTAGGAAATTCTATGGGCAATAAAACTCATTGAATGATCTTATGAGAGAGTAGTACGATTATTGAAAGTACATCTAGCCAGACGTGGAAAAAGACGATATTTCTAAGGTCGTCCGTAATTTTACATCCTAAATAGTGAATGGTTTGGGCTAACATTTGGTTCTCTTTAAACTGAAAGATAAAATTTCTTAAAATCTTCATCGTTAATACAAACAAATGACACAAATGTTTCATTAGGGAATTCTCTGTATAATGAGAATTCATTTGACGTAAAGAATCAAGGTGAGTAACTGCTTATATTTGCATAAACATTTGCCTAGGTGACTCACGATTATATATATTTAATAGACAATATATTCTCAAAAATAAGTACCAGTTAAATTTACGAACAGAGCAAGAAGAATTCGGCCTGAAGATATTGCTTGGCAAAATTTCATATCCTAAAATATATCCACACTTTATACTTGATCACAGCGGTAAAACTAATTCGATAAACATCAATTAAATTTACAAACAGAGCAAGAAGGAATTCAGCCTGAAGATATTGCTCGGCAAAATTTCATATCCTAAATATATCCACACTTTATACTTGACCACAGCAGTAAAACTAAGTCGATAGATACCAATTAAATTTACAAACAGAGCAAGAAGGAATTCAGTCTGAAGATATTGCTCGGCAAAATGTCATATCCTAAAATATATCCACACTTTATACTTGATCACAGCGGTAAAACTAATTCGATAAATATCAATTAAATTTACAAAACGAGCAAGAAGGAATTCGGCCTGAAGATATTGCTCAGCAAAATTTCATATCCTAAAATATATCCACACTTTATACTTGATCACACCAGTAAAACTAATCTCTAAATACTAGTTAAGTTTACAAAAATAGCAAGAAGAAATTCAACCTGATGATATTGCTTGGCAAAATTTTATATCTTAAAATATATCCACACTTTATTCTTGATTACAGCGGTAATACTAATTTGACAAAGAAATGAATCGGAGTAAAATTAATTTTTAAATAAACATTGGGCAATGTATATCTCAAGAAAAAACTGACAAAATTTTCTCTTCAGAAAACTAACGCGTAAAACCAAGACGAATGTTTAAATATGTGATCATTCCAATTTGATTAAGGAATTGTGCATTATTCATAGGGAAATATCGTTGATCTTTTTAATGTGTTTGTCGATATATTTTAATATCACCATCAATGAATTATCAAAGCAGCTTTCTTTCTAAGAGGCATTTTCTAGTGAATGTTTTTTGCTTCTAATTCTCCGAAATTTTGTTAAATGACGTTGTCTTTTTCGCAGATATTAATAACATGTTCGTTTCGGTGCAAGAACATTCAGTGAGATGACACATTTCAAAATCCAGGCACCATCATTTGAAGTTTTTAGCGTTAGGATGCTTTGACTGGGGGTTTCCAATCCATATACCATTTCCGTAATATTATTCGTTTTAGTCTGAGATTTTGTTAAATGACGTTGTCTTTTTAGCAGACATTGATAACATGTCTCATTCGGTGCAAGATCATGAGTAAAATGACACAATTTTCGAAATCCAGGCACCTTCATTTGAAGTTTTTAGTGTTAAGATGCTTTGACTGGGGTTTTCCAATCCATGTACCATTTCCGGAATATTATTCGTTTTAGTCTGAAATTTTGTTAAATGACGTTTTTTTGCAGACATTGATAGCGTTGCTCTTAGATGCAAGAACATTGAGTAAGATGACACAACTTTCGAAATCCAAGCACCATCATTTGAAGTTTTTAGCGTAACAATGCTTTGACCGGGGTTTTTCAATCCTTGTGCCATTTCCAGCACATATTTATGTAACCCCCTGCACACCAGTGGCGTTTCCGCCTTGCTCGGGGTGAAATGATTAAAAAAAAAATTATTCGTTTTAATTTTGGGGTGGGTGGCAATTCAGTTATACTTTGAATTATGTTACTCCCTCATGAATAATACTGCATTGCAAGAAGACATTTCTACAATAAAACGAATTCGATCTTCTTAATTACATTTTCCAACTAATCTTTTAGTCTATCGTTTTAATTAATCTCTTCCTAAATTTGCAGGCCGTGTTAAAAAATCAACAAATGCTGGAAACGATGGCATTTTTAATCACGTTCATCGAATTTTACTTTCCGTTCTTCATGTCACGTGTTCAATGTAAACAACAAACAAAATTGCATGTTGCAGGCCAACGCCATTGCATCGTCCATGTCTCCGAAGATTCAACGAAACAGTTCCATGAGAGCCTGGACAAAGAAGGGAAAGGTCTTTTTCGTTCGAATTAATTACAACTCGAAACAACCTTAGGAGCTAAATAAATCAAAGCCATTTTGCATATCCCAATGAATATAGATGGATATTCGATTAAAAAAGCGACTTACTGGTTCATAGGTTTGCTCAATATGAGTTCCAAGAGTGTTCATTGTTTATCTTTAAAAATTTTTATCCAGTGAAGGAGAACGTGTATTTTCCGAAAAGTACAATGAAAGAATTGTGTGAAGAGTAGATTGTCATCCATTTGTCTTTTGTCAATTCATGAAAATCCTTTTAATATCCGGACTTCCGGATAAAAAAAAAGGCTTCAGCTTACATCTGTTACGATATTACAAACAAACCAACTGTCCGGTATCTAAGCTTAATTGTTGGGAATTAACTTGCATCTAATATTTCGATAGATAAGAGAATGAAAAAGTAAAATTTAAGGCCAAACCATTCAGTCAATGGTTTCTAACAAGTATCTACTTGACAAAGTCTTTTACATCGTCCACAATTGTGCGCACGTATTTGTATGTATTTAAGTATATCATTTTTATGTATGTGTGTGTGTCCGCTTTGGTAGGTGAGGGGGTAAAATTGTTATATTTATCCAGACGAGGGATGACATTTACATAAAAAACAAAATTCGTTGATCACTTTGCATCCTAAATATTGACGGATCCTGTTTAATATTTAGTTCTCTTTCAACTATAAAATAAAGTTTCGCACAATCTCATCGTTAATACGAAAAAGAATCTGACAAAAGTCATCGATCGAAGATTCTCTGACCGACAAAAATATCACATAACTTTTCGAATCAAGGTGAGTAACGAATTTTCTTTATATATTATGGGAAATAAATGTTTTTGGGTGAATAACGAATATATATTTAACAGACAAAATGTTCATGAAAATAAAAACCTGTTAAATTTACAAACAGAGCAAGAAGGAATTCAGCCTGATGATATTGCTCGGCAAAATTTCAAATCCTAAAATATATCCACACTTTATACTTGATCACAGCGGTAAAACTAATTCGATAAATACCAGTTAAATTTACAAACAGAGCAAGAAGAAATTCGGCCTGAAGATATTGCTCGGCAAAATGTCATACCCTAGAATATATACACACTTTATACTTGATCACAGCGGTAAAACTAATTCGATAAATACCAGTTAAATTTACAAACAGAACAAGAAAGAATTCGGCCTGAATATATTGCTCGGCGAAACTTCATATCCTAAAATATATCCTCATTTTATACTTGATCACAGCGGTAAAACTAAGTTGATAAAGAAATGAATAACAGTAAAATTAATTTATAGGTAAATATCAGGCAATGTATGCCTCAAGAAAAAAAATGATCATATCTTCTCTTCGAAAATTAACGCGCAAAACTATATCGATATTCGATTAGTTAAGAAGACTTTCCAAGGATTTTATTCTCTTTCTATCGCTTGAAATATGCAATTGTCCCACACATCAAAAAGGTTTAGAAAAATGTAATGAAATAAAACAATAATGTCTAATTTCTACAAAAGGGGGTCATTTTCAAGCAACAAATATTTGAAATAATCCACATATGCAGACACACATACACACACCTTCTCTGTTTCTGAATCCTCTTCCTTTTATAATCTTTTCTCCTCAACAAGAGTTACTCACTTTCCACCAATTTCAGTAGATGTATCGCCCTACTTGGGAATTAAATAATTAAAATATATCCACACAGATACATGAGTAAAAAAAATGGATTTTTTTTTCTTTACCAACGTGTTTTGTCCTGTGATGTACATTATTAAGGCAAATAAAAGGATTGGCTTTTGAAACAAGAAACATAGACAAATATCGTCAGATTTCAAATTTTAAAAAAAATTAAGAAAGCTTATAAATAATCTACAGTCTAACTGTGAAAGTCAATCTAATTTATAGCGGATATTTAGCGACATAATTGAATGCCTAATAAGCGAAACTGAGTAAATGTTGTTATTTGCTCTTATTAAATTTTTATTGTAATTATTATTTATTTTATTTAATGTGATAATTCTTATGTATTCATTTATTTTAAATAATGTAAAGTTTTGATTAAACTGATTTGTTTTCTTTTTAAAATGTTTTATGTTTATGCATGTTGGAGTATATATTTTAGGAATAGACATACGATTGTACTTGTAAAAGAGTCCGAACGTAGTCTAACATTTATCAGCTTATTCTTTGACAAACAGTATGGCTTCCAATCTAACAGATCTAACGCTGATATGCTAACGACCATCGCCTAATACATATAGCAGTCTCTTGATACGAACGACGAAGCTGGAGATATTGCTCGGAATAGCTCAAAAGCTTTTGACAAGGCTTTGCATGCTGGCCTTCTGCGTAAGCTATAGGGAGATGGCATAAGTGGACGTTGGTTCGATTACATCTAATATTTCCCATCACATCGCGTAATGAAGTTCGTATTGACCGAGTATGCTTCTAGATCTTATAATACGAACGCGGGTGTTCCTCAAGGTTCTCTC
This sequence comes from Ascarosepion bandense, assembly GCA_037127315.1. Lineage (NCBI taxonomy): Eukaryota > Metazoa > Mollusca > Cephalopoda > Sepiida > Sepiidae > Ascarosepion > Ascarosepion bandense. The sequence continues at coordinate 629,988 of JBBBDQ010001946.1, forward strand.
CTAGGTTCAACGCTTTTCCTGATTTTCATCAATGATTTTCTTGGTGTAATCAGTTCCCAAATAAGCATCTATGCAAATGACATCACTATTTACTCCCGTCTCAAAAGCTGACACTTTCAAGGCTCTATCGTATATCTAACGCTTTTCCTGATTTTTATCAATGATTTTGTTATGTAATCAGTTCCCAAATAAGCATATATGAAGATGACATCACTATTTACTCCCATCTTAATCCGAAACCTTTTAAGGCAGAAAATATCAACCTTGTTGCTCTTTAAAAGAACCTTCAATCTCTTGTGGACTGAAGTAAAAAATGGCACGTAAATTTAAATGATTCCAAAACATTAACCACAAGAAAGAAACCGTCCTACTTTCTGTCAGCAAGGATCACGCTAGACTTCCAGAAATCAATACACTCCTTCTCAACCTTATTCTCTGAGCGACTTTAAGTGGAAAGAATCTAATACGTTTATAAAAAATGCCTCGTAAATTTTAACGCTTCCAAAACATTAACCACAAGATAGAAACCGTCCTATTTCCACCAGCAAATATAATGATATATATATATATATATATATATATAACCTTAAGTTATGTTATATTTCTGGGTTAACGTGCTCAATACTAGAGATACAGCGTTTGTAAATATTAAAAAAATAACATTGAACTTAACACCCGAAGGCAACAGTATTTATCTTACTAAATACAATGATCGGGTCTTGTGCGTTGTGTTGTTACTTGACATTTTATATATATACAGGTCAATGATGCATTGTGGGTAGGTTATTGTGTTGTGGATAAAATTGTTAGAATACAAAAAGCGTTCGTTTCTCTTTGTCGAGGTAAGAAACAAACTCACGTGACGGTTGCTTCGTGTCATCACTCCAGATAGCGACCTAAGATCTAGTTATTACACAGTTCGTGAACAGCAACCAAACGAAAAGGTTGTCTTTCTTCTGCCCGGATCTTGGCCTAGGCTGAGGCAAAAATCTGATTAAACCAGCAGCACGCAGCGACGTAGATGAATCCAGTCGCATAAATAGCTGAGATAAACAGCTTAAAAGCATATGGTGCTTTATTCCGTATTATATCATATTCAAGCCGACTTTAGATTTGTGGGGGAAAAATTTGTATATTTATTGCCAACAACTTGATTGAATGAAGAATATCTGGTTTGGCCTTGAATTGTTAGATTTAATTTTTTAAAAATAAACTAAGGAAGAAATTATTTTTGGTTAATTCAAGTCATATTTCTATTTTGATATTGTTAAATTATCAATGGATTTTTAAACCAACATTGATGGTAATACTTTTATTTCTTTTTGTAAGACATAAAAACAACACTCGTAATTGATCATTTTCTATATTTATCTTGTTCTGTAAGTTAAAAGAATATGTTTCTTACCTTGATACTATGGATACAAGGAATATGATATCATATATACCGGAGATCTTCTGATCGGTCCCTTGTGTCGGCTATTTAAAACAAAGTTCACGCATTAAGATCTACTGTTCACGTCGAGTGAAATGTATAGTCAGTTTAGACAGAGAACAGGTAACTTGTTTCTCAACATTTAATCCTAAAGTTTATATAAATTTTGGATTTGTTTATTTTAGCTTTCCGTATGGTACGCATGCCAACGCCCACTGAACCAGGGCGCGTATTTTTCTTTCTAAATTTATCTTCATTCGGGTTCCAAAACGTGTGGGTCGAGACAAATACTCATGAAAGACCAGTAGCAACTGTGCAAAAACTCCTTTCCCTCTTGAGGTTTTTATTAAATCAGATTGTCGCTGATTGGTTAAAGGATTGACCAATCGGTTCTGGGGATTTGTCTCAGGAAACGGCAAATTTATTCGCTTTTCTTTTACTTTTTCTTCTAATCTACTAACAGTTTTTGACATCTACGGTAATTCTCGCTGCTCCCTTATTTCCTCTTCTATCTCAACCCTATCCGATTTCTCTGACTCATGGTCTGCCATGCTACCTATCAAATATCGAGAGAAATTTAGAAAATTCGATAAGGCAACAATAATTCATTCCGGTGATATGCGACCACAGAATCAAGAATTGTAGAGTCATACCTGCCACTTGATGACTTGCTGTCACTTGTTCTCGTGATGATCACGTTTTTTTCCAGCTCAGGGCTTGCGTCTTTGTTTTTTAACCTAACATGAAAAATAATGCTAACCTAACCTGTATGAACCCCAAATCTAATCACCCACCATCCGTTATCAAACATATTCCATTATCAGTTGAACACCGCATAAGCATGCACTCATCAAATAAAGAAATACTTGATAGTAACAAAACAATTTATGATAAAATTCTTAGAGACAGCGGCTATCAATCCTCCAAGACTAACTTCGTGGAAAAATTTAGAAGCCGAAAAAGTAAAAATAGAAAGAGGAAAATCACCCTCCATTTAATCAGTTAGTTAATTTTAAACTGGGACATAAATTTCTTAAGCTAATAGATAAACATTGCTCCAAAAATAACCCTCTAAGAAAAATGTTCAATAGGAATACAATAAAAATCAATTATAACTACTTCAACAGTTTAGAAAAAATAATTAAATTATATAACAATAAAATATTAAAAGCATACAACAAAAATAACTCCAACCCTCAGTCTGCCCTTTTGTAACTGTAGAAACCCAAACCAATATTCCATACCTTATAAATCCTTAACAAAACACCTGGTATATATGTGTTCGATTTTATACATGGAGAATCCTAAGGATGCTAAAATTTATATCGGAAACAAAATGAACATTTTTACAAAAAGCTTTTAGAATAACCTATCATCTTTCAATAACAAGAACAAACAAAAGAGGACATCACTTTCTAAGTATTTTTGGAAGTTAAAAAACGAAAATAAAACACCTAAAGTTAAATGGAAATTCCTCAAACAGGCCAGAACATCTAAATTGATAAAGGAACCATGTTTTCTTTGTCTTTAAAAAACGGAAGTCATTTAATACATGAATAGCAATATACTATTAAACCAGAGGCAGTAAAATGAAAACACAGTAAAGAACTAACCTTACAAACATGCTAAAAACTACAAAAGCCAAAGTTAGGGTCCCTAGAAATGATAAACCTTTATAATGTTAACAAAACTCTTACCTCAAATTTTAACTTATTTCATACCACAAACTGTGATCAAATTTAAAGTTTTATATAAAAAAGACGTTTTCTAAATTTTAAATTGAGGTTAAATATGCAAAAATAGAATAATTATAAAAACTAAGTTTAAATACAAATATATTTGTAGTCATATAATTCACTAATAAAGATATGTTCACAAAATAGCAATCTCTATTCCCCCTTATCACATCCACTCCTACTCCACCCCACCCCATATACATTTTCTTATTTTCCCCTTTTATTAAACCGTTTTTTCTATTAAATTTTTAATTTTAAATTTCTATTCTTATACTTAGTCACTTGTGTATGTGATGTTGGCGTGGGGGTTTAGTGATAAGGGAACAAGTCCTGCTGATTGACCTTTAGGATTTTGAGGAGGGTGGTGTGCGTGTGGGTAGTGAGTATATGGGTAGTGAGAGGCTTTCCACTCCTTTACATACCGCCTGATGAGACATTGAAGTTTCAATGTCGAAACAGATGTACTTTTTTCGTGGATATATATAGAAAAATTATGTACATGTTCTAAAATATAATTTATAATATATATATCGTAACGTTAACTATGGTAAATTCAATTTCCATCTTTGTTAAAGTGTTACTAGCTCGAAATGAAAATAATATTAATTATCCATTTTGACTGAGCCTTCGGCCCTTTACCGCTGAAGGGGAGAAATTTCCCCTCTCTATAGCTCGTTTATCACGACAACCGATAGCCGAAAACAAGAAATTCTCACATTTCAATTTGACCAGAAGACATGCATTCGTCAAAAGAGTGCAACGATATAATTTTTATGGTCTTCCTAAACAGTTTCAATCATTTCGTTTTACTTTTTCCGACAATTTTATTAAATTTTAGAGAAACTTCTTGTTATTTTATAAATCAATAAAAAATTAATACTAGCCATCTGGAAATAGGGTTTTATATATATATGCATTTACGCACCGCTCATTCGATAATGAATTGGAGCACGCTAGCTATTGGGCGTGTTTATACGCGCTAAAAAGCCTACCTTCCTCTACTGGACGCTCGTGGCCTAGGGGTAGAATCGCCGACTGATGCCAATTCGGTCGGGTTTCAATCTTGGGTTAGGAAACAACCAGAGTCTAAGCCGTACTGATAAGCTGTAATACAGCGAAACAGAACTGTCTGCGGATGGCTATAGTGTATATATATATATATATATATATATATATATATATATATATAAGGTGTGAGAGGTCGTGAACGTTTTCTTTAAAGTGTATATTGTTGTTGTTATGATACATCAAATGTGCATAATTGTATTTGTTTCGAGTCTAAAGGTAACTCGCTTTACGTATCGGGTCCATTTGGTATCTGAGGGCTAAGGTGTTGTTTATAAATAAGTAAGTAGTTATATATGTATATTAGTGTGGTATTTTTAAAATCGAAATTGTGGTTGAATTTATTTCTGTGAAACACTAATGCATTTGTTAGATTAGTGATTAGTGATATTAGTGATGCCTCTTTTGTGTTCATATGTACGTTTTTTTAGATTTCTACTTGTTTCTCCGATGTAGATGGAGGAAAAATCCCGGCAATGTATTCCGTATACACCTGCTTGTTCATCATTTTGATTTCGGTTATTTTTAGATCTGATAATGTCCATAATAGTTTTCGAAGTAGTTGTTACTATGTGTGTATTTTTTATATGAGATAGATTGTTTTGGATATTGGATGCAATGGAATTGGTTGGTAGTATGATGTATTTGTTATTGTTTAGATTATTATTGTCAACATTGCATTACAACCATTTTTCCTTCGTTCGATAATTTTCGAGGAAGGTTTTCGAGATGAGTATAATTATAATCTCGTTTATATATATATATATATATATATATATATATATATATATATATATATATATACAGAAACAATGTTTTGTACCCACAGAAACAACGAATTGCTTTAAACAATATTGGCGTGCAAAACTGAGGAACCTTTCGGCCAACACATCTCAAAGATCTTCGTTGGCGTTATTATTAATAATAAAGCTATAACAATAAATTTACTTTTAAATGAGTTCCTTCTTTCCCCCGTTTTCTAAATAAACCTTGTTGTTTTTCCTGTGTCCAGCTTTATTATTAACTAGCATCATAGTCCGGCGTTGCCCGTGCAACTCAGGACATTTTAGTTGTAGGACTCGGTTATATCAGAAAATAATTATATAAAAAATTGTTGTTTAAAAATTGTTAAAAAATTCCATTAAAAAATCTATTTTCTTTTGTTTTGCGCAAATGTGAGTTGATACATTGTGTGACATTGTAAATAACATTGCGTTAGTTTTTGTTTCAAAATTAGGTGGAAAAATACTTACATTTTTGTTGACTAAATGAATTTAATATAAAAATAAAAATTATTTATTGTTTTACTGAAATTAGAAATATAAAAACTATTACGCTCTCAATTCAGAAATTTTCGAACAATATTTAAAAATGTAGAAATATAAAAACTTTTAGGCTCTCAATTCAGAAATTTTCGAAGGATATTTAAAAATATAGACATTTAATTTTAGAGGAAAAAGTTACATGAATGCTACACGAATTACAGACAGTTGATTTCCTGCGTGAAATATTTAGCGAAAAAAAGTTTTTTTTTAAATTTTATTTTCTGAAGTATGAAATATTAAGTCGGAAATAAAATAGACTTAAATAATTAAATTAACCATTGGCACTTTTTATTTTACATATTTTGTTTTGTTTGAAAAAACTTTTTGTAAAATATTTCAAAATTATTTGGAAAAATATTCAGATTTTTTTGTTGACCAAAGGAATTTTTAAAACGTCGGAATTAAAATTTAATATAAAGGCTCATTTTTTTTTTTAAATAAAAATTATTTTAGTCGCGTTTGACATGTGTGATTTGATTTCTGTGACGTAATTAAGCAGCCATCTTAGATATTAGATGTTTTACGAAGCAAATGTAAACAATCAGCTCCATTGGCCAAAAAGTGCGAAAGGAAAAATTGCTGAACTAAAACTCAAAAGTATGTGTCTACCTGGCTTCCCTGTAAATATGTGTCCCTAGAAAGTTTGAATGATGTAGCTTAAAAACTGTAGGCGTGCATAGGTTAGAGTCACACACAGACTCACAGATTGCCTTTTATATATAAATAGATAATAACGCCAACGAAGACATTTGATAAGTGTTGGCTAAAAGGTTCCTCAGGTTGGCACAACGACGTCGATATTATTTAAAGCAATATATATATATGACCACAATTATTCAACATTGCCTGACGACGAGGTAAAATATCGAAACAGAAATGTCCGTGTTACAATGTGAATTAAATAAATTTTAAATAAAAAAAGAAACTAATTTAATGATATTATGCTCTACGATTTATGTTGTATTGGTGATTTTAAAAAAAGTAAGTGAGGAAAAACTCGGGATTCTAAACTCGTAAGTTCTCTTCACCTGGACACACACACACACACACTCACACACACACACACACATATATATATATATATATATATATGCAAATATATGCAAAATATATATAGCGCATCGTTTGTTCACTAACGAATTTGAACACTTTCGGCTGCTGGCATGTGTTTACATTGTATATAACATGCAAAATCCGCGTTAGTCTATTGTGCACCCATAGCTCATAGGTAGATTCGGCGGCTGAAGTCAATTCGGTCAAGTGGCAGTAAGTAGTCATTTTATTACATTGGTTTTAGAAGTTACTTTTCGGGAATCCAATTATTTGCATTTTTTTCTTGTAAGCAAAGAAAACCTTTTTGTGTAACAATTTACATAATATTAACAATATTACGTAGATAGACATGTACGTAATATTAGACAGATTTTAGTCGATAATACAATAATACTCACACATACACACAATAAAAAGAATCTTTAAATATCGGAGGCCATCTACATAAAATCAAAGCAACCCACACTCAATAAATTCACATTTTAATCTAGTCACAACACATTACACTGCATTTAGAAATATGGTTCAGTTGTTAAAATTTCGGTCTCTCATGTGGTGTGACATCACAGAACTGCATTATTAATTTTCAAACTGCGTCTGCTGCTCAGTTATTGTTATGTTGCATAGCAATGTTTTATGTTAACACTAGAAAAAATTAACTTTGATAGCGGATATTTTTATGTTAACGTCCCTACAACCACTCTTAAGATGGCTCATGTGAGCTCAAAGCTTAGAACCAGCGTAATAAATGAATATTCAAATGTTGGACGATTTTTGTCTATTTTCACCAGAAATTAAAGCCAAAATACGATGTTTAGAACAACTCATGATTAAACATAATAAACATTCATTGTCTGTTACATTTAACAATATATATATATGTATATATATATATATATATATATATATATATATATATATATATATATATATATTAATTTTTATTTGTTTAAGATTATTTTTTGTTAATGTTAGACAATTAAAAATTAAAATTGTCGGCTAATTTTAGTTTGCATAAAATTTCCTTATATATATATATATATATATATATATATATATTGGTCAAGTCGTGAACGGCGAGGAAAATCCACCATAAAATATTAATTTTTATATCTGTATAGAGAGCTCAATGGATGTTATTCAGGGTACTATAATATTTATAAAGGAAAACTCAATACAACATTTAGATTGGTTATAAATTATAATTTCTATTAACTAAATTAGCTCATTTTATCAAACCACACACTATTAGTTTCATTCGGTAAAATTCATTCCCAGAAAAAATATTTCTTCCGTGTGATCTGGTTCGTCTTAGTCTTGGCTCCCTTTATGCAGATAGGGGTCGCAGGTTAGAATCCTGCCAAATGACACCTATTTTCATAACAAAAATTTGCTTAAATAACCAGGCGGGTAGAAATAAATATATAATACTGTTTGATTATAAACAGAATATCTACTTAAATACGAGTATTGTTTCAAAAATAATGTTTAAATAAATCATTTCAAATTGTCGGTTGTTTATAATCAGTTTCGTTTATCTTCTTTAATTTCCGTGCTAGCTAATACGTGTATCTATCAGAAAACATGTAAGCTTGTATACATATACATGTCCATTTTTCACCTCCAAACGAGGTGGTATATTTCACATTTCATACATCCTAATAAACATTACATACATATACCGGCATATTTCATTCGGATTTCGATATCAGCCTGTACATATATGAGTAACATGATCATAACATGAGGGTATAATCAATTCAGGAGCGTACAATCGACTACGTCCTTAATCCAAGATTAACACAACCTGCATATAATCAGGTGTTTACATATACACTAAAAACATACATATGATTGGATAAAATATACTTATAATTATGTGCACCCACATACACGTAATATACATACAATAATACATATAATAATACATGCAACCATAATTATACTTGGGAATATGCACATAATTTGGTGTACCCATATACACGGAATAACCCTATATATAACCTTACAGTTAGGTGCACCCTTATACACGTGAAATATTTATATTAAAATAATTATATCAAAATACATTTACAATCACACAGTGAAAGATAGGACATATTTAACTTTATCCATCCATAATATAGAGTTGTTGCATACACATACTGGTATGTCTACCCATTACATGGTAGATTTTCACCTTTACATCGTTAGTCCGTAAAATCCTCCAATGAATGATCAACGTAAGATATGAATGAATCCGCAAGTGTAACGGACGGGGTACTTCTAAGATTCTATGTGTTTAGATAGTTTAAATTTATTTTTTATGAAGGCATTTGAAGAATATTTTATTACTTTGATTTAATAATTGGCTAGCTTCTTCTAAATTTGATAATTCTAATCTTTTCGTCTAAGCATAAATTGCATCTGTTTCTTAAGCTTTTGGGTGTTTGAAATTTACCCATAATCTTTCATTCAATCTGTGGGGGAGAGATTTCTCTCTTTTAATTCCCAGAAATGGTTTGAGAGAGCCGTTTGATATTTAAGGTGGTATTTAGACAAAGATTGCTTATGGTTATATAGGCGTTGTTTCCATGGTCTGGCGGAAATTCCTATACATACTTTTTTTCTCATTTCTGTGTACAATAGGATAAATGGTTGCCTGGTATATTACCTTTTGTGATCGACATATGTCTCTAACTGGGCATTTGTTTTTTACTATAAAGTTACAGGAAGTTGTGTTATCTGTTTTTTGATTGTTATAAAATTTATTCAGTATGCTGTTGGTGTGTGAATTGATATTAGTAATGTTGCTAGTGGAGGAATAACTAATTTTTAATGTTTTCTCATTGAAAATCTTACTTAGTGGGTTGTACTGTTTAAAATGTTTGTTGATCAGTTTCAAAAAGTGTTGCCCGATATTGATATTAGATAGTTAACAGAAAGTGGGCATTAAACCATAATACTTTCCTTTTTCTATTTCCGGGTTTATTTGTTCTGGTACCTTTGTGGGGTTGTACATATTGTGATTTCTGTTTGAAACCACTTTTTGAGGGCGATGTTGTAAGGGCTCTTATTTTTATTGAACATCTTTCTGTTAGATGATAATTTGTTCATCCTAACACTTACAATGGTAAGGATTTGTTTAATTATTTGTTGGGATGGTTGGAGTAAACATTTATGTAGGTTGGTGTTTCATTTTTATTTTGTAGGGTTTAAATATATTGTTTGACAAGTTTAAAGTAATATCTAAGAAGTTGACTATTTTTAAATTGGACGAAATTTCTAACTTCAATCCAAGCAATTTAAAGGCCCCAATTACTTTCTTTTCTACCCGAGATGATAGTGGATCATTATATATTATAAAGATTTTAATTATGATTATAGCTATAAAATATATATATATATATATATTAGCAGCAATACATTCGGAAATAAAAGAAGTAATATCTAAGAAGTTGACTATTTTTAAATTAGAGGAAATTTCTAACTTCCGTCCAAGCAATTTAAAGGCCCCAATTACTTTCTTTTCTACCCGAGACAATAGTGGATCATTATATATTATAAAGATTTTAATTATGATTATAGCTATAAAATATATATATATTAGCAGCAATACATTCGGAAAGAAAAAATGTCAGTAATATATATTTTTGAGAAAAAAATACACATCAAAAATGATTCCCGAAAAAAGCCTCTTTGCAATAATGCTTCGAAGAAACCTAGTCTACAAAGTGATTTCTTACAAAGAATATATATTCAATTCATACGATGCAGAAGTATTTGTGGCATTAAATAAACCAATTGCGGTTGAAATGTCGTAAAACAAATCAAACCAAACTAAACCAAACCAAACCATCTTTAATTCACAAATCGAACTCACATACATCATACGCACGTCTGCTAGAGTTTCCATTTTTTTAATCGCATCACCCCGAGCAAGGCGGTAATGCTACTGATGTGCAGGAAGCTACATAAGAGTAAAAAGATTAAATAGAAGAGAGTGAAGAGGAAGACGAACCAGTTGGAAAGGAGCAAGAGAAGGATGGGAATACAGCTGTGATGACAATTGCAAAGGTGGAGAGAAAGGAAAGGATATACGGGGTGGTGAAAGAACTAGAGTCAAGTGATTAATAGATGCAAGGAATTTCTTAAATTTCAGTTATATTATGATTGAACACGGAAATATACCATTAGTTGCAGTACATTTCATTTTGAATTTGCCAAAGTAAACAACAACAACAACCAAACTAGAGGAATAAAAAGAACACAGAAAACTACCTAAGGTGTGATTTATCTGATGATTCTGGCATGCGATTCGATAGGAGGATTAGTCGCACTTCTCATAGTTACAAGATCCCAACTAACTTAGTCTACAAATGGATCCACCTTACTGTAAACAACTCACCTAAACTTTTTTCAAACTACTATGCACATTGCCATAAGGAAGCTAGTCTAATCCCCTTTTTCGAGCGACATTCTCTTCTCCAACATCCTAATCCATAAAAAATCATTCCAATCATGTCTTTCTTTTCCTGTAGTCCTTATAATACCCAAAATCGACTTCAAAGAACTACCGGTGCTTTTCTAATGTTCTTTCTAACAAAGTGGCGATAAGATGAAATTCCAATGATGGCTTACACCGGCTTACAACTGGTTGGTGCCAAAAATGGACTTAACGACGAGAAGTGTCCGAAAGATGTTTCCACATTTTACAATGATTTTATCTGTTCCTTCTACACCACTTCTTCTGACTATTACTTTATCTTCATTTTTTCAACTTTAATTCTTTTGTATGAATTCACTAACTTTCCTAATATGTCCGAAAAAAATAATTTCCCCTATCTCCACGGTCAAACTCTGCAAAAAACTATTGCAAAAAATATATTGTTTCATTATTCGTATATTTTGTCTAAACTTGCAACATTTCTTATAACAAAAACATGTACAGAGCAAACATTGACAAACGAAAAACGTCACCTACTTTGACTTGATACCTTTATCAGGACTGTCTAGTTTTTTCTCTCTTTCTCTCTTTTTTGTTTTGTACCATTGTAACCAGAGTCAATCAAACAGTCTTTTTTTTAATGAAGGCAAGTTTGTGCGTATGTTGTATACGAATACCAGTTCGACGGATAATATTAAAAGTTGGACCCAAAACTTATTATCTTTTCTCATATGAAATTGTGTGTCTTTTTCGCGCTGATAAAATTACGACTGTAACATGTATATATGAATAACGCATACAACATTTTCTTTATTCGTTTTATGGTGACGTCGGCTGTTGAATGAGAGGTGATCGGTTCGAAGCGTCAGCACACACGCATACGAGAGAGCCAGTCGGGTAGAGCCCAATTTCGCTATTGCTTGACTTCTACTGCTGCTACTACACAACTGTTTTCCGATTTATATATCGCTAATATCGTTTTACCCACGTCATGTTCTAAGCACATTGTTTACAAACCAATTTCGAGGTTTGCATTCCCTGACCTTGGTTAAACTGGTTATCAAAACACAACACATAGTTACATTCCTTCAATGCAATAATATATATTTTATTTTTTCAGTCAACTTGCATTTTTTCTGGATAATACAAATACACTTCTACGCAACATTACGTACGAGATTAGATACTATATAACTATAAATCGTATATAGTTAAATACATTAATTATATATTCCGTTTTTTTTACTCAATCCTAGTCCTAATTATTTTGTTCTGAAATCACTCACGAACAAATTATTAACATATATCTTATATTGCTAAATAATTTAATTATATATTCCGTTTTGATTAATCCATCTTTATCTTAATTCTTTTTTCTCAAACCATTCATGCAAGATTAAATAATTTATATCGTATATAGCAAAATAATTTTAATTATAGATATGTTTTTATTAATCCTCATCGTAATTCTTTTTTCAAAACACTAATGCACGATATATGATATATAACTAAATAAGTTTAATTATAGATTCTGGTTTGATTAATCCATTCTAATCGTAATTGTTTTTTAAAAACAATCACTCAGGATTAACATATGTCGTATATAGCTAAATATATTTCATTGTAGAATTCATTTTAATTAATCCAGCCTAATCGTAATTCTTTTTCTCAAACCAATAACGCACGATGAATGAACACATATCGTTTATAAGTTTAATAATATATTCCGTTTTAATTAATTCATCTTTATCTTAATTCGTTTTTTTCTCAAACCACACATACATGATTAAATAACTTCTATTGTATATAGTTAAATAAATTTATTTATAGATTTTGTATTGATTAATTCTTATCGTATTTCTGTTTTTCAAACCCCTAACGCACGATTAGCTAAAATGTATGATATATTGCTTAATCTGTTTAATTTTAGATTCCATTTTCGTTCATCTATTCTAATCGTAAACATCTTTGTAAAAACATCAAGTCATTAACTCTGTTGTCAAGTAAAGTAAGGATGATGTTTGGCTAGAATTATTTAACATTAAGAGATTTGTAAATTTTTCTGTCGTAGTCGGCAATTAGATTTATATAAAAGGTCAGGGTTTAGTTCTGCCCGTGCGAATTCCTCACACTGATTATTCACAATACTGGCGAACATATTGAAGTCCCTCGCATCATTCTTCAGTGAATTCATACACTTCCATCTTTTATAGAACAATGACATATTTGGGCTGAGCAGTTCCAAAAATAACGTAATCGTTTCAATAATTGTTAAGTCACTTGTTTTCTTTGGTAGTATATACTTCATGAATTCGAGTGTTTTACACCAACTAATTTTTATAAAACTAGTCTAATTCTTTTCACATCCGGGTAATTTACGCAGTCCATCTTTGAAATTTATTTGTATCTGCAGATATAGGATGCAAATATTACGTCTGAGAAAATTAATTCGAATATTTATTAATGTTAACTCCTCTATTTTTGTACTTTGCAAACGTATATATATATATATATATATATATATAGTAATCACCAAAACTGACTTTAGTAATAATAGAATATCAACAAATACAGACAGGAATCACACGCTGCGTGAAGTAGATACTCGGCTAGGGAAATACTAGTCAGTATAATGACTCTATGTATTTACCACCTCCTCACTAGAGCAGATGCCCAAAGCGGATGCAATACAAGGTCAATTAAAGTGAAGATTCTGAGCCCTGAAGCTTAGTCAAAAATATCCCGAAGATCCTGCTTAAGACCGGGCTGGGCTCTTGTTTGTTCACCCCAGACGAGACTTTACCCTTCGGTGGAGCCTCGTCTCTCTCTCTGTTCGGAAGCAAAGAGTTGAACAAGAGAGGGTTTGGATAAAATATGATCACTCTAATCTCCTCTCTAATAGCGTCTACGTAGGTAGGAGGATAGGAACATATCCTTACTGTATATAGGGAGGTATACAATATATATATATATATATATATATATATATATAACAGCAACATGATTAATTTTTAATCTTACTTTTATTTGCAATATATTTTTGATGAATTTCATTTTATTTTTATTGAAACGCACTTTTTAATTCTAAGAAGGTTTCAAAGTTCTGAAATAAATTTTTTAATTCAGGTTTTTTTAACTTTACAGATTATTGAGAAGAAACGATTCTGCACTGGTAGAAGAAATACATAATGTACATCATTATAATTTACATCACGCTCGTGTTGTCGCGTGTTCTGTGTCAACAACCAATGAATGTTGCAGACAAACACCAATGCATCGTCCATGTCTCCGAAGAGTCAATAAGAAAATTCAATGAGAGACTGGAAAACGGAAAAATGGTATTTTACTTTCAAATTGAATACAACTCGACACAAGCCAATGAGTTAACCAAATCAATACCAGATGATCATTTTGCAAATCCCAACGAATATATGTGGTTGTACGATGGAGAAAAAGGATTACCAATATATATGAACATGCCATATGACTTCGAAGTACATTCATTGTTTATTTTGAGAGAATATACTTCAACTTTTACGGTGAACATGAATGTTTCTGAATCATGCAATGCAAACTTGGTGACACGATTGCATTTTCTTCGCCTTGTTTTTCGTCAACTGCTGAGAATTGTTTCAAAAGCAAAACTTCCAGACAAAAAGGCGTCCGCTTACATTTGCTATGATATTAACAACAGAAAATATATTCCATATTCTGAATTCATATTTCATAAATATATCGGACTGAGCCGGAACATTTTACTTCGCTATTGTTGTAAAGTTAATGACACTCACACCAATTATAATAATACAATCGATTTATGCCAAGGCAAGAAAATGAACGTAGGATTTCTCATGACAATTCTGACGATTGCAGGCTCAATTTCATTTTCATTTTTTCCTTTAGCTATTGGTTTTATTTCAAAAGCCAAACTCAATCGCCAAACACAACCATTCTCTTTGATTCATTCGGTGAGCACAACGTTCGAAGAAAGTGAGAGATTCCACCCGCCATTCGAAACCGAATCAAGTTGGCTAAATGAGCATGATCCGTATTATGACTTTTGGGGTTTTGTCCAGTGGCTTTTTCTCTTTGAGAATAGATCGACATTTGCGTCGAGAATTCGAAGGTCTTGTGCCGTTTTCGCATGCCTGTTGATAATCTCCGCTGATTTTCTCTTACAGTTTTTCACAATCAAGAAACAACTAAGATCTTATATAGACAATAATATACCAATCGGATTCAGGTCAATGATGTTTGGTTATGAGAAAAGTGCTGAAAACACTGGCTATTTTTTCGGAGGTCCCTTCATTTGGTTTTTAACTTTTCTCATTGTAAGTCTGATTGGGATTAATATTCCAGATCGTATCTGCGAAACTATAGCATATAGTAGACTCCACCAGCGAAAAACATGTACATTCCTCATACAAGATATCGAATTTTTGCAGCGTTTTGGTAATCTAAATATTTCCAACTTACAAGATTACGACTTGCTACACGCTATTCTGAAATCAAGTCTTTTGACGGCGTTAAATCCGTCGTTTTGGTTCGCGGTTATTAAACGATGGTTTGACCGTTGTAAAAGTGTTTATAATTGTTTCAATATTTCGCAACCCTTTTGTCTGTTGATTTGTGTTTTGGTCACTTTTCTTTGCGCTTTCATATCTTCGTTTCTTTGTATTTGCGAATTGCTGATCTGTCTCGTCTATTATGGCTTCCCTCTTGTGCAGATCTTCTTTGCAATTCCTTATAGCTACGCACAGATTTATATGTTTCCATTCTGGAGGAACGCTAGCTGGAGTCGAAGGATAGTTGGAGTAATATGTTTTGTAGTACTTTTACAATTATATATTTCTTTTTTCCTTACTTGCATTGAAACCTTTGTTGTAAGCTTTCGCCTGGTCAATACTTATGTCATTTACATTACAATTGCTTTGATAGCTAAGCCAGACGCAATTGCTTTCGTTATTTTATTGTCAGTTTTTGTCTATTTCTTGATTTCTATTGCTGAATCGCTTTCGGAAAACTATCTTTCCCTTCAGAAATTATCGATTACATTGGCGCAGAAAGTATGCCAGGATTTCGTTTACATTCGATTAGGAGAGCGTTTCATTTATCGGAAATTGTTTGAAAGAATAGTTCAGGAACATCATCCGATTCGGTATGAAGTTGCCAAGGCTCTGATTAAATTAGCTGTGGCGGCTTATGTTTTGACCTGTTGTGCCTATACTTTTCAAAGCATAACTCTAAATATATCGGCTTATATCAAAATCGGTATTTTGATATTTGCATCGAGGATTCCAATGATCATGTCCGTTTTGAACGACAGAGTATTAAAAAATGGTTGGAAAGTTTTACCAATCATGGAAACAATTTATATCTTTCAACAAGAGAACAATTTCCCAAACAACCTACAAATGGTCAGTTGTGTTCATTCAATTTAAATAGAAAATAATTCGCAAATAATTCATGATGGTCTTTTACACATGACATAGTAATTGGCTAATCTATAAAGTACAATATTTTTTATTTTTCTTCAATTGATTTTTAAATGGTTTGAAACTATGTTGCCGTTCTTCTTTAACAAAGGTGACTAGCGTTTTTATAATATGTCTGTTTGGCTCAAATATTTTGTGTAGGTACCTCCACTAAATCGCTAAAAAACAGCATAGTATGAATAAAATTTGCCAAACTAAATAAAAAAGAAATTTTTTCTTCAAAATGTTTATATTATCATTAAGAGGAAAGACCAAATTAAATTTTAATTATAAAAAAAAATTGAATCTTTTCTAACATGTTCAAAATTTTGGTAGAAATCATATTTTGATTTGACTTAGCGGGTAACCGAAACGTTACACAAACCGACCACAATCAATTTGGCGACACAAAGGGAATTTAGAGAAAATTTTTCACAAAATTTTCTACAAGATTAATTGCCAGAAAGTAATAGTTAAAAAATGAAACCCCTCAAGTAATCAAAGCATCAAATAATGGCGGACTTTCAGGAAGGAATACTAGAAATCATAAAAAGTCAAATGGAAATGCAAAAGACAAATGAAGAGAGACAAATGGAAATCCAAAAGGCCAATGAAGAAAGACAAATGGAAATGCAAAAGAGACAAATTGAAATGCAAAAGGCAAATGAAGAAAAATAAATAGAATTACAAAAGGAAAATGAAGAAAGACAATTACAACTACAAATAAAATTAACAAGAAACACACTAGAAATAAACACGGAAAAATAGGAGACGTTTTCACAAGATGCTGTGTGGAACGCGATAGAAACTTTTAAGTACTTGATTGATGAAGACAAAAATTTGGGAGAATATTACAGGTGATATGAAGGTAATTTTAAATCCGACTGTCAGCACTGGACTGAAAAGAAAAGGCTAAGGTTTTTGCTCAGAAAATTAGGTACAGACGAATACACTTAATTTGTAGATTATATTCTTTCAAAAAAGACGTACGACTTAAAGTTCGACGAAGCAGTAACAGTCCTCATTGAACTATTTAGCCCCAAAATTTCTTTCTTCCATAAAAGGTGGAAATGCCTTTATCTTGTAAAAGACAAAAACGAGGACTATTCAACATTCGCAGCCATCGTCAACAAGCATTGTGACGACCTTAAATTAAATTAATTTAAATGAGCTAACTCCAGGCAACTTTAAATGCCTCACATTTGTCCAAGGACTAGTCGCTCCTAAAGACAGCGAAATGAGGAAACGAATGCTGACCAAACTTCAAAATTAACCAGGTTTAACACTGCAAAAACTATCAGAAAATTGCCAAAATGCCTAACTAATAAGAAAGACAATAAAGATATCGAAGAATCAAAAGTCGCGCATATTCGTAAGGTAAAAAGAAATTTACGTTTTTCACCCTCCTCAAAAGCAACACAAGATTTTAACGACAAAGAAAAAAGATAAAAAGCAACTAGTGAGAGAAATGAAATAAAAAACAAGCCCCTCCTTCTCCATGTTACAGATGTGGTGGATTGCATTGGATTATAGATTGTCGCTTCAAATACAAAAATTGCCGAGCGTGTGGAAAGATGTGACACAAGGCAGCTGTATGCAGAAACAAAACCCAACCTAGTAGGGTAAGATCTTCTAGAGTGGAAGATAGAAACAAAGAAAACACGAAGAAGTATGTCGAACTTGAAATATTGAATAAGAATATCAAATTAAAACTGGATTCTACAGACATGGTAGAAGATGAATAGGCCGAACATGTTACACACAATACAAAATTACTAATTCGATAACAAGGAGAAGGATTAATTTCGAAGGTGATATTATCGTGAATGTGAAATTTCAGGGAAAAACCAAAAAGTTAAAAATATGTGTGACGAAAAACACACATAACCTGGTAGGAACGGACTGGATGCAGAAATTTAATATAAGAGATTTACCCATTAATTCTTGTAAAAAGTGTGCCGACAGAAACTACGAAATTGAAAAAAGAGGTATTCTCAAGCAGTAACAAATTTACAACAAAAACCGAGCAAAAGAAAAATATGCAACCTGTATTTATTACACCTATAGTGACGGAAAAAGCATTCGAACCACGTGAACAAGTTTACTTCAGAATGTTAAAAAATTACTTGGCACATTGAGAACCTGGAAGAATTGTAAACGGACTAGGAAATGGGATATAAAAAAATACAGGGAGAAAAATCTATCCATAAGAGGCTCATCAACCAAATACAAAGAAGGAGGGAAAAACTAAGCTCGTCACCCTCAAAAAACGTTGTCGCGATGAAAATAATATTTGCAAAGCCGTTCATGATAATAGATAACAAACGGAAAAATATTAACTCCTTTCAAAAAAGAAGTTAGGGATGGGGGTGTTGTGGGATCGCCACTTTTTTGTTATAATAATGTACTTCAACTGAGTGTATATATAATCCTGCCTATAGAGAGATAAACAGAGTTGAAGTTGTAATGTGAGAGAGTTTAGTTGGAGTTGGTTGGATTCGAAATCACAGTTGCAATTACAGTTGTTCTGAGCTCCACTCAGTTTGAATCAATAACCCGGATATACTTTTCACTTCAAGACTGTATCTATTGTTTCTACTAATAGTATTCCTGAATTGACTAACCCGCGTTTCAGGTTGTATATTACGTTGAATATAACTTACATTTTCTATCTCCATATCTGTTTTTGTTATTTAATATTTTGTGCGGTTCCTCAACCGGAATCCACAACAGTTATGTATTTTGTTTTTTGTGTATACGGGAACACCTAATTATATATAGGTTGTGTTAATCTTGAATTAAGGATGTAGTCGATTGTACGCTCCTGAATTGATTATACCCTCATGTATTGTACAAGATAATATTGAAATCCACATGATATATGCCGGTATATGTATGTAACGTTTGTTATGATATATGTAATGTGAAACATACCACCACGTATGGGAGGTGAAAGAGTGGATATCTATGTGTATATAAGCTTACATTGTTCTTATATATACATGTGTTAGTTCTTATGTGAGTACGGATAAAAACGAAGACGAGAAAGAGCAGATATAAACAATAATAAATATATGTTGAGAAGGTTGTTTATATATATATATATATAAAAGTAATGTCCTTTGGTTGGTACAAGGTCGTTAAAAATGTTTATAGTAGTATGCAGCTAATAGTTTCCTGTCAAACGCGGAATATTTTTGTTGGGTTTGTGACATTTCTTTTAAAAGGTAAACAATAGGGATGGGTTTGTTATCAATCATTTGATGAAGAGCGCTCCTCCGGCATAATTCAAACTGTCTGTCATTCATATTTTTTTTTTTTTTTTTTAACAAAATCAGTCAGTCAGATTTAAATTTTAAATTTTGAATTAGTTTTGTTCACTACAAGTATACTAGAATATATGTTACTAGTATTTATATGCGTGGGAATCCCGTCTTCATATATATATATATATATATATATATTTGAGTATGCAAACTCAAGTTTTGTATGTGAGCATGAATGGTTGTTAAGAATTTCTTATGTTTACGATTTAAAGTGACATTGACGTGAGCATTAACTGTTTCTGTGTGTATGTGTGTGTGTATGTGTGTGTGTATGTGTGTGTTTGTGAGCGCGTGAAGCTGCATTTGTACACACACAGACTCACAGGTTTATAGATAGATAGATAGATAGATAGATAGATAGATAGATAGATAGATAGATAGATATTTCTGGAAACGTATATAATGGACTTTAAGACCTGAGGCCTGTGCATCTTAACTGGCTGCTGTTCCCTTTAAAAGCTACAATAAATGCTTTACTGTTTCTCGTTTTCTTTGCTTGTTGGATATCTTCTCCTATTGTTCTAGTATTTGACATATGGGGCAAACCATCTGATGCTTCTAACGATTGGTCTTCTATCTCTTTTGGTCAATCTACTAGAGAGTCAAACTAACTTTGAATTCCTTCAGTATCTTACCTTGCAGACATCCAACATGGCTTCCGCTTCTCTAGGTTAACTACAGATAGATTTTTCACTTGTTTTTGGAAGAGCCTAATAATAATTACACCTCTAAGTTGAAATCGTTTTTGTGCAAATTTTTGAACTGATTCATTATTTCCAATCAAAATGTAAAATGAAAATTGTCCTAAGCAGCCATTTTTCTAGATGTATTTGTTTTAATGCTGGTGTTCCTTCCCACAGGAATCTATCCCTGGGCCTAGTTTATACGTACTCTTCACTGACCTGAACTTGGTATTTATGTTGATAACATCATATTTACTCTTGTTATGGTCAAATTATCAGTCTGTTGTAAAATGAGGCAAGGATTGGTTTGTTGAAACTAACACCTACAAAACAAAATTTCTCTTTTAACCATCTCAGATTACCTTTTTTACCTTACATAAGCATGACTCATACTAACTTTCAGGAGAGTCACATATTCTACCTTCTTGACTTAACTTTTTTCTGAGTGCATTAAACGGTCAGATTATACTTAATGAATTATTATATCTGCCTCTAAGAAAGTTGATTCATTAGTGTTAGAAAATCTTCTTGTCAGAATCTATTTTACACATTTATAAGTTTATTTATTTATTTATTTTTATTTTTTCCTTTCATCTTTTCTTTCAAATTTAAATTTCTTTTTCTGTTCTTTCTTCTTTTTTCCCTTTTCGTTTACGCTCATAATAACATTTACCTTTTGCTTTAACGTTATCACCCCTCTCCCCCAACCTCATATATTTTCTTTTCAATACGACGTGTTAGCAGTCTGACTGACTTACGTAGAGTATCTTTAAATTTACATCCATTCTTACGCATGCTCTTTCATTATATGTTGCGTGTGTATATTTGTTTATGTATGTATGTGTGTGTATTCGCCTAACTGGTGTAATGATGAATTTTTTCTTTAGTTTTTAACTTTTAGGGAAGCGATCTTTATTTTTATTTCTGTTTTTTTTTTTGTGGGGGGGGTTCTTTATTTGTGAATTTCATTCTTGTAAAATCTTCTGTAAAATAAAGACAGAAGCTGATGATGGTTCGCCTGAAATAAGCCTATATTTCTGCTTAACCATGTAATAACGGGTCTGTCTTAATTCTTACATATATTTGCTCAATATGTATTAATATACATATATATTTAGAGCTCTCCTAGAGAGCTATCCTACCATTTTATGTACAGAATATTCCTTTAGATTCTTCTATATCTACACCGCATATATATATATATATATATATATATATATATATATATATATATATATGTGCGTGTGTGCGTGTGTGCGTGTGTGTGTGTGTGTGTGTGTGTGTGTATCCGCTCTTCATTGATGTATGAGTGTGTGAATAATTATATGTAGATATAAATAGATGATGCGTGAATTATAAATTTAAATATATATAAATACGGACATGTCCGTAGGAAAATATACGCATGTGTATGTGTGTAAGTATGCAAATATATGCACATTTTGTGAATATGTGTGAGAAGTGTTAGTATACTTGAATATATGTTACTACTATTTATACGCGTGAAAATTCCGTCTTCAAAATATATATATATCAATATGCGAACGCAAGATTTGTATGTAAGAATAGATGGATGTGTGTCTGTGTGTATATGTGAGTATAAACACGGGCGCATTTGTATGTAAGAATAGATGGATGTGTGTCTGTGTGTATATGTAAGTATAAACACGGGCGCATTTGTATGAAAGAATAGATGGATTTGCGTCTGTGTCTATATGTAAGGATAAACACGGGAGCATGTGTATGTAAGAATAGATGGATGTGTGTCTGTGTGTATATGTAAGTATAAACACGGGCGCATTTGTACGTAAGAATAGATGGATGTGTGTCTGTGTGTATATGTAAGTATAAACACGGGCGCATTTGTATGTAAGAATAGATGGATGTGCGTCTGTGTGTATATGTAAGTATAAACACGGGCGCATTTGTATGTAAGAATAGATGGATATGCGTCTGTGTGTATATGTAAGTATAAACACTGGCGCATTTGTATGTAAGAATAGATGGATGTGTGTCCGTGTGTATATGTAAGAAATAAACACGGGCGCATTTGTATGTAAGAATAGATGGATGTGCGTCTGTGTGTATATGTAAGTATAACCACGGTCGCATTTGTATGTAAGAATAGATGGATGTGTGTCTGAGTGTATATGTAAATATAAACACGGGTGCATTTGTATGTAAGAATAGATGGATGTGTGTCTGTGTGTATATGTGAGTATAAACACGGGCGCATTTGTATGTAAGAAGAGATGGATGTGCGTCTGTGTCTATATGTAAGTATAAACACGGGCGCATTTGTATGTAAGCATAGATGGATGTGTGTCTGTGTGTATATGTAAATATAAACACGGGCGCATTTGTACGTAAGAATAGATGGACGTGTGTCTGTGTGTATATGTAAGTATAAACACGGGCGCATTTGTATGTAAGAATAGATGGATGTGTGTCTGTGTGTATATGTGAGTATAAACACGGGCGCATTTGTATGTAAGAATAGATGGATTTGCGTCTGTGTCTATATGTAAGTATAAACACGGGCGCATTTGTATGTAAGAATAGATGGATGTGTGTCTGTGTGTATATATAAATATAAACACGGGCGCATTTGTACGTAAGAATAGATGGATGTGTGCTGTGTGTATATGTAAGTATAAACACGGGCGCATTTGTATGTAAGAATAAATGGATGTGCGTCTGTGTGTATATGTAAGTATAAACACGGGCGCATTTGTATGTAAAAATAGATGGATGTGCGTCTGTGTGTATATGTAAGTATGAACACGGGCGCAATTGTATGTAAGAATAGATTGATGTGTGTCTGTGTGTATATGTAAGTATAAACACGCGCGCATTTGTATGTAAGAATAGATGGATGTGCGTCTGTGTGTATATGTAAGTATAAACACGGGCGCATTTATATGTAAGAATAGATGGATGTGTGTCTGTGTGTATATGTAAGTATAAACACGGGCGCATTTGTATGTAAGAATAGATGGATGTGTGTCTGTGTGTATATGTGATTATAAACACGGGCGCATTTGTATGTAAGAATGGATGAATGTGTGACTGTGTGTATATGTATGTAAAAACACGGGCGCATTTGTATGTAAGAATCGATGGATGTGCGTCTGTGTGTATATGTAAATATAAACACGGGCGCATTTGCATGTAATAATAGATGGATGTGTGTCTGTGTCTATATGTAAGTATAAACACGGGAGCATTTGTATGTAAGAATAGATGGATGTGTGTCTGTGCGTATATGTAAGTATAAACACGGGCGCATTTGTATGTAAGAATAGATGGATGTGCGTCTGTGTGTATATGTAAGTATAAACACGGGCGCATTTGTATGTAAGAATAGATGGATATGCGTCTCTGTGTATATGTAAGTATAAACACTGGCGCATTTGTATGTAAGAATAGATGGATGTGTGTCCGTGTGTATATGTAAGTATAAACACGGGGGCATTTGTATGTAAGAATAGATGGATGTGCGTCTGTGTGTATATGTAAGTATAAACACGGGCGCATTTGTATGTAAGAATAGATGGATGTGTGTCTGAGTGTATATGTAAATATAAACACGGGTGCATTTGTATGTAAGAATAGATGGATGTGTGTCTCTGTGTATATGTGAGTAGAAACACGGGCGCATTTGTATGTAAGATTAGATGAATGTGTGTCTGTGTGTATATGTAAGTATAAACACGGGCGCATTTGTATGTAAGAATAGATGGATGTGTGTCTGTGTGTATATGTGAGTATAAACACGGGCGCATTTGTATGTAAGAATAGATGGATGTGCGTCTGTGTGTGTATGTAAGTATAAACACGGGCGCATTTGTATGTAAGAATAGATGGATTTGCGTCTGTGTCTAAATGTAAGTATAAACACGGGCGCATTTGTATGTAAGCATAGATGGATGTGTGTCTGTGTGTATATGTAAGTATAAACACGGGCGCATTTGTATGTAAGAATAAATGGATGTGCGTCTGTGTGTATATGTAAGTATAAACACGGGCGCATTTGTATGTAAAAATAGATGGATGTGCGTCTGTGTGTATATGTATGAACACGGGCGCATTTTTATGTAAGAATAGATGGATGTGTGTCTGTGTGTATATGTAAGTATAAACACGGGCGCATTTGTATGTAAGAATAGATGGATGTGCGTCTGTGTGTATATGTAAGTATAAACACGGGCGCATTTGTATGTAAGAATAGATGGATGGGTGTCTGTGTGTATATGTAAGTATAAACACGGGCGCATTTGTATGTAAGAATAGAAGGATGTGTGTCTGTGTGTATATGTGAGTATAAACACGGGCACATTTGTATGTAAGAATAGATGAATGTGTGTCTGTGTGTATATGTTTTTAAAAACACGGGCGCATTTGTATGTAAGAATCGATGGATGTGCGTCTGTGTGTATATGTAAATATAAACACGGGCGCATTTGCATGTAAGATTAGATGGGTTTGCGTCTGTGTCTATATGTAAGTATAAACACGGGAGCATTTGTATGTAAGAATAGATGGATGTGTGTCTGTGTGTATATGTAAGTATAAACACGGGCGCATTTGTACGTAAGAATAGATGGATGTGTGTCTGTGTGTATATGTAAGTATAAACACGGGCGCATTTGTATGTAAGAATAGATGGATGTGCGTCTGTGTGTATATGTAAGTATAAACACGGGCGCATTTGTATGTAAGAATACATGGATGTGTGTCTGAGCGTATATGTAAATATAAACACGGGCGCATTTGTATGTAAGAATAGATGGATGTGTGTCTGTGTGTATATGTGAGTAGAAACACGGGCGCATTTGTATGTAAGAATAGATGAATGTGTGTCTGTGTGTATATGTAAGTATAAACACGGGCGCATTTGTATGTAAGAATACATGGATGTGTGTCTGTGTGTATATGTAAGTATAAACACGGGCGCATTTGTATGTAAGAATAGATGGATGTGTGTTTGTGTGTATATGTGAGTATAAACACGGGCGCATTTGTATGTAAGAGTAGACGGATGTGTGTCTGTGTGTATATGTAAGTATAAACACGGGCGCATTTGTATGTAAGAATAGATGGATGTGCGTCTCTGTGTATATGTAAGTATAAACACGGGCGCATTTGTATGTAAGAATAGATGGATGTGCGTCTGTGTGTATATGTAAGTATAATCACGGGCGCATTTGTATGTAAGAATAGATGGATGTGCGTCTGTGTGTATATGTAAGTATAAACACGGGTGCATTTGTACGTAAGAATAGATGGATGTGTGTCTGTGTGTATATGTAAGTATAAACACGGGCGCATTTGTACGTAAGTATAGATGGATGTGCGTCTGTGTGTATATGTAAATATAAACACGGGCGCATTTGCATGTAAGAATAGATGGATGTGCGTCTGTGTGTATATGTATGAACACGGGCGCATTTTTATGTAAGAATAGATGGATGTGTGTCTGTGTGTATATGTAAGTATAAACACGGGCGCATTTGTATGTAAGAATAGATGGATGTGCGTCTGTGTGTATATGTAAGTATAAACACGGGCGCATTTGTATGTAAGAATAGATGGATGGGTGTCTGTGTGTATATGTAAGTATAAACACGGGCGCATTTGTATGTAAGAATAGAAGGATGTGTGTCTGTGTGTATATGGGAGTATAAACACGGGCACATTTGTATGTAAGAATAGATGAATGTGTGTCTGTGTGTATATGTTTTTAAAAACACGGGCGCATTTGTATGTAAGAATCGATGGATGTGCGTCTGTGTGTATATGTAAATATAAACACGGGCGCATTTGCATGTAAGATTAGATGGATTTGCGTCTGTGTCTATATGTAAGTATAAACACGGGCGCATTTGTATGTAAGAATAGATGGATGTGTGTCTGAGCGTATATGTAAATATAAACACGGGCGCATTTGCATGTAAGAATATATGGATGTGTGTCTGTGTGTATATGTGAGTAGAAACACGGGCGCATTTGTATGTAAGAATAGATGAATGTGTGTCTGTGTGTATATGTAAGTATAAACACGGGCGCATTTGTATGTAAGAATACATGGATGTGTGTCTGTGTGTATATGTAAGTATAAACACGGGCGCATTTGTATGTAAGAATAGATGGATGTGTGTTTGTGTGTATATGTGAGTATAAACACGGGCACATTTGTATGTAAGAGTAGACGGATGTGTGTCTGTGTGTATATGTAAGTATAAACACGGGCGCATTTGTTTTTATGTAAGAATACATGGATGTGTGTCTGTGTGTATATGTAAGTATAAACACGGGCGCATTTGTATGTAAGAATAGATGGATGTGTGTTTGTGTGTATATGTGAGTATAAACAAGGGCGCATTTGTATGTAAGAGTAGACGGATGTGTGTCTGTGTGTATATGTAAGTATAAACACGGGCGCATTTGTATGTAAGAGTAGACGGATGTGTGTCTGTGTGTATATGTAAGTATAAACACGGGCGCATTTGTATGTAAGAATAGATGGATGTGCGTCTGTGTGTATATGTAAGTATAATCACGGGCGCATTTGTATGTAAGAATAGATGGATGTGCGTCTGTGTGTATATGTAAGTATAAACACGGGTGCATTTGTACGTAAGAATAGATGGATGTGTGTCTGTGTGTATATGTAAGTATAAACACGGGCGCATTTGTACGTAAGTATAGATGGATGTGCGTCTGTGTGTATATGTAAATATAAACACGGGCGCATTTGCATGTAAGAATAGATGGATGTGCGTCTGTGTGTATATGTATGAACACGGGCGCATTTTTATGTAAGAATAGATGGATGTGTGTCTGTGTGTATATGTAAGTATAAACACGGGCGCATTTGTATGTAAGAATAGATGGATCTGCGTCTGTGTGTATATGTAAGTATAAACACGGGCGCATTTGTATGTAAGAATAGATGGATGGGTGTCTGTGTGTATATGTAAGTATAAACACGGGCGCATTTGTATGTAAGAATAGAAGGATGTGTGTCTGTGTGTATATGTGAGTATAAACACGGGCACATTTGTATGTAAGAATAGATGAATGTGTGTCTGTGTGTATATGTTTTTAAAAACACGGGCGCATTTGTATGTAAGAATCGATGGATGTGCGTCTGTGTGTATATGTAAATATAAACACGGGCGCATTTGCATGTAAGATTAGATGGATTTGCGTCTGTGTCTATATGTAAGTATAAACACGGGCGCATTTGTATGTAAGAATAGATGGATGTGTGTCTGAGCGTATATGTAAATATAAACACGGGCGCATTTGCATGTAAGAATATATGGATGTGTGTCTGTGTGTATATGTGAGTAGAAACACGGGCGCATTTGTATGTAAGAATAGATGAATGTGTGTCTGTGTGTATATGTAAGTATAAACACGGGCGCATTTGTATGTAAGAATACATGGATGTGTGTCTGTGTGTATATGTAAGTATAAACACGGGCGCATTTGTATGTAAGAATAGATGGATGTGTGTTTGTGTGTATATGTGAGTATAAACACGGGCACATTTGTATGTAAGATTAGACGGATGTGTGTCTGTGTGTATATGTAAGTATAAACACGGGCGCATTTGTATGTAAGAATAGATGGATGTGCGTCTGTGTGTATATGTGAGTATAAACACGGGCGCATTTGTATGTAAGAATAGATGGATGTGTGTTTGTGTGTATATGTGAGTATAAACACGGGCGCATTTGTATGTAAGAGTAGACGGATGTGTGTCTGTGTGTATATGTAAGTATAAACACGGGCGCATTTGTATGTAAGAATAGATGGATGTGCGTCTCTGTGTATATGTAAGTATAAACACGGGCGCATTTGTATGTAAGAATCGATGGATGTGCGTCTGTGTGTATATGTATGAACACGGGCGCATTTTTATGTAAGAATAGATGGATGTGTGTCTGTGTGTATATGTAAGTATAAACACGGGCGCATTTGTATGTAAGAATAGATGGATGTGCGTCTGTGTGTATATGTAAGTATAAACACGGGCGCATTTGTATGTAAGAATAGATGGATGGGTGTCTGTGTGTATATGTAAGTATAAACACGGGCGCATTTGTATGTAAGAATAGAAGGATGTGTGTCTGTGTGTATATGTGAGTATAAACACGGGCACATTTGTATGTAAGAATAGATGAATGTGTGTCTGTGTGTATATGTTTTTAAAAACACGGGCGCATTTGTATGTAAGAATCGATGGATGTGCGTCTGTGTGTATATGTAAATATAAACACGGGCGCATTTGCATGTAAGATTAGATGGATTTGCGTCTGTGTCTATATGTAAGTATAAACACGGGCGCATTTGTATGTAAGAATAGATGGATGTGTGTCTGAGCGTATATGTAAATATAAACACGGGCGCATTTGTATGTAAGAATAGATGGATGTGTGTCTGTGTGTATATGTGAGTAGAAACACGGGCGCATTTGTATGTAAGAATAGATGAATGTGTGTCTGTGTGTATATGTAAGTATAAACACGGGCGCATTTGTATGTAAGAATACATGGATGTGTGTCTGTGTGTATATGTAAGTATAAACACGGGCGCATTTGTATGTAAGAATACATGGATGTGTGTCTGTGTGTATATGTAAGTATAAACACGGGCGCATTTGTATGTAAGAATAGATGGATGTGTGTTTGTGTGTATATGTGAGTATAAACACGGGCACATTTGTATGTAAGAGTAGACGGATGTGTGTCTGTGTGTATATGTAATTATAAACACGGGCGCATTTGTATGTAAGAATAGATGGATGTGCGTCTGGGTGTATATGTAAGTATAAACACGGGCGCATTTGTATGTAAGAATAGATGGATGTGCGTCTGTGTGTATATGTAAGTATAATCACGGGCGCATTTGTATGTAAGAATAGATGGATGTGCGTCTGTGTGTATATGTAAGTATAAACACGGGTGCATTTGTACGTAAGAATAGATGGATGTGCGTCTCTCTGTGTATATGTAAGTATAAACACGGGCGCATTTGTACGTAAGTATAGATGGATGTGCGTCTGTGTGTATATGTAAATATAAACACGGGCGCATTTGCATGTAAGAATAGATGGATTTGCGTCTGTGTCTATATGTAAGTATAAACACGGGCCCATTTGTATGTAAGAATAGATGGATGTGTGTCTGTGTGTATATATAAGTATAAACACGGGCGCATTTGTATGTAAGAATAGATGGATGTGTGTCTGTGTGTATATGTAAATATAAACACGGGCGCATTTGTACGTAAGAATAGATGGATGTGTGTCTGTGTGTATATGTAAGTATAAACACGGGCGCATTTGTATGTAAGAATCGATGGATGTGCGTCTGTGTGTATATGTAAGTATAAACACGGGCGCATTTGTATGTAAGAATAGATGGATGTGTGTCTGTGTGTATATGTGAGTATAAACACGGGCGCATTTGTATGTAAGAATAGATGAATGTGTGTCTGTGTGTATATGTAAGTATAAACACGTGCGCATTTGTATGTAAGAATAGATGGATGTGTGTCTGTGTGTATATGTGAGTATAAACACGGGCGCATTTGTATGTATGAATAGATGGATGTGTGTCTGTGTGTATATGTAAGTATAAACACGGGCGCATTTGTATGTATGAATAGATGGATGTGTGTCTGTGTGTATATGTAAGTATAAACACGGGCGCATTTGTATGTAAGAATACATGGATGTGTGTCTGTGTGTATATGTAAGTATAAACACGGGCGCATTTGTATGTAAGAATTAATGGATGTGTGGGTTTGTGTATATATGTGAGTATAAACACGGGCGCATTTGTATGTAAGAATAGATGGATGTGTGTCTGTGTGTATATGTAAGTATAAACACGGGCGCATTTGTATGTAAGAATAGATGGATGTGCGTGTCTGTATATGTAAGTATAAACACGGGCGCATTTGTATGTAAGAATAGATGGATGTGCGTCTGTGTGTATATGTAAGTATAATCACGGGCGCATTTGTATGTAAGAATAGATGGATGTGCGTCTGTGTGTATATGTAAGTATAAACACGGGTGCATTTGTACGTAAGAATAGATCGATGTGTGTCTGTGTGTATATGTAAGTATAAACACGGGCGCATTTGTACGTAAGTAGGCATGGATGTGTGTCTGTGTGTATATGTAAGTATAAACACGGGCGCATTTGTACGTAAGAAGACATGGATGTGTGTCTGTGTGTATATGTATGTACAAACTCGGGCGCATTTGTATGTAATAATAGATGGATGTGTGTCTGTGTGTATATGTAACTATAAACACGGGCACATTTGTATGTAAGAATACATGGATGTGTGTCTGTGTGTATATGTAAGTATAAACACGGGCGCATTTGTATGTAGGAATAGATGGATGTGTGTCTGTGTGTATATGTGAGTATAAACACGGGCGCATTTGTATGTAAGAATAGATGGATGTGTGTCTGTGTGTATATGTAAGTATAAACACGGGCGCATTTGTATGTAAGAATAGATGGATGTGCGTCTGTGTGTATATGTCAGTATAAACACGCGCGCATTTGTATGTAAGAATAGATGGATTTGCGTCTGTGTCTAAATGTAAGTATAAACATGGGCGCATTTGTATGTAAGAATAGATGGATGTGTGTCTCTGTGTATATGTAAGTATAAACACGGGCGCATTTGTACGTAAGAATAGATGAATGTGTGTCTGTGTGTATATGTATGTAAAAACACGGGCGCATTTGTATGTAAGAATAGATGGATGTGTGTCTGTGTGTATATGTAAGTATAAACACGGGCGCATTTGTATGTAAGAATAAATGGATGTGCGTCTGTGTGTATATGTAAGTATAAACACGGGCGCATTTGTATGTAAAAATAGATGGATGTGCGTCTGTGTGTATATGTATGAACACGGGCGCATTTTTATGTAAGAATAGATGGATGTGTGTCTGTGTGTATATGTAAGTATAAACACGGGCGCATTTGTATGTAAGAATAGATGGATGTGCGTCTGTGTGTATATGTAAGTATAAACACGGGCGCATTTGTATGTAAGAATAGATGGATGGGTGTCTGTGTGTATATGTAAGTATAAACACGGGCGCATTTGTATGTAAGAATAGAAGGATGTGTGTCTGTGTGTATATGTGAGTATAAACACGGGCACATTTGTATGTAAGAATAGATGAATGTGTGTCTGTGTGTATATGTTTTTAAAAACACGGGCGCATTTGTATGTAAGAATCGATGGATGTGCGTCTGTGTGTATATGTAAATATAAACACGGGCGCATTTGCATGTAAGATTAGATGGATTTGCGTCTGTGTCTATATGTAAGTATAAACACGGGAGCATTTGTATGTAAGAATAGATGGATGTGTGTCTGTGTGGATATGTAAGTATAAACACGGGCGCATTTGTACGTAAGAATAGATGGATGTGTGTCTGTGTGTATATGTAAGTATAAACACGGGCGCATTTGTATGTAAGAATAGATGGATGTGCGTCTGTGTGTATATGTATGTATAAACACGGGCGCATTTGTATGTAAGAATACATGGATGTGTGTCTGAGCGTATATGTAAATATAAACACGGGCGCATTTGTATGTAAGAATAGATGGATGTGTGTCTGTGTGTATATGTGAGTAGAAACACGGGCGCATTTGTATGTAAGAATAGATGAATGTGTGTCTGTGTGTATATGTAATATAAACACGGGCGCATTTGTATGTAAGAATACATGGATGTGCGTCTGTGTGTATATGTATGTATAAACACGGGCGCATTTGTATGTAAGAATAGATGGATGTGCGTCTGTGTGTATATGTAAGTATAATCAAGGGCGCATTTGTATGTAAGAATAGATGGATGTGCGTCTGTGTGTATATGTAAGTATAAACACGGGTGCATTTGTACGTAAGAATAGATGGATGTGTGTCTGTGTGTATATGTAAGTATAAACACGGGCGCATTTGTACGTAAGTATAGATGGATGTGCGTCTGTGTGTATATGTAAATATAAACACGGGCGCATTTGCATGTAAGAATAGATGGATGTGCGTCTGTGTGTATATGTATGAACACGGGCGCATTTTTATGTAAGAATAGATGGATGTGTGTCTGTGTGTATATGTAAGTATAAACACGGGCGCATTTGTATGTAAGAATAGATGGATGTGCGTCTGTGTGTATATGTAAGTATAAACACGGGCGCATTTGTATGTAAGAATAGATGGATGGGTGTCTGTGTGTATATGTAAGTATAAACACGGGCGCATTTGTACGTAAGTATAGATGGATGTGCGTCTGTGTGTATATGTAAATATAAACACGGGCGCATTTGCATGTAAGAATAGATGGATGTGCGTCTGTGTGTATATGTATGAACACGGGCGCATTTTTATGTAAGAATAGATGGATGTGTGTCTGTGTGTATATGTAAGTATAAACACGGGCGCATTTGTATGTAAGAATAGATGGATGTGCGTCTGTGTGTATATGTAAGTATAAACACGGGCGCATTTGTATGTAAGAATAGATGGATGGGTGTCTGTGTGTATATGTAAGTATAAACACGGGCGCATTTGTATGTAAGAATAGAAGGATGTGTGTCTATGTGTATATGTGAGTATAAACACGGGCGCATTTGTATGTAAGAATCGATGGATGTGCGTCTGTGTGTATATGTAAATATAAACACGGGCGCATTTGCATGTAAGATTAGATGGATTTGCGTCTGTGTCTATATGTAAGTATAAACACGGGCGCATTTGTATGTAAGAATAGATGGATGTGTGTCTGAGCGTATATGTAAATATAAACGCGGGCGCATTTGTATGTAAGAATAGATGGATGTGTGTCTCTGTGTATATGTGAGTAGAAACACGGGCGCATTTGTATGTAAGAATAGATGAATGTGTGTCTGTGTGTATATGTAAGTATAAAGACGGGCGCATTTGTATGTAATAATACATGGATGTGTGTCTGTGTGTATATGTAAGTATAAACACGGGCGCATTTGTATGTAAGAATAGATGGATGTGTGTTTGTGTGTATATGTGAGTATAAACACGGGCACATTTGTATGTAAGAGTAGACGTATGTGTGTCTGTGTGTATATGTAAGTATAAACACGGGCGCATTTGTATGTAAGAATAGATGGATGTGCGTCTGTGTGTATATGTAAGTATAAACACGGGCGCATTTGTATGTAAGAATAGATGGATGTGCGTCTGTGTGTATATGTAAGTATAATCACGGGCGCATTTGTATGTAAGAATAGATGGATGTGCGTCTGTGTGTATATGTAAGTATAAACACGGGTGCATTTGTACGTAAGAATAGATGGATGTGCGTCTCTGTGTGTATATGTAAGTATAAACACGGGCGCATTTGTACGTAAGTATAGATGGATGTGCGTCTGTGTGTATATGTAAATATAAACACGGGCGCATTTGCATGTAAGAATAGATGGATTTGCGTCTGTGTCTATATGTAAGTATAAACACGGGCCCATTTGTATGTAAGAATAGATGGATGTGTGTCTGTGTGTATATGTAAGTATAAACACGGGCGCATTTGTATGTAAGAATAGATGGATGTGTGTCTGTGTGTATATGTAAATATAAACACGGGCGCATTTGTACGTAAGAATAGATGGATGTGTGTCTGTGTGTATATGTAAGTATAAACACGGGCGCATTTGTATGTAAGAATCGATGGATGTGCGTCTGTGTGTATATGTAAGTATAAACACGGGCGCATTTGTATGTAAGAATAGATGGATGTGTGTCTGTGTGTATATGTGAGTATAAACACGGGCGCATTTGTATGTAAGAATAGATGAATGTGTGTCTGTGTGTATATGTAAGTATAAACACGTGCGCATTTGTATGTAAGAATAGATGGATGTGTGTCTGTGTGTATATGTGAGTATAAACACGGGCGCATTTGTATGTATGAATAGATGGATGTGTGTCTGTGTGTATATGTAAGTATAAACACGGGCGCATTTGTATGTATGAATAGATGGATGTGTGTCTGTGTGTATATGTAAGTATAAACACGGGCGCATTTGTATGTAAGAATACATGGATGTGTGTCTGTGTGTATATGTAAGTATAAACACGGGCGCATTTGTATGTAAGAATTAATGGATGTGTGTTTGTGTATATATGTGAGTATAAACACGGGCGCATTTGTATGTAAGAATAGATGGATGTGTGTCTGTGTGTATATGTAAGTATAAACACGGGCGCATTTGTATGTAAGAATAGATGGATGTGCGTGTGTGTATATGTAAGTATAAACACGGGCGCATTTGTATGTAAGAATAGATGGATGTGCGTCTGTGTGTATATGTAAGTATAATCACGGGCGCATTTGTATGTAAGAATAGATGGATGTGCGTCTGTGTGTATATGGAAGTATAAACACGGGTGCATTTGTACGTAAGAATAGATGGATGTGTGTCTGTGTGTATATGTAAGTATAAACACGGGCGCATTTGTACGTAAGTAGACATGGATGTGTGTCTGTTTGTATATGTAAGTATAAACACGGGCGCATTTGTACGTAAGAAGACATGGATGTGTGTCTGTGTGTATATGTATGTATAAACTCGGGCGCATTTGTATGTAATAATAGATGGATGTGCGTCTGTGTGTATATGTAAGTATAAACACCGGCGCATTTATATGTAAGAATAGATGGATGTTCGTCTGTGTGTATATGTAAGTATAAACACGGGCGCATTTGTATGTAAGAATAGATGGATGTTTGTCTGTGTGTATATGTAAGTATAAACACGGGCGCATTTGTATGTAAGAATAGATGGATGTGTGTCTGTGTGTATCTGTAAGTATAAACACGGGCGCTTTTATATGTACATATAGAGCAATTCAAATAAATTCTGTTAAGAATTTCTTATGTTTATGATTTAAAGTGACCTTGACGTGAGCATCAACCGTGTCTTGTCTCCAAATCAGATGGGTATTTATGCCAATAAACGAGATTATATATCAATGCTCGCAGTCGCTGTTTTCTGAAGCATATATCATATATCCTCATACCCGTCAGGTTGTGATTAAGGAAATACTTAGTGGGTATAGACACGCATGAATGACAGACGATGACGTAAAACAAAATCCTCCAACATTTATATTGTATGTTGAAAGAAAGACGCTAGTGAGAAGCACAGACTATTTCACTCGAGATTACATCTTGTTGCGAGCAAAATCTTGCTTTAAGCGGCTGCGGCTGACAAAAGCCTCTGATCGGGAGCTCTTCGGAATATACCGTCTCATATTGATTTAATCAAGGTAAGAAATATACTTTCGTCACTTACTGTAGGAGATAAATATAGTTGCGAATGGAAATATGGATTTACAAGATTTAATGATTCTAAGTAATTATCCATCCTTCTTTAATTATTATCTCCCTAAGCCACTGAGATGAGATTGATTTAAAGATAAGTTGTTTAGTTAAAGAATTCGAATTGTAGATTTTGCTACTGTTTGATCCAATCTAGACATTATATCTCCTTTATCTTAGGGACATACATTAATTTGTATATAACCGGTTTAGTAAAAGAATTTGAATTGTAGATTATGCTATGGTTTCATGTATTCTAAAAATCATTTCTCCTTTATTAGAGGGACACACATTGATTTGTAGATAAAATGTTTAGTCAAACAATTTGAATTATAGATTATCCTGTTGGTTTGTTTATTCTACACGTTCTTTTCTCTTATTGACACAGGGTATATATATATATATATATATATATATATATATATATATATATATATATATATATATCAACTTGCCCATTTAAATTATAATTATAATCTTCTGTTCCCAGGTGGCTTCATTAATTAAATTATGACTGGTCGTCGCAATCATTTAATCGTCTATATTTGGACTTCACCTAAATTAAATAATGACTTGTTCACATTTATGTTCTCAAAACTAATTACAAAGATAATCTCACCGGTGTCACTCTGATCCTTCATTCTATTTCTTGGTGCTGAGTGATAAATCTAAACTCGAATAGAAATGAATCGTTTGAAAAGTGCAGCGAGCAAATCAAAACAATTCATGACAAACCTCGCCATAATTAATAATAATAAGCTAATCCCATAGTTAATCTCACCGTTGTCACACTGATCCTTAATTCCCTTTTTTGATGCTGAGGGATAAATCTAAACTGGAATAGAAATGAATCGTTTGACATGTGCAGCGAGCAAAGCAAAACTCTTCATGACAAACTTCGCCATAATTAATAATAATAAGATAATCCAAGAGTTAATCTCACCGTTGTCACACTGATCCATAATTCTATTTTTTGAAGCTGAGGGATAAATCTAAATTGGAATAGAAGCGAGTCCTTTGCTAATTGCTGGAGCAAATCAAATCTCTTGATCACAAAGTTCGCCATAATTAATAATAATAAGCTAATCCTACAGTTAATCTCACCGGTGTTACACTGATCCTTAATTCTTTTTTCTTGATGCTGAGGGATAAATCTAAACTGGAATAGAAATGAATCGTTTGACAGGTGCAGCAAAGAAATCCAAACTCTTAATCACAAACCTCGCCATAATTAATGAAAATAAGCTAATCACAGATTTAATCTCACCGGTGTCATTCTGATCCTTAATACTCTTTCTTGATGCTAACCCATAAATCTAACCTGGATAATAACGAATCGTTTTTATAGTGCAGCCAGCAAATCAAAACTCTACATCAAAAACGTAGCCATAATTAATAATAATAAGCTAATCCCAAATTTAATCTGAACGGTATCACACTGATACTTAATTCTCTTTCTTGATGATGAGGGGTAAATCTAAATTGAAATAGAAACGAATCGTTTGACAAGTGCAGCTAGCAAATATAAAGTCTTCATGAGAAACCTCCCCATAATAAATAATAATGAGCTAATCCCATAGGTAATCTCACCTGTGACACACTGATCCTTAATTCTATTTCTTGATGCTGAGGGATAAATCTAAACTGGAATAGAAATGAATCGTTTGACAAGTGCTGCAAGCAAATCAAATCTCTTCATCACAAACTCGCCATAATTAATAATAATAATATAATCCCATAGTTAATCTCACAGGTGTCACATACTGATGCTTATTTTCCTTTCTTGGATGCGGAGGGATAAATCTAAACTGAATAGAAATAAATCGTTTGACAAGTGCTGCGAGCAATCAATCTTCTTCATCACAAACATCGCCATAATTAATAATAATAATATAATCCCATAGTTAATTCACAGGTGTCACACTGATTCTTATTTTCCTTTCTTGATGCGGAGGGATAAATCTAAATCCGAATAGAAATGAATCGTTTGACAAGTGCTGCGAGCAAATCAAATCTCTTCATCACAAAATATCGCCATAATTAATAATAATAATATAATCCCATAGTTAATCTCACAGGTGTCACACTGATTCTTATTTTTCCTTTCTTGATGCGGAGGGATAAATCTAAACTGGAATAGAAATGAATCGTTTGACAAGTGCTGCGAGCAAATCAAATCTCTTCATCACAAACCTCGCCATAATTAATAATAATAATATAATCCCATAGTTAATCCCCACAGGTGTCACACTGATGCTTATTTTCCTTTTCTTGATGCGGAGGGATAAATCTAAACTGAATAGAAATAAATCGTTTGACAAGTGCTGCGAGCAAATCAAATCTCTTCATCACAAACATCGCCATAATTAATAATAATAATATAATCCCATAGTTAATCTCACAGGTGTCACACTGATTCTTATTTTCCTTTCTTGATGCGGAGGGATAAATCTAAATCCGGAATAGAAATGAATCGTTTGACAAGTGCTGCGAGCAAATCAAATCTCTTCATCACAAACCTCGCCATAATTAATAATAATAATATAATCCCATAGTTAATTCCCACAGGTGTCACACTGATGCTTATTTTCCTTTCTTGATGTGGAGGGATAAATCTAAATCCGGAATAGAAATAAATCGTTTGACAAGTGCTGCGAGCAAATCAAATCTCTTCATCACAAACATCGCCATAATTAATAATAATAATATAATCCCATAGTTAATCTCACAGGTGTCACACTGATTCTTTTTTATTTTCCTTTCTTGATGCGGAGGGATAAATCTAAACTGGAATAGAAATGAATCGTTTGACAAGTGCTGCGAGCAAATCAAATCTCTTCATCACAAACATCGCCATAATTAATAATAATAATATAATCCCATAGTTAATCTCACAGGTGTCACACTGATTCTTATTTTCCTTTCTTGATGCGGAGGATAAATCTAAACTGGAATAGAAATGAATCGTTTGACAAGTGCTGCGAGCAAATCAAATCTCTTCATCACAAACCTCGCCATAATTAATAATAATAATATAATCCCATAGTTAATCTCTACAGGTGTCACACTGATGCTTATTTTCCTTTCTTGATGCGGAGGGATAAATCTAAACTGAAGAAATAAATCGTTTGACAAGGAACCGTGTAAATCGAAACTCCTCATCCCAAACTTCGCCATAATTAATAATAATAAGCTAATGCCATAGTTAATCTAACCGATGTCACTCTGATCCTTAATTCTATTTCTTCATGCTGACGGTAAATCTAAACTGGAATAGAAATGACTCGTTTGAAAAGTTCAGCTAGGAAATCAAAACGCTAGATCAGAAACCTCGCTAAAATTAATAATATTAAGCTAATCGCATAGTAAATCTCAACGGTGTCACTCTGATCCTTAATTCTCGTTCTTGATACCGAGGGATAAATCTAAACTGGAATTGAAATAAATCGTTTGACATGTGCAGCGAGCAAATCGAACCCTTCAGGAAAGACCCTGCCATATTTTATAATAATGAACTAATCTCACATTTAATCTCACCGGTGTCACTCTGATTCTTAATTTTCTTTCTTGATGCTGAGGGATAAATCTATACTGGAATAGGCATAAAATGTTTGACATGTGCAGCGAACGAATCAGAACTCTTCATGACAAACCTTGCCATAATTAATAATAATAAGCTAATCCCATAGTTAATCTAACCGATGTCACTCTGATCCTTAAGTCTCTTTCTTGTTGCTGAGGGACAAATTTAAACTGGAATAGAAATATATCGTTTGACAAGTGAAGCGAGCAAATCAAAACACTTCACCACAAACCTTTCCATAATTAATAATAATAAGCTAATCCCATAGTTAATCTCACCGGTGTCACTCTGATCCTTAATTCCCTTTCTTGATGCTGAGGGATAAATCTAAACTGGAATATAAATAATTCGTGTGATAAGTGCAGCGAGCAAATCAAAACTTTTCATCAGAAACCTTCCCATAATTAATAATAATAAGCTAATCCCATAGTTAATCTCACCGGTGTCAATCTGATCCTTAATACTATTTCTTGATGCTGAGTGTAAATCTAAACAGGAAGAGAAACGAATCGTTTGACAAGTGCATCGTGCAAATCGAATTCTTCATGACAATCCTCGTCATAATTAATAATAATAAGCTAATCCCATAGTTAATCTCACCAGTATCAGTCTGATCCTTAATTCTCTTTCTTGATGCTGAGGGATAAATCTAAACTGGAATAGACATGAATCGTTTGAGAGATGCAGCGAGCAAATCAAATCTTTTCATCACAATCCTCGCCATAATAAATTATAATATACTAATCCCATTCTTAATCTCACCGGTTTCTCTATGATCCTTAATTTTCTTTCTTGCTGCTGAGGGATAAATCTAAACTGGAAGAAAAATAAATCGTTTGACAAGTGCAGCGAGCAAATCAAAACTCTTCATCACCACCATCGCCATAATTACTCTTTAGTCAGTCTGTTAATTGTCATACGTCATACAAGCTTGAACGATCATGTCACTTTCGAGACATGACTGACTTGGCAGAAGATTTTTTCTGTTTAAGTTTGCCAGTACTTTTTGCGGCAGACTGGTTGCCAACCAAGTCTATAGACCTCAATCTTTCTTGCTATTTAACCCATATCTGGAGGGACATGAGATAGAGACATGCCTTCCCCAAGGATATTTGCTCGTAACTGTATTACTCTTCACTGATTTTAAACACTATTTTTAAAATGTATATCCCATAACATTGTATGTATATACGAATCATATTTCTAGAAGTAACTTTCTTTTTGTATGTAGTCTTGACTAATTTATGGTTTATTGGCGACACTACTATTATTATTATTCAAGCATTTTTAAGCATAATAAAAATTAGTTTTTAATAATGAAGAGGTGCACATGCTTTTTATACTTCTTGATTGTCTTCCAATATTCCTAATCTAAAACCAACTAACTAAATAGTTATTATATTCCGCTGGAAGGTTTTCACAGCCTTTTTTAGTCACTTTCCTAAAGATGGTGTCACGATAAAATCACCCAGCCTCTTGTGTTACGAACAGGTTAATACGCGTATATAGTCACATCGATCGCCCGTTTTTCTGGCTGCTCTCTCCGACTGGTAGTAGTTAGACCGGTCTCTTTGGTAGCGATTACCGAGTAAACTATATCCAAAAACCCTTAACGAGTCGTTACACCAGTAAATATCCAAGAAGCACGATCTGTTTTAGTTTTTGATCTGTAAAAGTTGAAAGTAAATCCGGTTGAAATGGCCAACGTTGTAAAAACAGCGACAATACAAGATTTACTGTTCTACGCGATCCATCCAATAGACAATTCAACCGTACATGATCCACCCAGGTGAGATTAATTAGCTTTATAGCCAAAGAAAAGTATTTATGGAATCGACTGTTGCATAATTCAAAATAGAGAGTATGATGCTTTCTACATCCTCAAAGATTAGATTAGTTAATGGATAAGCTTTTTTGACAAGGAAGTTGAGTAAGTACACTCTGTTATTACTTAATCCATCTTAATCATAATAATTCTTTCTTAACCAGCTCAAACTAGATTAATACACAGATAACATATACAACAAAATAATCTTAATAATAGATTCCATTTTAGTTAATCTATCCCAACCGTAATACTTTTAGTCAATTCACATTAGATTAATTTGCAGATAACCTATATAACCAAATAAGTTTTGGCGCAACGTATGACGATAATCTGCATCCTACGGCAACGCCTATAACTGCAAGCTTTCGAGGACCGTGGAAACACTTATTAACTGCTGCTGTTCCCAAATCCAACCACACCCAGAGTGGCACCATCTATCACGGTCCTAGCTATGGGCAAATAGTTAATACCCAAACCTGTGTCAAAATACTACAAAAGTATAAAACTATATTTTTATAGTAAAATTTCCAGCAATACTATTTTGAGGTAAAAATATCACCAGTAACATATTTTTGAAAAAATCATATCTAACAATACTTTTTTCAATATTATAAGAAATATATTTGTGAAAAATATTGTCAGCAATACATTTTTGAAAAAAAATATATTACCAGCAATATATTTTTGAAAAGAACATGTAAACAGCAGTACATATCTGAAGATAAATATATTAGCAGAAATACATTCAGGAAGAAAAAATGCCAGTAATATATATTTTTGAGAAAAAAATACACACCAGTAATGTACCTGATTCCCGACAAAAGCCTCTTTACAATAATGCTTCAAGGAAACCTAATCTACAAAGTGATTTCTTACAAAGAATATATATTCAGTTCATGCTAATATATTACAAAAGTATTTTTGGCATTAAATAAATAATCGAGGTTGAAATGTCGTAAAACAAACCAAACCAAACTAAACTAGGTACCTTCACTAAATTGCTAAAAAAAAGCATAGTATGAATAAAAAATGTATCAAACTTAATAACAACGAACCTTTTCAGTCGAAATGTTTTTATTATTTTTAAGAGAAAAGATTAAAGTAATTTCTAATTACTTTTTAAAATTTTTTAATCCCTTCTAGTTACTTTTTAAAAAATTTTAATCCCCGCTAATATGTTCGAAATTTTGGAAGAAAATCTTGTTTTGATTTGAGTTATCGGGTAACCAAAACGTTACGACTGTTTACAATGGAAAACGTAATGATTATGTACGTTACCACCTACGTTCGTCCCTATACACTTACATACATTCACACATTACACCACTTTGTTAAACAGTGATTGGTCAATATATCGCCAATGCATTTCATTACGAAACAATTTTACAAATCGTAGCTACGCCACAATTTACAAATCCCGTTATAATCAAGTAATAATTCTTGTACAATTTTGGGTAGAAGATTGGATCAAACAAACCTTTTCAGTCTGACCAGCATACACTCGCTCATTGGTTAATTTTTAGCCATTTGTCGTTTGCACGTGAAAACCTAGTTCTCCCTCGTTTCTCACTGGTGCCTATCCAATGGCTATTTAAGCAACGCACCCACGTGTACATATTCAGTGGGGGCCCCA
The DNA here is from genome assembly GCA_037127315.1 of Ascarosepion bandense. Classification (NCBI taxonomy): domain Eukaryota; kingdom Metazoa; phylum Mollusca; class Cephalopoda; order Sepiida; family Sepiidae; genus Ascarosepion; species Ascarosepion bandense. The sequence continues at coordinate 672,968 of JBBBDQ010001946.1, forward strand.
GCTGCCGAGAAAGTTGGGGGCATACGTCATAATCTGTCCTCACTCATACCCCCGCACCCGACGGCAGATAGCAGTCGTCGGCGCACGAAATCATCTCTCACATATACATATGTATGCATACACACACACACGCACACATACAATGAGAATTCAACTATTAAATCCCTGTCGGTTGGATACCAATCAAGCACATCTAAGAACAAGCTGATACAAACATTTCAACCCAATACTTTTTTAACTTTCTTACAGAACATTCTATCAATGATTTTTCCTTTCTGAACAAGACTTGATTAAAACAAAACTTTTCTAGGAACATTTATTCATTGATTTATTCTCTCTCAAATAACGGTTAATGAGAGGAAACTTTTGATCTTTCTACATTGTTCACAGTTAAATGCATGTTTCTTTCTCTATCAACACCGAATGGTTGTAAATTTGTTAATCCATGTACATTTTGGTTACAATTTCTGGTTGGTTTCCTAATCCTAAATATAAATTAATGTGGTGGTTTCCGCTATATCTTCTTGGCTAAATCGACGTGCGTGAATATAAAACTCTACAATTACATCACCTACCTTGTTCCGGTGACAAACACATTAATCTGGTAATTCTACCAAAAATCAATTGTCAGATTTTAATGAAATATTCAATATTCATTCACAAATCAATAAAATTGTTTTTGAAATTATTATTTTTTTTAAAATCTTGATAAAAATATCGTTTTTTACCTCCTTTAACCTCCGTCCACGTAAATCTATGAAATTTTAATAAATTCTAAAGTGTTGCGGTTTATAACGCAGGGCTCATTAGGGAATATAAATCGTCTATATTTTTTAAATTTTGCCTCTGTGTCCGAAAATCTGCTTCTAAGAGTAAAATAAAAATGCAATAAAACTCTGATATTATTTCATTTAATAAGTTTTAATTATTTTGTTATTATAATAATTTATAAAGTTTCAAAAATATTTTTAAATCTTAAAAGAACTGTTGCAGTCAGATTTTTTAGTTAAGAATTGATGATTATATTGCCTATCGAAAATTGAATAGTTTAATAAAATTTGTTCTGCCTCGATATTTTTAAAATAATTTAAACATTTTTTGTGCATTTGAAGTTTTTTTTTATTTTGTATGATAATTTCTATGAGCAACTTAAAAAGTCAGAATTTCCTCCCCCTTACCCGAAAAAAAATTGTACAATTTCGTTATTTATGAACGCCATTCATTTTATCTCTAATCAAGTATCTACCAACAAGTCCTTGATTTACGGCGCGGACAGGTCAAAATGTTCAAATCTCTGATTAAAAAATAGTTTAATTCTAAACTATCAGTATAGCCCGGCGTTGCTCGGGTGTAGTGAAAGCTTTAAAACTAATCCATGGTCCTGGAGCTCAGACTCTTTGGACGTTGGCACGAAAGACTAAAAAGCAATAGTTGTTTCCAGTTAAAGCGAAACCGTAGACTGAAAGAAAAATGAATGGATATAAGTCAAATTTTGATTTCCTGGTATCGATATCCAATAAGTTTTTTCGTCGTAAAGTGAATTTTGAAGGCTAAATAAGTCCTCTGAGTAAATGGTATCATGGCTGAGACTAAGAACTACAATTATACCTACTTAGAGCCAAACCCAAAGCAAAAACTAAAATAAAAAGGCTGAAAAAAAAATACAGATATACAGGCAGATAAACAGACACACACACAAACATCTTGCCGTTTATATATACATATATTATTTATTTTCTGCATTATTGTAAGAACTGTAACCTTGAAAACTCTGAATATAGTTTCTTATGTCTTTGTCTATGAGTGTATCAAATTTGATTAAAATCGGACCACTCCTTCTATAACCCGATTTTTTCGATTATCGATTTTCGATATTTATCGGGGTTATCTGGACACGAAACCTAGCTAAGAACACTCGCTTATAGTACAACTTATAGTACAACTGTGTAAATTTTCAAGAAAATCAGTTCAGCCGTTTCGGAGTCCATAGGTAAAGGACACAGACACATACAAACACACAGACAAAGTTCCATTTATAAATAAGTTTAGATTTCACGCTATAGATAATTAATTTCACATAAAATTTGCTAATTTTCCAAAAGTAATATATCACAGATGTATGTTTTATTTTGCAAGAGTTTTAGAACCGAGATTTAACTTTTGTTAATGTGGCTATCGTTCAAAAATGGCGGCAAAATTCAACAATTAAAAAAATCTCGAGTTTTATATTCTATCAATATAATTTCTATTTGAAATAAACCTGAAAGTATTTTGCTTACTGGAAATAGTAATTTTAACCATTTAGCTTTCAATTAAAACTAAAATAAAAGTTTAAAGAAAAATATTTCACTTTTAAAAATTCACTTTAAAAATAACTATACAGCTTTTTCGCGATTTAGTGGAGGTACCTAATTTTGTGACTCATAATTCGATCTTGATAATAGTCAGTATACGTTTCATCTACGATATGATTTCTCCGTTACATTTAGAGGTAATAGTTTTATAGATGCTATTTTTATAACAGACCCTGAAAGAATTGGCCTTATTCAGTATTCCATAAAGAAAGCTTCGCCCCAGAAGATGAAAAATTGTATTTGACCAGACTTTTTCGTCAGAAATAAAAAATAGAAGTAAAGACAAATATTTCTGCCAAATATTTTCTTCAAAAGTCGACTAAATTTTATATAAAGACATCATTCGCATTTATAGTTTTTGACTTAAGACTAAAAGATCAATTTTGTGGCGAACACTTATTCAATACAAATTACTGACACCAACGGATCGGAAATTCTTTGAAAGATAACATTCGGATATATAGCTGGCTGACTGACGATTAAATAATCAATTTTGTTGCGTACTCTTTCTTAATACAAATTACTGACACCAACGGATCTGAAATTCTTTGAAAGATAACATTTGGATATATAGCTGGCTGACTGACGATTAAATAATCAATTTTGTTGCGTACTCTTTCTTAATACAAATTACTGACACCAACGGATCGGAAATTCTTTGAAAGATAACATTCGGACGTATAGCGGACTGACTTACGACTAAAGATCAATTTTGTTGCGAACTCTTAGTTAATACAAACTGCTGAAACCAACGGACCGGGAATTCTTTGAAAGATAAAATTAGTACATATAGCAGGCAGATTTACGACTAAAAGATCAATTTTGTTGCGTATTCTTCCTTAATACAAATTATTGACGTCAATGGAACAGAAATTTATTGAAAGTTAATATTCGGACATATAGCAGGCTGAGTTACGATTAAATGATCAATTTTGTTGCGTACTCTTCCTTAATACAAATTACTGACACCAACGGATCGGAAATTCTTTGAAAGATAATATTCGGATATATAGCTTCCTGTCTTACTACTAAAAGATCAATTTTGTTGCGAACACTTAGTTAATACAAACTGCTGACACCACGGATCGGAAATTCTTTGAAAGAAAACATTCGGACATATAGCGGGCTGACTTACGACTAAAAGATGAATTTTGTTGCTTACTCTTCCTTAATATAAATTACTGACAGTAAAGTTTGGAAATACTTTAAAAGATACCATTTTGACATCTAGTTTGCTGATTTACTACTAAAGGCCAGTTTTTTGTGTACTCTTCCTTAATACAAATTGATGATACCAAGTATCAGAAATTCTTTGAAAGATAACATTCGGGCATATAGCTTGCTGACTTACTACTAAAAGATAAATTTTATTGCATACTTGTCCTTAATATAAATTACTGACACCAAGGATCCGAAATTCTTTGAAAGATAACACTAGGAGATAAAGCGGTCTAACTTACTACTATAAGACAAACAAAGAGAATATAAGATTTTTTAAAAAATTTTCTTATGTAATTGCCGCTATCTTTTTGGTGGGTTAAGGAAGTGTACAGAATCTATCTTATTTGATTATAGTTCGAAGCGGTTTCGGCCTCTCATTTAGGCATTTACAATAGGAAGAACAGAGAAAAAAAAGAGAGTTCATGTGGGACAGGATGGTAGGAAAAGAGAAAGAGACAGAGTGTGAGGGAGGAAAGAGTGTGGGATTGAGTGAGAGAAAGGTAGTGAGAGAGATTAAGATGGAGGGTGAGCGAAGAGAGAGTTTGAGAGTGAGAAAGAATGGTAAAGAGAGACATTTAAATAGAGGGTGAGTGAGGAGAGATTGTGATATTGAGGAAGAATGGTAGAGAGAGAAATTGAGATAGAGTGAAAGAAAAGAGAGAGTGTGTGAGAATGAGAGAATGGTAGAGAAAGAGACTGAGGTAGACGGTGAGCGAGGAGAGATTGTAAAAACCAGAAAGAGTGAGAGAGACAGACTGAGACAGAAGGTGAGTAAGGAGAGAATGTACGAGTAAAAGAGAGTTATAGGGAGAGATATTGATATAGAGGATGAACAATGGGAGTAAGACAGTGTATGGAGAATAGGATAGGGAGTGAATGAGTAGAGTGTGTAGGACTGAGATCGTATAGGGAAAGAGAATAGGATAGAGAGTGAATGAGGAGAGTGTGTGGGAGTGAGACCGTATGGGGAAAGAGAATAGGATAGAGAGTGAATGAGGAGAGCGTGTGGGAGTGAGACCGTATAGGGAAAGAGAATAGGATAGAGAGTGAATGAGGAGAGTGTGTGGGAGTGAGACCGTATAGGGAAAGAGAATAGGATAGAGAGTGAATGAGGAGAGTGTGTGGGAGTGAGACCGTATAGGGAAAGAGAATAGGATAGAGAGTGAATGAGGAGAGCGTGTGGGAGTGAGACCGTATAGGGAAAGAGAATAGGATAGGGAGTAAATGACGAGAGCGTGTGGGAGTGAAACAGTATAGGGAAAGAGAATGGGATAGAGAGTGACTGAGGAGAGTGTGTGGGAGTGAGACCGTATAGGGAAAGAGAATAGGATAGAGAGTGAATGAGTAGAGTGTGTAGGAGTGAGACCGTATAGGGAAAGAGAATAGGATAGAGAGTGAATGAGGAGAGTGTGTGGGAGTGAGACCGTATAGGGAAAGAGAATGGGATAGACAGAGAATCAGGACAGCGTGTGGGAGAGAGATCGTATATGTAAACAGAATAGGATTGAGAGTGAATGACGAGAGAGTGTGAGAGTGAGACGGTATAGGTGATGAGAATAGGATAGGAATGAATGAGGAGAGTGTGTGGGAGTGAGACAGTATAGGGAAAGAGAATAGGATAGAGAGTGAATGAGGAGAGCGTGTGGGAATGAGACCGTATAGGGAAAGAGAATGGGATAGACAGTGGAGGACGAGAGCGTGTGGGAGTGAGATCGTGTAGGGAAAGAGAATAGGATAGAGAAAGAATGACGAGAGAGTCTGGGAGTGAGACCGTGTAAGGAAAGAGAATAGGATAGAGAGTGAATGACGAGAGAGTGTTGGAGTGAGATCGTATAGGGAAAGAGAATGGGACAGAGAGTGAATGACGAGACCGTGTAGGGAAAGTGAATAAGATAAAGAGTGAATGACGAGAGAGTGTGGGAGCGAGACCGTATAGGGAAAGAGAATGGGATAGACAGTGGATGACGAGAGCGTGTGGGAGTGAGATCGTGTAGGGAAAGAAAATAGGATAGAGAGTGAAAGAGGAGAACGTGTGGGAGTGAGACAGTATAGGGAAAGAGAATAGGATAGAGAGTGAATGAGGAGAGCGTTTGGGAGTAAGACCGTATAGGGAAAGAGAATAGGATAGAGAGTGAAAGAAGAGAGCGTGTGGGAGTGAGACCGTACCGGGAAAGAGAATAGGATAGAGAGAGAAAGAGGAGAGCGAGTGGGAGTGAGACGTATAGGGAAAGAGAAAAGGATAGGGAGTGAATGATGAGAGTGTGAGGGAGTGAGACCGTATAGGGAAAGAGAATAGTATAGAGAGTGAATGACGAGAGCGTGTGGGAGTGAGAACCGTATTGGGAAAGAGAATGGGATAGACAGTGAATGACGAGAGCGTGTGGGAGTGAGACCGTATAGAGAAAGAGAACAGGTTAGAGAGTGAATGACGGGTGAGTGTTGGAGTGAGACCATTTAGGTAAAGAGGATGGGACAGAGAATGAATGACGAAAGTGTGGGGGAGTGAGACCCTATAGAGAAAGAGAATGGAATACAGAGTGAATGAGGAGAACGTGTGTGAGTGAGACCGTAACGGGAAAGAGAATGGAATACAGAGTGAATGAGGCGAGCGTGTGGGAGTGAGACGTATAGGGAAAAAATTAGGAGAGTGAGTGAATGAGGAGAGTGTGTGGGAGTGACACCGTATCGGGAAAGAGAATAGGATAGGGAGTGAATGAGGAGAGTGTGTGGGAGAGAGATCGTATAGGGAAAGAGAATAGGATAGAGAATGAATGAGGAGAGCGTGTGGGAGTGAGACCGTATAGGGAAAGAGAATACGATAGAGAGTGAATGAGGAGAGCGTGTGGGAATAAGACCGTATAGGGAAAGACAATAGGATAGAGAATGAAAGAGGAGAGCATGTGGGAGTGAGACAGTATCGGGAAAGAGAAAAGTATAGGGAGTGAATGAGGAGAGTGTGTGGGAGTGAGACCGTATAGGGAAAGAGAATAGGATAGAGAGTGAAAGAGGAGAGCGTGTGGGAGTGAGACAGTATAGGGAAAGAGAATAGGATAGAGAATGAATGAGGAGAGTGTGTGGGAGTGAGACCGTATAGGGAAAGAGAATAGGATAGAGAGTGAAAGAGGAGAGCGTGTGGGAGTAAGACCGTATAGGGAAAGAGAATATGATAGAGAGTGAATAAGGAGAGCGTGTGGGAGTAAGACCGTATAGGGAAAGAGAATAGGATAGAGAATGAATGAGGAGAGTGTGTGGGAGTGAGACCGTATAGGGAAAGAGAATAGGATAGAGAGTGAATGAGGAGAGTGTGTGGGAGTGAGACAGTATAGGGAAAGAGAATAGGATAGAGAATGAATGAGGAGAGTGTGTGGGAGTGAGAGCGTATAGGGAAAGAGAATAGGATAGAGAGTGAAAGAGGAGAGCGTGTGGGAGTGAGACCGTATAAGGAAAGAGAATAGGATAGAGAATGAATGAGGAGAGCGTGTGGGAGTAAGACCGTATAGGGAAAGAGAATAGGATAGAGAATGAATGAGGAGAGTGTGTGGGAGTGAGACCGTATAGGGAAAGAGAATAGGATAGAGAGTGAATGAGGAGAGTGTGTGGGAGTGACAGCGTATAGGGAAAGAGAATAGGATAGAGAGTGAAAGAGGAGAGCGTGTGGGAGTGAGACCGTATAAGGAAAGAGAATAGGATAGAGAATGAATGAGGAGAGCGTGTGGGAGTAAGACCGTATAGGGAAAGAGAATAGGATAGAGAATGAATGAGGAGAGTGTGTGGGAGTGAGACCGTATAGGGAAAGAGAATAGGATAGAGAATGAATGAGGAGAGCGTGTGGGAGTAAGACCGTATAGGGAAAGAGAATAGGATAGAGAATGAATGAGGAGAGTGTGTGGGAGTGAGAGCGTATAGGGAAAGAGAATAGGATAGAGAGTGAAAGAGGAGAGCGTGTGGGAGTGAGACCGTATAGGGAAAGAGAATAGGATAGAGAGTGAAAGAGGAGAGCGTGTGGGAGTGAGACAGTATCGGGAAAGAGAATTGGATAGAGAATGAATGAGGAGAGTGTGTGGGAGTGAGACCGTATAGGGAAAGAGAATAGGATAGAGAGTGAAAGAGGAGAGCGTGTGGGAGTGAGACCGTATAGGGAAAGAGAATAGGATAGAGAGTGAAAGAGGAGAGCGTGTGGGAGTGAGACAGTATCGGGAAAGAGAATTGGATAGAGAATGAATGAGGAGAGTGTGTGGGAGTGAGACCGTATAGGGAAAGAGAATAGGATAGAGAGTGAAAGAGGACAGCGTGTGGGAGTAAGACCGTATAGGGAAAGAAAATAGGATAGAAAGTGAATGAGGAGGACATATGGGAGTGAGACAGTACCGGGAAAGAGAATGGAATACAGAGTGAAAGAGGAGAGCGTGTGGGAGTGAGACAGTATAGGGAAAGAGAATAGGATAGAGAATGAATGAGGAGAGCGTGTGGGTGTGAGACCGTATAGGGAAAGAGAATAGGATGGAGAGTGAATGAGGAGAGCGTGTGGGAGTAAGACCGTATAGTGAAAGAGAATAGGATAGAGAATGAAAGAGGAGAGAGTGTGGGAGTGAGACAGTATCGGGAAAGAGAAAAGGATAGGGAGTGAATGAGGAGTGTGTGTTGGAGTGAGACCGTATAGGGAAAGAGAATAGGATAGAGAGTGAAAGAGGAGAGCGTGTGGGAGTGAGACAGTATAGGGAAAAGAATAGGATAGCGAATGAATGAGGAGAGCGTGTGGGAGTGAGACCGTATAGGGAAAGAGAATAGGATAGAGAGTGAATGAGGAGAGCGTGTGGGAGTAAGACCGTATAGGGAAAGAGAATAGGATAGAGAGTGAAAGAGGAGAGCGTGTGGGAGTGAGACCGTATAGGGAAAGAGAATAGGATAGAGAGTGAAAGAGGAGAGCGTGTGGGAGTGAGACAGTATAGGGAAAGAGAATAGGATAGAGAATGAATGAGGAGAGCGTGTGGGAGTGAGACCGTATAGGGAAAGAAAATAGGATAGAGAATGAAAGAGGAGAGCGTGTGGGAGTAAGACCGTATAGGGAAAGAGAATAGGATATAGAGTGAAAGAGGAGAGCGTCTGGGAGTAAGACCGTATAGGGAGAGAAAATAGGATAGAAAGTGAATGAGGAGGACATATGGGAGTGAGACTGTACCGGGAAAGAGAATGGAATACAGAGTGAATGAGGAGAGCGTGTGGGAGTGAGACGTATAGGGAAAGAGAATAGGATAGCGAGTGAATGAGGAGAGTGTGTGTGAGTGAGACAGTATCGGGAAAGAGAAAAGGATAAGGAGTTAATGAGGTGAGTGCATCGGAGTGAGACCGTATAGGGAAAGAGAAAGGGACAGTGAATGAATGACGTGAGCGTGTGGGAGTGAGACCGTATAGGGAATGAGAATGAGACAGAGAGTGAATGACGAGAGCGTGTGGGAGTGAGACCGTATAGCGAAAGAGAATGGGACAGAGAGTGAATGACGTGAGCGTGTGGGAGTGAGACCGTATAGGGAAAGGCAGTAGGATATCGAGTGAATGATGGGAGAGTGTTGGAGTGAGACCATTTAGGGAAAGAGGATGGGACAGAGAGTGAATGAAGAAAGTGTGTGGGAGTGAGACCGTATTGGGAAAGAGAATGGAATACAGAGTGAATGAGGAGAACGTGTTTGAGTGAGTCCATACCGCTAAAGAGTATGGAATACAGAGTGATGAGGCGAGCGTGTTGGAGTGAGACGTATAGGGAAAAAATTAGGTAGTGAGTGAATTAGGAGAGAGTGTGGGAGTGAGAACGGTATAGGGAAAGAGAATAGGATAGAGAGTGAAAGAGGAGAGTGTGTGGGAGTGAGACAGTATAGGGAAAGAGAATAGGATAGTGAATGAATGAGGAGAGCGAGTGGGAGTGTGACCGTATAGGGAAAGAGAATGGGACAGAGAGTGAATGTGGAGAGCGTGTGGGAGTGAGACAGTATATGAAAAAGAATAGGATAGTGAATGAATGAGGGGAGCGTGTGGGAGTAAGACCGTATAGGGAAAGAGAATAGGATAGAGAGTGAAAGAGGAGAGCGTGTGAGAGTGAGACAGTATAGGGAAAGACAATAGGATAGAGAGTGAAAGAGGAGAGCGTGTCGGAGTGAGACCGTATAGGGAAAGAGAATAGGATATAGAGTGAAAGAGGAGAGCGTGTGGGTGTGAGACCGTATAGGGAAAGAGAATAGGATAGAGAGTGAAAGAGGAGAGCGTGTGGGAGTGAGACCGTATAGGGAAAGAGAATAGGATAGAGAGTGAAAGAGGAGAGCGTGTGGGAGTGAGACAGTATAGGGAAAGAGAATAGGATAGAGAATGACTGAGGAGAGCGTGTAGGAGTGAGACCGTATAGGGAAAGAGAATAGGATAGAGAGTGAAAGAGGAGAGCGTGTGGGAGTGAGACAGTATAGGGAAAGAGAATGGGACAGAGAGTGAATGACGAGAGCGTGTGGGAGTGGGACCGTATAGGGAAAGAAAATAGGATATAGAGTGAAAGAGGAGAGCGTCTGGGAGTAAGACCGTATAGGGAGAGAAAATAGGATAGAAAGTGAATGAGGAGGACATATGGGAGTGAGACTGTACCGGGAAAGAGAATGGAATACAGAGTGAATGAGGAGAGCGTGTGGGAGTGAGACGTATAGGGAAAGAGAATAGGATAGCGAGTGAATGAGGAGAGTGTGTGGGAGTGAGACCGTATCGGGAAAGAGAATAGTATACGTAGTGAATGATGAAAGTGTGTGGGATTGGGACCGTATAGGGAAAGAGAATTGGATAGCGAGTGAATGAGGAGAGTGTGTGGGAGTGAGACAGTATCGGGAAAGAGAAAAGGATAAGGAGTTAATGAGGTGAGTGCGTCGGAGTGAGACCGTATAGGGAAAGAGAAAGGGACAGTGAATGAATGACGTGAGCGTGTGGGAGTGAGACCGTATAGGGAATAAGAATGGGACAGAGAATGAATGACGTGAGCGTGTGGGAGTGAGACCGTATAGGGAATAAGAATGGGACAGAGAGTGAATGACGAGAGCGTGTGGGAGTGAGACCGTATAGCGAAAGAGAATGGGACAGTGAGTGAATGACGAGAGCGTGTGGGAGTGAGACCGTATAGGGAAAGAGAATAGGATAGAGAGTGAAAGAGGAGAGCGTGTGGGAGTAAGACCGTATAGGGAAAGAGAATAGGATAGAGAGTGAAAGAGGAGAGCGTGTGGGAGTAAGACCGTATAGGGAAAGAGAATAGGATAGAGAGCGAAAGAGGAGAGCGTGTGGGAATGAGACAGTATAGGGAAAGAGAATAGGATAGAGAATGAATGAGGAGAGCGTGTGGGAGTGAGACCGTATAGGGAAAGAAAATAGGATAGAGAATGAAAGAGGAGAGCGTGTGGGAGTGAGACAGTATAGGGAAAGAGAATAGGATAGAGAATGAAAGAGGACAGCGTGTGGGAGTGAGACCGTATAGGGAAAGAAAATAGGATAGAGAGTGAAAGAGGAGAGCGTGTGGGAATGAGACAGTATAGGGAAAGAGAATAGGATAGAGAGTGAAAGAGGAGAGCGTGTGGGAGTGATACAGTATAGGGAAAGAGAATAGGATAGAGAGTGAAAGAGGAGAGCGTGTGGGAGTAAGACCGTATAGGGAAAGAGAATAGGATAGAGAGTGAAAGAGGAGAGCGTGTGGGAGTGAGACAGTATAGGGAAAGAGAATAGGATAGAGAATGAAAGAGGAGAGCGTGTGGGAGTGAGACCGTATAGGGAAAGAGAATAGGAAAGAGGGTGAAAGAGGAGAGCGTGTGGGAATAAGACCGTATAGGGAAAGAGAATAGGATAGAGAGTGAAAGAGGAGAGCGTGTGGGAGTTAGACCGTATAGGGAAAGTGAATATGATAGAGAGTGAAAGAGGAGAGCCTGTGGGAGTGAGACCGTATAGGGAAAGGGAATAGGATAGAGAATGAAAGAGGAGAGCGTGTGGGAGTGGGACAGTATAGGGAAAGAGAATAGGATAGAGAATGAAAGAAGACAGCGTGTGGGAGTGAGACCGTATAGGGAAAGAGAATAGGATAGAGAGTGAAAGAGGACAGCGTGTGGGAGTGAGACCGTATAGGGAAAGAAAATAGGATAGAGAGTGAAAGAGGACAGCGTGTGGGAGTGAGACAGTATAGGGAAAGAGAATAGGATAGAGAGTGAAAGAGGACAGCGTGTGGGAGTGAGACAGTATAGGGAAAGAGAATAGGATAGAGAATGAATGAGGAGAGCGTGTGGGAGTAAGACCGTATAGGGAAAGAGAATAGGATATAGAGTGAAAGAGGAGAGCGTCTGGGAGTAAGACCGTATAGGGAGAGAAAATAGGATAGAAAGTGAATGAGGAGGACATATGGGAGTGAGACGGTACCGGGAAAGAGAATGGAATACAGAGTGAATGAGGAGAGCGTGTGGGAGTGAGACGTATAGGGAAAGAGAATGGGACAGTGAATGAATGACGTGAGCGTGTGGGAGTGAGACCGTATAGGGAATAAGAATGGGACAGAGAATGAATGACGTGAGCGTGTGGGAGTGAGACCGTATAGGGAATGAGAATGGGACAGAGAGTGAATGACGAGAGCGTATGGGAGTGAGACCGTATAGCGAAAGAGAATGGGACAGAGAGTGAATGACGTGAGCGTGTGGGAGTGAGACCGTATAGGGAAAGACAGTAGGATATAGAGTGAATGACGGGAGAGTGTTGGAGTGAGACCATTTAGGGAAAGAGGATGGGACAGAGAGTGAATGAAGAAAGTGTGTGGGAGTGAGACCGTATTGGGAAAGAGAATGGAATACAGAGTGAATGAGGAGAACGTGTTTGAGTGAGTCCGTACCGCTAAAGAGTATGGAATACAGAGTGAATGAAGCGAGCGTGTTGGAGTGAGACGTATAGGGAAAAAATTAGGTAGTGAGTGAATTAGAAGGGTGTGTGGGAGTGAGACCGTATCGGGAAAGCGAATAGGATAGGTAGTGAATTAGGAGAGAGTGTGGGAGTGAGAACGGTATAGGGAAAGTGAATGGGATAGACAGTGAATGACGAGAGCGTGTGGGAGTGAGACCGTATAGGGGAAGAGAATAGGATAGAGAGTGAATGAAGAAAGTGTGTGGGAGTGAGACCGTATAGGGAAAGAGAATGGGACAGAGAGTGAATGACGTGAGCGTGTGGGAGTGAGACCGTATATGGAAAGAGAATAGGATAGTGAGTGAATGACTAGAGAGTGTGGGAGTGAGACTGTATCGGAAAGAAAAAGGATAGGGAGTGAATGAGAAGAGTGTTTGGGAGTGAGACCGTATAGAAAAAGAGAATAGGATAGAGAGTGAATGACGAGAGTGTGTGGGAGTGAGAACCGTATAGGGAAAGTGAATGGGATATACAGTGAATGACGAGAGTGTGTGGGAGTGAGACAGTATCGGGAAAGAGAAAAGGATAGGGAGTGAATGAGGAGAGTGTGTTGGAGTGAGACCGTATAGGGAAAGAGAATAGGATACAGAATGAATGAGGAGAGAGTGTCGGAGTGAGAACGTATATGAAAAGAGAATAGCATAGAGAGTGAATGAAAAAAGTGTATGGGAGTGAGAACGTATGGGGAAGGGATTAGGATAGAGAATGAATGACGAGAGCATGTGGGGGTGAGACCCGTACAGTGAAAGAGAATGGGACAGAGATTGAGTGACAAGAGCGTGTGGGAGTGAGTCCGTAGACGGAAAGAATATATGATATTGACTGAATGACCAGAGAGTGCGGGAGTGAGACCGTATAGGGAAAGAGAATAGAATTGTGAGTGAATGACTAGAGAGTGTGTGAGTGAGAGCGTTTCGGGAAAGAGAATAGGAAAGGGGGTGAATGAAGAATGTGTGTGGGAGTGAAACCGTATAGGTAACGAGAATGGAATACAGAGTGAATGAGGAGAGTGTGTGGGAGAGAGACCGTATCGGGAAAGAGAATAGGATAGACAGCGAATGAGGACAGCGTTTGGGAGAGAGATCGTATAGGGAAGGAGAATAGGACAGACAGTGAATGACGAGAGCGTGTTGGAGTGAGATCGTATAGGGAAAGAGAATAGGATAGAGAGGGCATGACGAGAGTGTGTGAGAGTGAGACCGTATAGGGATGTGAAAAGGATAGGCATGAATGAGGAGCGTGTGTGGGAGTGAGACCGTATGGGGAAAGAAAATAGGATAGAGAGTGAATGACGAGAGCGTGTGGGAGTGAGATCGTATAGGGAAGGAGAATAGGACAGACAGTGAATGACGAGAGCGTGTGGGAGTGAGATCGTATAGGGAAAGAGAATAGGATAGAGAGAGAATGATGAATGTGTGTGGGAGTGAGACCGTATAGGGAAAGAGAAGGGGATAGAGAGTGAATGAGGATAGCGTGTGGGAGTGAGACCGTATAGGGAAGGAGAATAGGACAGACAGTGAATGACGAGAGCGTGTGGGACTGAGATCATATAGGGAAAGAGAATAGGATAGAGAGAGAATGAAGAATGTGTGTGGGAGTGAGATCGTATAGGGAAAGAGAATGGGACAGAGAGTGAATGTCGAGTGCGTGTGGGAGTGAGACCGTATAGGAAATGAGAATAGGATAGAGAGTGAATGAGGTGTGAGTTTGGGAGTGAGACCGTATAGGGAAAGAAAATGGGACAGAGAGTGAATGACGTGAGCCTGTGGGAGTGACACCGTATATATTTTTTTTTTTTTAATCATATCACCCCAAGCAAGGCGATAACGCCACTGATGCGCAGGGGGCTACGTAAGGGTAAAAAGAATGGAAACGAGAAAGCCGGAAACCGCATCCTAAACAGGAAACAAGGGTTGAGCCTCCTCACCTGTTCAATAGATGTGGGTGGAGTGTGAACTGGGCGATAGTTTAGTCTATCTCCTCCAATTGTGGAAAGAGAATAGGATAGTGCGTGAATGACTAGAGAGTGTGGAAGTGAGAGCGTATCGGGAAAGAGAATAGGATAGGGAGTAAATGTGGAGCGTGTGTGGGAGTGAGACTGTATAGGGAAAGAGAATAGGATAGAGTGTGAATGAAAAAGTGTGTGGGAGTGAGACGTATAGGGAAAGAGAATAGGATAGAGAGTGAATGAGGAGAACGTGTGGAAGTGACATCGTATAGGGAAAAAGAATAAGATAGAGAGTGAATGAAGAAATTGTGTGGGAGTGAGACCGTATAGGGAAACAGTATAGGATATAGAGTGAATGACCAGAAAGGGTGGGAGTGAGACCGTATAGGAAAAGAGAATAGGATAGAGAGGGAATGACTAAAGAGTGTGGGAGTGAGAGCGTATCGGGAAAGAGAATAGGATAGAGTGTGAATGAAAAAGTGTGTGGGAGTGAGACGTATAGGGAAAGAGAATAGGATAGAGAGGGAATGACGAGAGAGTGTGGGAGTGAGACCGTATAGGGAAAGAGAATAGGATAGAGATTGAACGAGGTGAGCGTGTGGGAGTGAGACCGTTGAGGGAAAGAGAATAGGATAGAGAATGAAAGAGGAGAGCGTGTGGGAGTGAAACCGTATAGGGAAAGAGAATAGTGTAGAGAGTGTATGACGAGAGAGTGTGGGAGTGAGACGTATAGGGAAAGAGAATGGGATAGACAGTGAATGACTACAGCGTGTGGGAGTGAGACCGTATACGGAAAGAGAATAGGATAAAGAGTGAAAGAGGAGAGCGTGTGGTAGTGAGACAGTATAGGGATAGAGAATAGGATAGAGAGTGAATGACGAGAGAGTGTGGGAGTGAGAACCGTATAGGGAAAGAGAATAGGACAGAGAATGAAAGAGGAGAGCGTGTGGGAGTGAGACCGTATCGAGAAAGAGAATAGGATAGAGAATGAATGAGGAGAGCTTGTGTGAGTGAGACCATATAGAGAAAGAGAATAGGATAGAGATTGAATGAGGAGAGCGTGTGTGAGTTAGACCGTATCGTGAAAGAGAATAAGATAGAGCGTGAATGAGGATAGCGTGTGGGATTGAGACGGTATCGGGAAAGAGAATTGGATAGAGCGTGAATGAGGATAGCGTGTGGGAGTGAGACCGTATAGGGAAGGTGAATAGGATAGAGAGTGAATGAGGACAGCTTGTGGGAGTGAGACCGTATGGCGAAAGAGAATATGACAGAGAGTGTATGAGGAGAGCGTATGTGAGTGAGACCGTATCGGGAAAGAGAATAGGATAGAGCGTGAATGAGGATAGCGTTTGGGAGTGAGACCGTATCGGGAAAGAGAATAGGATAGAGGGTGAATGAGGATAGCGTGTGAGAGTGAGACCGTATAGAGAAAGAGAATAGGATAGTGAGTGAATGAGGAGAGCGTGTGCGAGTGGGACCGTATCGGGAAAGAGAACAGAATAGAGAGTGAATTAGGATATCGTGTGGGAGTGAGACCGTATCGGGAAAGAGAATGGGATAATCAGTGAATGAGGATCGCGTGTGGCAGTGAGACCGTATAAGGTGAGAGAATAGGATAGAGAGTGAATGTGGAGAGCGTGTGGGAGTGAAACCCTATAGGGAAAGAGAATAAGTCAGAGAATAAATTAGTATAACGTGTGGATAGCGTGTGGGATTGAGACCGTTTCGGGAAAGAGAATAGAATAGAGAGTGAATGAGGATAGCGTGTGGGAGTGAGACCGTATATGGAAAGAGAATGGGATAGTGAGTGAATGAGCAGAGCGTGTGGGAGTGAGACCGTCACGGGAAAGAGAATGGGATAGAGAGTGAATGAGGATAGCGTGTGGGAGTGAGAACGTTTATGGGAATTGAATAGGATAGAATGTGAATGTGGAGAGTTTGTGGGTGCGAGACCGTATAGGGAAAGAGAATTGGATAGTGAGTGAATGAGGAGAACGTGTGGGATTGAGACCGTATAGGGAAAGAGAATGTGATAGAGTGTGAATGAGGATAGCTTGTGAGAGTGACACCGTATAGGGAGAGAGAATGGGATGGAGTGTGAATGAGGAGAGCGTGTGGGATTGAGACCGTATAGGGAAAGAGAATAGGATAGAGAGTGAATGAGGAGACCGTTTGGGAGTGAAACGATGCTTTGTGAAAATCCGTAAATGATAAACCCATAAATCCAAACAACTGACCAGAAATCAATATTCGGAAATTTTATGGATAATATAACAACAAAACCAAACATCTGACACGATGAGTTGATGTGAAAATCCTTAGATAATAAAACCATCAATCCAAACATCTGACCAGAAGTCAATATTCGGAAAATGTATGGATAATAAGACCACAGAACCAAACATCTGACACGATGCGTTGATGTGAAAATACGTAGATGATAAAACCATGAATCCAAACCACTGACCAGAAGTAAATATTCGGAAACTTTATGGATAATATTCCCATGCCAGGAATCGAACCCGAGCCGCCTGGTTGAAACTTTGTCGGGTTGCATACAAAAGGTTAATTATGCAAGAGAATGAAAGTTGCATGTTAAAATAGTGTTTTAGATTTGTAATGTCATTTAATGCTTACATGACAAGATGAGTAGGGGAGGAAATGTTTCCCATGCCGGGAATCGAACCCTAGCCGCCTGTGTGAAACTTTGTGGGGTTGCATACAAAAGGTTAATAATGCATGAGAATGAAAGCTGCACGTTAAAATAGTGTTTTACATTTGTAATGTCATTTAATGCTTACATGACAAGATGAGTAGGGGAGGAAATGTTTCCCATGCCGGGAATCGAACCCTAGCCGCCTGTGTGAAATGGACTCTAGTTTTCGTCGTGAATTTTTTCTCGCCCCCAGAAATCATCTTTTATTTACATCTTTATTATTCCCAAAAATAAACGTGATTAACTTTTGAACGAACCCAGTTGTTTTATTTTTATTTTTTAGTAAACATTTCATGTAATTTAAGCCTATTCCTAGCTATATATATATATATATATATATATATATATATATATATATATATATATAATGGTTTATATATTTTAGGTATTTATTTACCTCTAAGATTTTTTACTTTAATTTTAATTTATTTCAATTTTTAAATTTTTTAGTTCTAAATTTTTAATTATTATTTTTAAATTTGTAGATTTTAATTTCTTTATTACTACGTTATGACTATAATAATATGAGACTCCTATTATTATTACGATTAGAATTAAATAGAAAAATTAAAAATTAATTTTCGAAACTAAATTAAAATCAAAATTCATTTTAATTTTAAGTTTCAAAGTTATATATCTAAAACGGACAACTAGCCGCTCAGGTCAAAGTTCATTCCCTCACCAACGAATGTTTCTTTTATGAATCTAGGTCAAAGACGCTGCGTGAAGCTAAGATCTAACTTGTTAAACTCAAACCCTTTTCTCCTTATACTTTTCTCCAAT
This sequence comes from Ascarosepion bandense, assembly GCA_037127315.1. Classification (NCBI taxonomy): domain Eukaryota; kingdom Metazoa; phylum Mollusca; class Cephalopoda; order Sepiida; family Sepiidae; genus Ascarosepion; species Ascarosepion bandense. The sequence goes on from JBBBDQ010001946.1 coordinate 690,945, forward strand.
TTTTCTTTCTCTTTTCTTTTATTTTTATTATATATTTTCCTATTCTTTTTTCTTTTTCCTATTTCTATTTTACTTGATGTCGTCTGGATAAACTTGAAACATTCATTGTTGCAAGAATTTGGTCTGAAAAACGGCTGCAGTCGTGAAATGTAGTATTATTAAGAGATTTGTGAAAATATCTCACGTTTGTTTCCTGTATATATTTATGTATGTTTAAATCAACACCATTATTAATTTGTAAATGGTATGTTTGGTTCTTAAATATTTTTGATAAATTTCATTTTATTTTTATTGGACCATCATTTTCTAATTTTTAAAATGCATTAAACATTCTAGAAGCCTAACCGGTAATATATTCAAAATTATTTCACAGATTTATTTCAAATTCAATCTATGTTTTTTTTAACTTCTTTACAGATTATTGAGGAGAGACTACTCAGCACTGGTACCTGGAATCTAATATGTACATCTGCATAATTTACCTTTCGATCTTCTTCTCACATGGTCTATCCCAACAGCCAATGAAAGTTGAAGACAAACATCAATGCATCGTGCATGTCTCCGAAGATCAAATAAAAGAATTCAATGAGGAACAGGAAAAAGGAAAGATAGTATTTTTCTTTCGAATTAAATACGACTCGAAACAAGCCGAGGAGTTAACCAAATCAATACCTGATGATCATTTTGCAAATCCTAGCGAATATATGTGGTTGTACGGCGGAGAAAAGGGATTACCAATTTATATGAACACGCCATATGACTTCAAAGCTCATTCACTGTATATCTTGAGTGGATATACTCACACTATAACGGTGAAGATGAATGTTTCCGAATCATGCAATGCAAGATTTGTGACACGATTGGATTTTCTTCGACTTGTTTATCGTCAACTGTTGAGAATTACTTCAGAGGCCAAACTTCCAGACAATAAGACTTCCGCTTACATCTGCTATGATATTAACAATAGAAACAATATTCCAAAATCTGAATTTATGATAAAAAAATATTGGGGCCTGTACCAGGACATATTGCTTCGTTATTGTTGTGATGTTAATGAGAGACAAATCGTTTCTAATAATTCAATCGATTTATGCAAAGGCAAGAAAATTAACGCAGTTTTTCTCATCAATATTCAGGCAATTGCAGGCTCATTTATATTTGCATTTCTTCCTTTAGCTATTGGTTTCATTTCAAAAGCCAAAATCAGTCGCCAAACTCAACCATTCTCTTTGATTCATTCAGTGAGCACAACGTTTGAAGGAAGTGAGAGATTCCTTCCGCCATTCGAAACCGAATCAAGTTGGCTAAATGAGCATGATCCGTATTATGACTTTTGGGGTTTTGTCAGGTGGATTTTTCTCTTTGAGAATAGATCGGCATTTGCATCAAGAATTCGAAGGTCTGTTTTCATTTTCGCATGCCTTCTTATAATGCTCGCTGATTTCCTCTTAGTGTATTTTACATTCAAGAAACAACTAAGATCTCTTCTGGACAATAACATACCACTTGGATATTACTCAATGATGTTTGGTTATATGAAAAGTGCCGAAAACACTGGCTATTATTTCGGAGGTCCCTTCGTTTGGTTAGCAGTTTATCTCATTGTAGGTCTGATTTTGATTAATGTTCCAGATCGTATCTGCGAAACTATAGCATATAGTAGACTCCACCAGCAAAAAACCTGTACATTCCTCATGCAAGATATCGAATTTTTGCAACGTTTTGGTAAGCTAAATATTTCTAACTTACATGATTACGACTTACTACACGCTATACTGAAATCAAGCTTTTTTACGGCGATAAATCCGTCCTTTTGGTACGCGGTTATTAAACGATGGTTTAACCGTTGTAAAAATGTTTATAATTGTTTAAAAAATTTGCAACCCTTTTGTCTGTTGATATGTGTTTTGATCACTTGTCTTTGCGCGTTCATATCTTCATTTCTTTGTATTTGCGAATTGCTGATCTGTCTCGTCTATTATGGCTTACCTTTTGTGCAGATCTTCTTTGCAATTCCTTATAGCTATGCAAAGATTTATATGTTTCCAGACTGGAGGAACGCTAGCTTGAGTCGACGTATAGTTGGAGTAATATGTTTTGTAGTGCTTTTACAATTTTACATAGTTTTTTTTCATTCTTGCATTGAAATCTTTGACATGAGCTTTTACCTGATCAACTCTTATGTTATTTACATTACAATCGCTTTGATAATTAAGCCAGACGCAATTGCTTTAATTCTTTTATTGTCAATGTTTGTCTATTTTTTAGTGTCTATTGCTGAATCGCTTTCTGAGTCCTATCTTTCCCTACAAAAATTATCGATTACTTTGGCGCAAAAAGTATGCCAGGATTTCGTTTTCGTTCGATTTGGAGAGCGTTTCATTTATCGGAATTTGTTTGAAAGAATTGTTCAGAAACATCACCCGATTCGCTATGAAGTTGCCAAGGTTCTTGTCAAATTAGCCGTGGTGGCTTATGTTTTGGTCTGTTGCGTCTATACTTTTCAAAACATAAACTTAAATATGTCGACATATATCAATATTGGTATTTTGATATTCACGTCGAAGATTCCAATGATCATGTCCGTTTTGAACGACAGAGTATTACGAAAGGGTTGGAAAGTGTTACCAATCATGGAAACAATTTATGTCTTTCAACAAGAGACTAATTTCCCAAATAATCTACAAATGGTCAATTGTGTCCAGTGAATGTAAAGAGGAAAATATTCGCAAATAATGCATGTAGTTTCCTACACATAACATAGTAATTGGCTAATCTCTAAATTACAATGTTTTCCTTCTCCTTAAATTGGTTTGAAATGATTTGAAACTGTTTCCATCTGTGGAGTTCTTTATCATTAACAAAGACGACTAGCTTGTTTTAATAATATCTCTGGTTAGTTCAAATATTTTGTAACTATCCTGATAACACAATGTTTCAGATCCGATCTTATTTCTCCGTTACTTCTAGAGTCAATGGATTTATAGATGCAATGTCCGTGACAAACTCTCGAAGAATTGGCGTTATTCAGTATTCTATAAGGAAATCATCGCCCCAGAAGATAAAAAGGTTGAAATAAAAAATGGTTACTGCATACGTCTATTTTATTCAAAGACGACACCATACTTTCCTAAATGCCTTTCTTTTCAAGTCCATATGATCAATAACAACTTCATTCAAAGACAACACCATACTTTCCTAAATACATTTCTTTTCAAGTCCATATGATCAATAACAACTTCATTCAAAGACAACACCATACTTTCCTAAATACATTTCTTTTCAAGTCCATATGATCAATAACAACTTCATTCAAAGACAACACCATACTTTCCTAAATGCCTTTCTTTTCAAGTCCATATGATCAATAACAACTTCATTCAAAGACAACACCATACTTTCCTAAATGCCTTTCTTTTCAAGTCCATATAATCAATAACAATTTTATTCAAAGACAACACCATACTTTCCTAAGTGCATTTCTTATCAATTCATATAATCAATAACAATTTTATTCGAAGACAACACCATACTTTTTAAATGCATTTCTCTTCAAATCCAGAAAATTAATAACAAACAATTTTATTCAAAGACAGCGAAGAAGATAAAGTGAGATACAATCAATTTTTTAAGTCTCGCATTTTCCCGGAGCATCACTCGAGCAGAAGCAGTTTTATTTAGAATATTTTCAGAAAATAAAATATATTTCTGAACTGATTTATAAAAACATTCGTCTTATTTATTGATGATTGATAAAAATATATCTCGAGATAAAATCTTTAAAACTCACTTATACGTAATTTAAGTAAAATTATAGGGAATCACAATGATAATAAATGTTTGAATGTCAATCAATAAAAAATGTTTCCTCATTTATGTAAAAAAAACTACATTAAACTCACGCAAATTATTCTATGAATGGAAAAAATGTTTATAATTTCTCAATCATAGCAGCTTTAAAATTATTTATTATGTTTCTAATTGTAGGGATTCTATGGCGGGATGTATGTCATGAATATTTAAATGTAGCTGACGGAAATGTATTTAGATATTTTCTTCCATCTTTAAACAATTTTATATGTCGAAATAAATACAATAAATATTCAAACGTCATTTGGATGGCATACGTGATAAAAGCTGAGGCGATCATGTCACGAAAGTGACTAAGATTTTCCTGCAGTGGATTTCCCTTAAGTTGTACAGTAGACAGGTTGCCAACCAAGGCTACAGAACACAATCTGTCCTGTTATTTAACCCATGGCTGGAGGGACGAGGCGGATTCATATATTTTCCAAGTCTATTAAGTAAGTGCAACGAATTCAACAAGAATTCGAACTCGGCTCTCCGATTTCATGATATTCACTGCACTAAAGCGTACATCAAATTTTAACATATTTTAATATACTTAAACGTAGCCGCTGTAAATTTATGAAGATATTTCCTTCTTTCTTTAAACCGTTTTCATTAAAACTTTTTTTTTATATGTAATAGTATTCATTCATTTTTTATATGTAATAGTATTCATTCTATAAGGATAAATGTACAATCATACTTAAATATCTAGAATGAAATATTTCGAGGAATAGCATTAAAATGAACACTACTTAAGCCGAGCCTATGGCTAATATAATAGATGGCACATTGATATTCTGGCTCTACCAAGAGGAAGTACTGCTACTACTAGACCATGTGATCTCAATATGATCATCGATACAGTTCACAATGGAAAGAGAAAACAAGAATAATCTGGCCTTCCTGAATGTAGTAATGCCTTGAACAAGGAATCGGTTCAAACATCTGTATAGCACAAACCATTATTTCCCGAAAAATACCACGGCATCAGCACTCGCAACCACTACTGTGTCATGAACGGGATAATCTTATGTGATACCAGTTCTTAAATATGATTGGTCTATATTTGTAATACTTTATCTATTAGGTTGCTCAGTCTGCTTGTTGCTACGATGGGTCTGAATTTAAGGTCACTAAAGTTTGGGGTGTGAATATTTTCAGATTTTTGCTCCTGAATATCTCATTAAATTTGTTTTATTTATGTATTTTTGAGCGTCCGTAAAATTTGATTGTTTTTCAAATAAAGTCTGTAATAATAAAGAGTTTTTTTAATTTTTGATGCGATTATTTTTATGAGTATATATATATATGTATGTATATATATATATATATATATATATATATATATATATATATATTATGTTTTAGACATAATTTTCTCTATGTATGTCCTCTTCTCTACAATTCTACAATCATATGGTTGTTTCAGTGTTTGGACTCATAACACATCCTCGGGAGAAGTAAAGACTCTTTACTTCTCCCGAGGATGTGTTTTGAGTACAAACTCTGAAACAACCATATGATTGTAGAGAAGAGGACATACATAGAAAAAATTATGTACATGTTCCAAAACATAATTTATAATAAATATTCACAGCTCTATACATCATATATCAAGCACTGTTTTAAATTAATGTTTTGGACGGGAAAAATTTTTTCTTTTCTCTCCTCATTCTATACTCACTCGGATATATATATATAATCCGGCGTTGCTCGGGTTATTTTAGTGGTTCTGTTGAAATGGTAAGGTCAATTGCTTATTTAAAAGCTCCAGTATGAGGTTACCGTGACGAAGTAAGTATTGGTTTTTTATTGTATTTGTAAAACGGGATTCATGCTTGGTCAATTTTGCCAAGAAACGGGAATAATATATGCACAATTGAATGAACTGAAGCGGGCGTTACGGGAGCATGTAATGTGATGTGATGACGTTGTCACTCAGAAGAAGTGAATGCATTGTCCCTGTAACGTCGGAGGGGTTGGCTCCTTCAATAAATCTCTGCGTACATCAAAGGTTCATGTCATGATCGATAAGTGACCTAATTTGAGTTAAAATCGGATCAATGATTTCGGAGGAGTAGAGTTCGTTAGAATAGAGGCACACAAACACACACACACACAGTCACACAGACAGATAGATCCATTTTTATAATATGTAGATATATAAAGAGAAAAAGAGAGAAAGAGAAGAAAAGAGAAAGAGAGAGAGGGATAAAAACAAAATAAAACCTTTACTTAGCCGAAGCGTCTCGTATTCTGATATGAAGCCCAAATAGGCACTTCATGTCAAATGTTACTATGAGTGTAACTGGTTCTACCTTTTGTGATATGAAGCCTAAGAAATATATGCTATCTCTGATGTAGGTTTTTATTTTTATGGTGTACGGTCGTAATATATTATCTATTAGGTTGCTAAATCTGCTTCTTGGGCAGGATAACCCTGCTACAATGGGCCTAAATTTAAAATCACTAGGGTTTGGGGTGTGAATATATTCAAATTTTTGTTCCTGGATTACTGCTTCAATTGTGTTTTGATTTATGTATTTTTGGGAGTCCTTAAAAATTGCTGGGTTTTGAAAAAAATATCTGAAAGAAAATATTTTTCTTTGTTTGTTCGTATTCTATTGTGTGTAAGACAGAGTTTTTCATTTTTGATGCAGTGTTTTCATGTATATTATGGTTTGTATATTATGGTTGATGAATCTGTAGTTATTTTCGTCTCCTAGCATATCTTGAAAATTTGTTTTGTAGTAAATTTTATCCATAATGACTACAACACTGCCTTTGTCTACTTTATTATCATGTTATTGTTCTCACGGATGTTTTCTAATGCTAGATTTTGTTCGTGTGTGAAATTGTTATGGGGTTGTGATTATTTTGAACGTCTGTGTCCCAGAGTGTTCCATAAAACACGTTCATTTTATTTGAATTGTTGTTCTTATTTGGAAAATATTTAGATTTGTTTTTACTATTAAGGTATCGGTAGTATTTCTGTTGTCGTGTAATGTTTATATAAGTCTAAATTTCTGTTCGAATACTCTAAGGTCTTTTTTCGGTCTTTTTGTGATGGGACAAAATTTTAGACCTAATTTTAGAAGGTTTATTTCTTCTTCTTTTAAAGGATATGAAAAAAGATTAATAATAATGGGTTTGGTATTTTTTTTAAATTGGACTTTTCCTCCGGATCGGAAGTTCTAAAAATGTTTTCTAATTAGTGAGGTACCTCCAATAATATGTTTTGACATTTCTGGGTGGTAGGGGTTTGGGTTGAAAACTGTGGTGTTGGCATATGTTGGGAGTTTTGGGTGAGTGAGTATGCTTCGATTGTGGGATTTGTAGTAGTAGTAGTAGTAGTTTCGTCTATTTTGGGTTGTGGAGAATGTTTTGTAGTTGTGTTTCATTGTGTTATGAAATAGTGACCATTACGTGGGCTTGTTGGTGGGTGAGCTGGTACATCTTGGTGAGTGTATTTTATTGGTAGATGTGTAGGTGTATGAATATCAAAATTATTATTATTATGAAATAGTTGTTATTTGTGTGGGTCTGTTGGTGAGTACTTCTTTATGACTTAGTGTGTGTACCTGATGTGTTTGTGTGTAATAGTATGCTCTGAAATTGGATTTTCCTTCGGATCGGATGTTCTAAAAATGTTTTCTAGTTGGTGGTCGGGGTTTGGGTTGAGAAATGTGGTATTGGCATATATGGGAATTTTGGGTAGGTGAGTATGTTTTGATTGTGGGATTTGTAGTAGTAGTAGTGTCGTATATTTTGTGCTGTGGGGAATGTTTTGTAGTTGTGTTCCTTTGTTTTATGAAATAGTGGCCCTTTACGTGGGTTCGTTGGTGGGTGGGCTGGTATGTCTTTGTGAGTGTATTTGATTGGTAGATGTGTAAGTGTATGAATATTAAAATTATTATTATTGTGAAATAATTGTGAAATAATTGTTAGTTGTGTGGGTCCGTTGGTGAGTACTTTGTTATGACTTAGTGTGTGTACATGATATGTTTGTGTGTAATAGTATGTTGAGTACTTTGTTATGACTGAGTGTGTGTACCTAATGTGTTTGTGTGTGATAGTATTCTCTGAAATGGTTACCTCTATTTTGTTTATCATATTGGTTTCCTGGGTATACGTTTTATCCAGGGTTTCGTATTTTACTAAGGATTTGTTTTGTGATTTTTGTTTTCTTATTGTTCGATCCTTCCTGATTTGGTAGTGTTTTCATCCATGTTGTTTTCTTTTCAAGAATTAGATTTGATTTCTCTTCTTCGTAATTGCATTTAAATTGCCATTATAATTTTTATGTTTTTCAGGGCATGTATTTTTTTATAGTTTTTTGCTCTGTCCTCTTATATGTCGATGTTAGCCTGTAATTTGGTTAGACTGAGGATCATTTTAATTTGTTTTTGTTCCTCAGTAACATGGGCCGTTATTATTTCTCAAAATTCTCTTGGTATTTCCGCTTCATTAAATGTTCTGTATATGGAAGTTGTTTCTTTGCTTTTAATAGCCTACAACAAACACTACAAATAAGAACATACTCCAGTCTATTAATAAACAAGGGTTTCTAACTGGCAGAAGCAATGCCATTAGAATCTCTCCGGAATTCAAAAAAACAAAATTAACATAAAAAGAAGAAAACATTATCGTATACATCACTACATACAACAAAAACAACCCATAATTATTTACAAAGACAAAAATACACATACATTTACGCAGCAAAAATGATAAAATGAAGGAAATCTTAAAGACGACTAAAATAATTAAAAGCAAACGACAACCTGAAAATTAAAAAAAAAAACTTACTAACCTCATCAAAATTCGAGCAACACACAACACAGGGGTCACAAAATGCAACAAAAAGATGTTGGATATGCAACATAATAACAGAAGGAAACCACTTCAAGTTTAAAAACACATCTAAATTCGAAATAAAAACAAAGCAGAGTTGTGATCTAAAAATGTAATTTATGCTCTAAAATGCGATGAATGCGCAAAAATATACACGGAGGTGACACAAGGCCTGAATGAAAGAGTATCCCTGCACAGGAAATTCCGGAGATGTTAAAACCAATAATCCAAACCACTGAGCAGAAGGCATTATTCGGAAACTTCATGGATAATAAAATATCAGATCCAAACATCTGACACGTCGCTTTGATGGGAAAATCCGTAGATGATAAAACCATAAATCGAAACCGCTGACCCGAAGGCATTATTCGGAAATCTTATGGATGATAAAATCTCAGATCCAAACATCTGACACGTCGCTTGTATCGGAAATTCTGTAGATGATGAAACCATAAATCCAAACGACTGACCCGAAGGTATTATTCGGAAATTTTATGGATAATATAACCTCAGATCCAAACATCTGACACGTCTTTTTGATCGGAAATTCTCTAATTGAAAATACCTAAAATAAAAACTGCCTTTACGATAAATCCTAAAATAATTTCAATTGATATAATACTTTGGGTAGTCTTGTGGATTCTTGTTTAGAATACCACGCAATATAAGAGTAACACAAAACAGATATGAGAGGAAAAATGTAATTATATTAAACAAAAGATATACAACCTGTACACGGTTAGTAGATTCCGGAATACATGTTAGTAGGAGTCAAATTTATACAAAGAAGTAAGTCCGGGTAATAATTCTATATTCTTGCTGACGAACAAGCGGCAGTACAACTGCTCTGACAAGCACCAATTCTAACAACCACATCCCGTTCTTCGTAGGCAGGATTATTTGTATACCATGGAAGAGTCTCTCGAGTGTGTAAATAGGGGTGACTACCCAACAGGTAGTATATAGTATCAACATAAAGTCCGAAACGTATAATTAACTACAAGAAAAATATGCTCCGAATAAAAATAAACAGATGACATTTCTCGGATATTTAATGAGGAAAAGAGATGTGAAGAATCTAACACTCACAAGTCATAGGGGAAACTGTGTGACGTTGTTAACGAGTGTGTGCGAATTGACAGCAAACCGGGAACCAAAGTGAATCGTAAAAGTATAACTTACATAAAGTAAGAAAATGCGGGAAGCTGTGGAGAGTCGTGAGCAACTGTTTCGTTTAGTTTAGGAGTCAGCAAAGGATCGTATTCACTGATAATAAGTTATTGCCTAATGAATTCTATTTCAAACAATAACCCGACATGGAGGTGTCACTAATATCTCCATATTATTCGTTACCGCTTTAATGAATTTCCTTGTACTGCACACCAACGAGACGAATATGATCAAATTTAAGGCATATGGTGAAATCATTCATGCGACAATTTGTAAGAACTATTCATTTTATAAAATACATTAATCGAATGTGTGTTTGCATATGCAATTTTGTGCACGTAGGTGCGTGTGTATGACCGTGTCGGTGGGTAACAGTGTGGAACGGTTATTTAAATTACATCTAGCCAGACGAGAGATAACTTGGGAAAACCCAGTATTCATATAACTGTAAGGCGTCGATCATTTTGCAACCTAAATACTGACCGGTTCGGACTAACATTTGGTTCTCTTTCAACTGAAAGATAAATTTTCTTACAATCTTCATCGTTAAAACAAACAACTGACACGAAGTTTTCATTCGGAAATTCTATGGACAATAAGAATTTATTTGACGTATTGAATCAAGGTGAGTAACTGATTATCTTTACATATTGTGGGAGGTAAATATTTGCTTAGATGAATCACGAATATATAAATTTATAGACAAGGTGTTCTCCAAAAAAAATACTTGTTAAATTTCCACACAGTGCAAGAAGGAATTTGGCCTGAAGATATTGCTCGGCAAAATTCCATATCCTAAAATATATCCACAATTTATACTTGATCACAGCGGTAAAACTAATTCGATAAATACCAGTTAAATTTACAAACAGAGCAAGAAGGAATTCGACCTGAAGATATTGCTCGGTGATATTTCATATCCTGAAATATATCAACACTTTATACTTGATCACTTAATTCGACAAAGAAATGAATCGCAGTAAAATTAATTTTTAAATAAACTTCAGGCAATGTATGTCTCAAGAAAAAATTGATAGAACTTTCTCTTCGAAAATGTAACGCGCAAAACAGTCTCGGTATTCGATCAGTTTTGAAGACTTTCCAAGGATTCTATTCACCTTACATCTCTTAAAATATGAAACTGTCACACACATCAAAAGGGTTTACAAAAATGCAATGAAATAAAACAATAATGTGGAATCCCTATGAAAAGGGGTCATTTTCAAACCCCAAACAATTGAAACAATCCTCATAAGCAGACACACACATTAACCCTTCTCTCTTTTGTCTTTTTAAACAACCTTTTCTCCTCAGCAACGCTTTCTCAGTGTCCACCAATCTCAGTGGCTTTATCGCCCTACTTGAACATTAAATAATTAAAATGTATCCATACAGATGCATAAAGAAAGACAAAAATGTTCTTTATCGACACGGTTCGTCCTTTGATGAACATTATTCAGGCAAATAGAAGGGTTATACTTTTAAAATGTGCATTTATAAACAGAAGTAAAAATACTGACAGATTTCAAATTTTAAAAAAGTTGAAGACCGCTCATAAATAAACTACAGACTAACAGTGAAAGTCAAGGTAAACATTTTTTAATATGAACATTTTTATGTATTTATTTATTTTAACTAAGCGAAGTTTTTGATTTAACCTTTTATATTTCTTTTTTAAATGTTTTATGTTCATGTAAAAATGAGTATATATTTTAGGAAAGGAGATACGATTGTATTTATTTAAAAAATTCCAGGGTTAGATGAATATTTTGTTAAGTTTCGATAGAGTAACTCAGAAGAACTTTCCGTCGAAATAAAATATTTTCTTTTTTTAATAAGTGAGGCGTTTTTTTAGGTCCAAGTTGTGGTTAAACGCATATCAGCGCATGCGTAGTTATGCTATTGTCGGATGGTCAGCGACTACATTTTATCTCATTTTATTACTCGTTCAAGAGATGACTTGTTTATTTTATTGATTTTTGACATTTGAAGTGGTTTTTCTTTTGAACACTAGCTTCATCTTAAAAATGACCTCTGAGCAAATTCGATTGTAGAATTTCGCAGAAAAACAATTTCATCAAAGTAACAATTATTCTCCAGAGAAGATTATTTATATTATAATTTCTAGAATATATTTGAATGTTAAATCTCACATGAAATATTTGTGCGAAATGATATTCAAAGTGATAGGTTAATTAAGGGGAATGGTTGCCATGGTAATGATTTTTCTTAATTTTTCACCTGTTTTGCAAGAGGTTAAAAACTGTACATTCCAGATCAGGATTTTTGGCATATCTATCTATCTATCTATCTATCTATCTATCTATCTATCTATCTATCTATCTATCTAGGTCTGTTTCTTTCTATCTATCTATCTATCTATCTATCTATCTATCTATCTATCTATCTATCTATCTATCTATGTCTGTTTGTTTGTATCTATCTATCTATCTATCTATCTATCTATCTATCTATCTATCTGGGTCTGTTTATATCTATCTATCTATCTATCTATCTATCTATCTATCTATCTATCTATCTAGGTCTCTTTCTTTCTTTCTATCTTTCTATCTATCTATCTATCTATCTATCTATCTATCTGGGTCTGTTTATCTATCTATCTATCTATCTATCTATCTATCTCAGTTTATTCATATCTATCTATCTATCTATCTATCTATCTATCTATCTATCTATCTATTTATCTATCTATCTATCTATCTATCTATCTATCTATCTATCTATCTATCTAGTCTAGTTCTATCATATCTATCTATCTATCTATCTATCTATCTATCTATCTATCTATCTATCTATCTATCTGGGTCTGTTTCTATCTATCTATCTATCTATCTATCTATCTATCTATCTATCTCAGTCTGTTCATATCTATCTATCTATCTATCTATCTATCTATCTATTTGGGTCTGTTTCTATCTATCTATCTATCTATCTATCTCAATCAGTTTATTCATATCTATCTATCTATCTATCTATCTATCTATCTATATCTGATTGTTCGTATGTATGTATGTATGTATGTATGTATGTATGTATGTATGTATGTATGTATCTATCTATCTATCTATCTATCTGACGCTCGTCTCTGGCTGACTGTGTCTAACCCGGTCACGGAAACCAATTATGATGAGGTCCGGAAACTAAGTCAGGGTTTATGCTTTCAATGCGGCACCAATTATGACGACACTCTCGCGTCGCTAGTCGTGATGGCCTCGTCACAGTAGCTAGTTTTCGAGTCTTCTCTTACAACGGTGATCCGCCCTGCCCACGCTGTGAATTTTGATCTCAAGTAATACACACTGAAAACCTGGTAGCCGTCTCTCTACCGCTTCAAACCGGACCGGACACTCATGCACATTTGTGTCGATAAAAAAACGGCACCAAAATAAATAAATAATTTCGATAAAACCTGAATAAGTTGCGGAAAGTATCTTTATATATATGAAAAGAAAAAAATAGCAAACAGAAACAGAATATAAGAGTCGTCGAATTTCTATTCTTACAACGGAGCGAAAATTTTCGTTTAAGAATAATGTTTGTTCACTTCAATCGGAGCTTTCAAGTTTACCAGTGTTACGTTAAACCCAACTGAATGGCACACGGGAGAGGAAGTACCGAGAGTCGGTAAAGGAGAATCGGGTAGAAGTAAGAAGGAAAATAATTCCGCCCTCTCCTTCAAGGAAAGTTCCCTCCGAGTCCACAAAAAAACTGCCCTCGGCCTTCTCACGGACCTCCAACCAATTCATTCCCAACCGGAGATCGAGACTGAACCAGACGCCGAGAATCTTGAAATTCAGCGCAGGACCGGATTCGACTTTAACTTGCGAAGGAAGGGCTCCAACACAAGAACGTAAAGCAAAGATGAAAGTGGACAACCTTGACGAATGGAGCGAGATAATGTGAAAGACTTCGATCTTACCCCATTCACTTCCACCGTGGATCCAGGAGCGAAAGTACGAACCGAAACTGGCGGCGGAAAGGACAGACTCCAAAGCCGATGGTCAACTCTATCGAATGCCTTGGACTGATCCAAATTGATCAGTGCGGATTCATTGTCGAATTTCTCGATGATCAGGCGTATCAAATGAAGGTTGTCCTGAATAGTTATGCCCTTTATAGCACTAGTCTGTTCAGGGGCAATCAGACTAGGAAGGACAACATGCAAACGGCGGGCCAAGATCTTGGCAAAAATTATTAAGTCAGTATTTAACATCGTTAAAGGCCGATAATGATCTAAGCCACACCTAACGCTCTTGTTTTTGAGAAGTGGTTAGGCTGAGGACCATTTTAATTTGTTTTTGTTCCTCAGTACCATGGGCCGTTATTATTTCTCAAAGTTTTCTTGATATTTTCCTCTTCATTAAATGTTCTGTATATGGCGGCTGTTTCTTTGCTTTTAATAGCCTAAAACAAACACTACAAATAAGAACATACTCCAGTCTATTAATAAACAAGGGTTTCTAACTGGCAGAAGAAATACCATTAGAATCTCTCCGGAATTCAAAAAAACAAAATTAACATAAAAAGAAGTAAACATTATCGTATACATCACTACATACAACAAAAACAACCCATAATTATTTACAAAGACAAAAATACACATACATTTACGCAGAAAAAATAATAAAATGAAGGAAATCTTAAAGACGACTAAAATAATTAAAAGCAAACACCAACCTCCAAAATTTAAAAGAAACAGACTAACCTTATCCAAATTCGAGCAACACGCAACCCAGGGATTCACAAAATGCGACAAAAAGATGTGCGGTATGCAACATAATAATAGAAAGGAAACCACTTCAAGTTCGAAAACACATCTACATTCGAAATAAAACCAAATCTGAGCTGCGACTCTAAAAACGTAATTGCTGCTCTAAAATGCAATGAATGCGCAAAAATATATATTGGGGCGACACAAGGCCTGAATAAAAGACTATCCCTGCACAGAATAACATAGAATTAGTCAATAACAGGAAATTGTACGTTTCCCAACTTTTAAATGAATGTAGTGGAAGTAAATTCAGAGTAATGCTTATCTACCAAAATGCAGATTATGATACGCTCATGATGTAGGAAAAATATTTATAAAAAAATACAAACCTTTCCTGAAAAAACAACATGATAACTTAACGCACATACAGAGATTCACTAAATCCAAACACACTTAAAAAAATAAATACAAATAAATAAAATTAAAAATTAAAAAATTCGCGTACCATTGCAAGAATTTTAATTCAGAAAACAACCAAAACAATTAGATGAGTAGAATTAAATCAAAATCGTTGAAAACAATTTTAAAGTATAAAGACGAAATTAAATTTCGCAAAAGTAAAAATAATTTTGCCAAGGAAAGCTGACTGCTAAAACGGAACAGATTTAATCTGTGAGCCCTAAAAAAAAAACAACAACAAACAAACATGTACGCATATGAACTTTCTGACTTGCTCTTCGACCACTTATCTCTATATATACACGATATTTTGGCAAACAGAAAAACAAACGTATCTCGATATATAAGTCAGAAGTTTATTCGCCTGAAGAGAGTCAACATTGGTCTCGAAACATATGTAACAACACAAATACTATTATAGACAATTAATATATTATACAAAAAGTAAGCAATATTAATAAAAATAACAACAATAAATCTACACTTTAAACAAAATTTTCACGACTTCTCGCATTTTTTCTTATATATATATATATATATGTGTGTGTGTGTGTGTGTGTGTGTGTGTGTGTGTGTGTGTGTGTGTGTGTGTGTGTGCATACATGTATATAGAATGATTGACAAGTATCTTCTTATTTATGTATGGCAAATAAAAGAAGTGATGACGTCCAAACCACAAGAGTTCCTGCTAAAATCAGTTAACGCGATTCCTTGATGGCTCGACAATCTTGCAGACAAATCTGGTGCCCATATCGAATTTTAATTTTAACTTTATGATAAACCTTTTTTCTCTCGAATCCATGTCTGATAAAAATTATTACTAATAAATAAATTATTAGTATTGTAATATGGGGAGTTACTTTTCGATCTCCCAATATGCTTAAAATCCGAAAAACAACACAAATTATTCGATCTATGATTCTGTAGGATACAAAATCTCAAATCAAGACAATTTAGACAACTTTTTCTGTCAAAAATTCTTTGTGTGGTAGACCTCAACACCAAACAACTGGATGATTAAACCTTAAATCTGACATACTAACAAAAAAGCTTCTATCGGAAATTCTATGGGTGATGAAAATTCAAAATCAAAAGATTCCATCAGAAATTCTCCAAATTATAAATCTCAAATCCAAATAGGTGACTCGAAAGCTTCGAACGGCAGTCCTCTGGATGATAACATCTCAAATCCAAACAGCAGACATTAAAGTACCGATTTGACATTTTATGCATGATAAAACTTTAATTCCGAACTGACAGGCGCCAAGCAAAAATCCCCCGGATGATAAAACCTCAAGTCCAAACATCATACAAAAGTTTCAATTGGAAATGTAAAAATCCTAATTCCAAATTATAAACACGAAGATTGGATTGGAAATTTTCCTCCGTGTGACTTGTACGAATCATTCGTCGCCAAATTGTTGTGGTGACTGACGTAAAACACGTATTTTCCTCCGCGTGATTTGTACGAATCATTCGTCGCCAAATTGTTGTGGCGACTGACGTAAAACACGTATTTTCCTCCGCGTGAACTTGTACGAACCATTCGTCGGCAAGTTGTTGTGGTGACTGGCGTAAAACATGTATTTTCCTCCGCGTGACTTGTTCGAATCTTCTTCGCCAAATTGTTGTGGATTCTTGTTTAAAAAACCACACAATATAAGAATAACGCAAAATAGATATGAGAGGAATAACGTAACTATATTGAACAAAAGATATCCAACCTGTACACGATATCTTCATTAAAAAATTCTCTGGACAAAAAGAATTTATTTGACGTATCGTATCCAGGTGAGTAACTGATTATCTTTGCATATTGTGGGAGGTAAATATTTGCTTAGGTGAATCACGAATATATATATTTAATAGGCAAGATGTTCTCGAAAGTAAATACCAGTAAAATTTATAAAAAAGAGCAAGAAGTAATTCGGCCTGAAGATATTGCTGGGTGATATTTCATATCCTAAAATATATCCACACTTTATACTTGATCACAGCGATAAAACTAATTCGATAATACCAGTTAAACTTACAAACAGAGCAAGAAGCAATATGGCCTGAAACTATTGCTCGGCAAAATGTCATATCCTAAAATATATCCACAATTTATACTTGATCACAGTGGTAAAACTAATTCGATAAATATCAATTAAATTTACAAACAGGGCAAGGAGAATTTTGGCCTGAATATATTGCTCGGAAAAATGTCATATCCTAAAATATATCCACACTTTATACTTGATCTTAGCGGTAAAACTAATTCGACAAAGAAATTAATCGCAGCAAAATCAAGTTTTAAATAGACTTCAGGCAATGTTTGTTTCAAGAAAACATTCATAGAACTTTCTTTTCGAAAAACTAACGCGCAAAACAGTCTCGGTATTCGATCAGTTTTGAAGACTTTCCAAGGATTCTATTCACCTTACATCTCTTAAAATATGAAACTGTCACACACATCAAAAGGGTTTACAAAAATGCAATGAAATAAAACAATAATGTGGAATCCCTATGAAAAGGAGTCATTTTCAAGCCCCAAACATTTGAAACAATCCTCATAAGCACACACACACATAAACCCTCCCCTCTTTTGTCTTCTTAAACGCCCTTTTCTCCTCAGCAACGCTTTCTCAGTTTCTACCAATCTCAGTGGCTTTATCGCCCTACTTGAAAATTAAATGATTAAAATATATTCATACAGATGCATAAATAAAGGCGAAAATGTTCTTTATCGACGCGTTTCGTCCTTTGATGGACATTTTTTATGTCCTATTTTTTACATATCAAGCATTTTTGGATAGATATGGACAGTCTTTAACCTAATGTAATCCTCCACATCGGTTATATGGACTAGGTGCACTTTTTCTTTTTATAAATCCTGATTTAGAAGCATGATGATTCGAGTAATTATTATTTATTCTGTACTCGGTTTTGTTCGTTGAGTAAGTTTTTGGTTGTCTGGATAATTTCTTTACGTGAGTGATGCCAGTTTCAATGTCTTTTGAATCCTTTTTTATGATCTCTAATCTTTGATAATCTTCTGTCAGCATTTGTAATGTGAGGTTTGGTTTATTCTCAAGCTTAGTTAGTACACGACGTCTAATTTCTGAGTCTTTACTTGACGTAAACCCTTGTGCAAATATTAAACATTTGAAATTGTTTGCACTGTCTTCTGATAACCGGAATTCATCGCAGTGTTTATTAACAACGCTGCGTAAGTAGAGAAATCTCCCTAGTCATTTTTTACAAGGTTTAGGCATTTCCACATTTTGTGGAATTGGGTAAGATTTTAGACTAAAAAGCTCAGTAAGGAGTTTTACCGTGTCGGGAAAAGTTAACTCAGAAGTTTTCCTCGGGAGGATAAAATCCACAAACTGATCACATTCTACGGTATCTAATTTACGTAATAACAAACGAATCACTCCAGCTCTATTAGAACCTATAGAGAAGATAAATATGAATTAATTAAAGGATCAACTCGAGGCATTGAAAAGGGGAGGCATAGTCTGGGAGAATGGTAAGGGAATCCTAATAAATTGGTCAGCCGTAATGTGTACATTGATATTTTTAGCTGCGGTAGTAGAAGCAATGTGCGTTGTGGTGCAGTGGATATCGGCTCGGAACAAGAAATCGGGGAGCCGAGTTCGAATTCAAGTTGAATTCATTGCATTCACTTACGGGCAAATACTGTTGGGAAAGGTATTAATCCGTCCCTTCCTTCCATTTATGGGTTAAATAACAGGACAGATTGGGTTCTATAGCCTTGGTTGGCAACCAGTCTACCGCAGAAATCAATGGCAAACTACTGCGGGATAATCTTCTGCCCAGTCAGTCATGTCTCTTTCGAGAAATGATCGCCCAAGCGTGTTTCATCTATGGCACTTAACTGACTGACTAAGTAGAAGCAATATTGAAATTTAAGGATTGTAGAAGGAAATCGGTTGAAAGTGACCTGGTTGGTTGCACGGAACAAGAGAAGTTGCCAGACAGTGTCCACATTCCAGACGAAACGAACCCAGACCAAGAAGAGATTGAGTTAGCTTCGGCGTATAAGATGTGAATGTAGCCAACACCAGTGGAAACCAAACCTATAGCCCCAGCGGAACAGAAAAGAAAAGTGTCCAAGAAGGATAAGTCATGAAAAAAAAATACCTCCATCCACGAAACCAGTTGTTTTATTTTTATTATTTAGTAAAAATTTCATGTAATTTACGTTTATTCCTAGCTATATATATATATATATATATATATATATATATATATATATATATATATATTATTACGAGACGAGAATTGCAAACTATGTCGGTTGGAAAAAAACTTGAATCTACGTTTCACGCTTTTTCTATCCGAACTCGTGAACACTTAATAAAAAGAAAAGAAGAGATTGCAAATGGATAGGTTTCCATGTTCACACACACAATGCCCAAAATGCCGTCTCGGAATAAATGCCAGGATCAAATAGCGGGAACATTTTTGAAAACTTTAAACAAAACTTTTTTATTCGTACAAACAAGAAAAAAGCAAAAAGCAAAAGAATGAAATCATACACACATATATACATAGATATATGGGTTGCTATTGAAGGAGTCAAAAGAATATTTAAAACAAAGCAATTAATTTTGATAGTGTGAAATGAATGGTGTATGCAATATTATTTATGTGGGTCGGGGTGAAATGAAAAGAACTTGCATTACATATATACCCATTTCTTGTCGTGTATTCTTTTAATATTCTCCTTTAATCAACAAAATTTCGTATTTAGTGTAACAATAGATGTTGGTCGGTTCGATAGCTTTTAAGGCTTTTTGGTTAATATGGGCATTTCATTTACCCACACAACTCATGGTTGTGACTGGTGCATTGGCGCAGAGCTGAAGGACATCTCACTCTCATGGCCTCTCTGCTGATGAAATTCCATCCGTTCGAGCGCCCATGCATTTTTTTCACCGCAAGGACTAACTGCTTTACTAATTAGTTTAGTTAAACATGTCTCATGTATGTTAACAGGCTGGTTAAGGCCTAACATATATATATATATATATATATATATATATATATATATATATATATATATATATATATATATATATATATATTATAATTTTATATATATATATACATATATATTATAATTATATATATATATATATATATATATATATATGAACTCTCTCGTCGATTTCGACGTATGAGTATATAACTCAAACTGCCACACAGAGAATTGTTTAGAGTGGTGAAGGCTTGTGTAGCATCATCCACACTTTTTTGGAACTGCTGATAACAAACAATCGATGCAGAAGTTTGCCACGGATCGCATAAACAGCAGACCTCAGATATTTAACCCATAACTGGAAGAAAAGGACGAATTAATACCTTTCCCAAGGGTAACAGTGCGAAAGTGAATGCAGCGTATTCGACTGGAAATCGATCTCGGATCACCGATTTCTCTTTCCAAGCCGATATCCATATATATATATATATATATATATATATATATATATAGTATTTTTTCTATAATAGTTTATATTTTTTAGCTATTTATTTACCTCAAATTTATTTTTTATTTTTTATTTTAATTTATTTCAATTTTTTAATTTTGTAGTTCTAAATTTTTAATTATTAATTTTAGATTTGTAGATTTTAATTTCTTTATTACCACGTTATGACTATAATAATATAAGACTACTATTATTATTGCGATTAAAATTAAATAGAAAAAATAAAAATTGAAAATAGAAAAAATGTTTATATCTGAAACGGACAACTAGCTGCTCAGGTCAAAGTTCAACGAATGTTTCTTTTGTGAATCTAAATCAAAGACTCTGCGTGAAGCTAAAATCTAATTTGTCAATTCAAGCGCTTTTCTTCTTATACTTTTCTCCTATTTTCTTTCTCTTTTCTTTTATTCTCCGAAGATCAAATAAAAGAATTCAATGAGGAACAGGAAAAAGGAAAGTATTTTTCTTTCGAATTAAATACAACTCAAAACAAGCCGATGAGTTAACCAAATCAATACCTGATGATCATTTTGCAAATCCTAGCGAATATATGTGGTTGTACGGCGGAGAAAAGGGATTACCAATTTATATGAACACGCCATATGACTTCCAAGTTCATTCATTCTATATCTTGAGTGGATATACTCACACTATAACGGTGAACGTGAATGTTTCCGAATCATGCAATGCAAGATTTGTGACACGATTGGATTTTCTTCGACTTGTTTATCGTCAACTGTTGAGAATTACTTCAGAGGCCAAACTTCCAGACAATAAGACTTCCGCTTACATCTGCTATGATATTAACAATAGAAACAATATTCCAAAATCTGAATTTATGACGAAAAAATATAGCGGCCTGAACCTGGGTATATTGCTTCGTTATTGTTGTGATGTTAATGAGAGACAAATCGTTTCTAATAATTCAATCGATTTATGCAAAGGCAAGAAAATTGACGCAGTTTTTCTCATCAATATTCAGACAATCGCAGCCTCATTTTCTTTTGCATTTCTTCCTTTAGCTATTGGTTTCATTTCAAAAGCCAAACTCAGTCGCCAAACTCAACCATTCCCTTTGAGTCTTTCAATGAGCATAACGTTTGAAGAAAGTGAGAGATTCCTTCCGCCATTCGAAACTGAATCAAGTTGGCTAAATGAGCATGATCCGTATTATGACTTTTGGAGATTTGTCCAGTGGCTTTTTCTCTTTGAGAATAAATCGACATTAGCGTCGAGAATTCGAAGGTCTTGTGCCGTTTTCGCATGCCTGCTGATAATCTCCGCTGATTTTCTCTTAGAGTTTTTCACAATCAAGAAACAACTACATTCTTATCTAAACAATGACATACCAATCGGATTCAGGTCAATGATGTTTGGTTATATGAAAAGTGCCGAAAACACTGGCTATTTTTTCGGGGGTCCCTTCGTTTGGTTACCAGTTTATCTCATTGTAGGTCTGATTGTGATTAATATTCCAGAACGTATCTGCGAAACTATAGCATATAGTAGACTCCACCAGCAAAAAACCTGTACATTCCTCATGCAAGATATCGAATTTTTGCAGTGTTTTGGTAATCTACATATTTCCAACTTACAAGATTACGACTTGCTACACGCTATACTGAAATCAAGTCTTTTAACGGCGTTAAATCCATTGTTTTGGTACGCGGTTATTAAACGATGGTTTGACCGTTGTAAAAGTGTTTATAATTCTTTCAATATTTCGCAACCCTTTTGTCTGTTGATATGTGTTTTGATCACTTTTCTTTGCACTTTCACATTTTTTTTCTTTGTATTTGCGAATTGCTGATCTGTTTAATCTATTATGGCTTCCATCTTGTGCAGATCTTATTTGCAATTCCTTATAGCTACGCCCAGATTTATATGTTTCCAAACTGGAGTAACGCTAGCTTGAGTCGAAGGATAGTTAGAGTAATATGTTTTGTAGTGCTTTTTCAAATTTACTTTTAGTTTTTATTTCTTGCATTGGAATCTTTAACCTGAGCTTTCACCTGATCAACACTTATGTAATTAACATTACAATCGCTTTGATAATTAAGCCAGACGTAATTGCTTTAGTTCTTTTATTGTCAATGTTTGTCTATTTTTTAGTGTCTATTGCTGAATCGCTTTCTGAGTCCTATCTTTCCCTACAAAAATTATCGATTACTTTGGCGCAGAAAGTATGCCAGGAATTCGTTTTCGTTCGATTTGGAGAGCGTTTCATTCATCGAAATTTGCTTGAAATAATTGTTCAGAAACATCACCCGATTCGCTATGAAGTTGCCAAGGTTCTTGTCAAATTAGCCGTGGTGGCTTATGTTTTGGTCTGTTGCGTCTATACTTTTCAAAACATAAACTTAAATATGTCGACATATATCAATATTGGTATTTTGATATTCACGTCGAAGATTCCAATGATCATGTCCGTTTTGAACGACAGAGTATTACGAAAGGGTTGGAAAGTGTTACCAATCATGGAAACAATTTATGTCTTTCAACAAGAGACTAATTTCCCAAATAATCTACAAATGTTTAATTGTGTTCAGTGAATGTAAATAGGAAAATATTCGCAAATAATTCATGTAGTTTTCTACACATAACATAGTAGCAAATCATAAGTGGCTACCCAAAAACATATGAAAAAGCAAGGGCCACTATAAACAGTGCCCTCCAAGATGACAACTAACCTGGGTACATGACAGTAACCGCCAAAAATTGATGTAGAAGGGTACAAGATGGCACTTAAAACAAAGACTCGGTTTGCCTATGTGAAGGGCTTATCGGAAAAGATGCAAACGATCTGTCGTTCATATATCATCAGGTTCTGGGAAATGTTTTATCAGAAGACGGAAAGAACCGAAGGAGAACTGGCATGGCGAAGGACACGTTCCAGAAACTTCGTAAACACGGTAATCTTTCACTATAAACAAAGAAGAGACTACTAGATTGCTATGTGATATCAGTTCTTAAATATGATTGCGAATGTTGGACAATGTCATCAAAAATGTAGGAAACACTTGAAGCAAATGAAATGTGGTTCTACAGAAGCTGCGGATATCATGGGCCGAGCATGTGGGTTTTGGAAAGAATGGAAACGAAAAGGAAAATTAATATTGAGCATCAGAAAGAAACAACTAAAGTTCTAGGGACATGCAATAAGGAAGGAGGGCTTAGAGAAACTGATACTAACAGGACAGATAAAGGGGAAATTATACAGAGGAAAGCAGCGGATAACATATTTGAAGGGCCTGAGCAGGTGGATGACAGAACGGGGATTGCGAATGTCACAGAAGAAAGCATGCTAAGAGCCACCAGTGATAGGGAGACGTGGAAGGCCATGATCGCTTACGCCCTGAAAAGTCAAGGCACATATAAGAAGCAATTTCATGTTCAACACTATACAGACATCACTTGCAATTAAGGCCACCCATGAAAAAGAATATGATGAAGGACTGTATTTACACCAACCCGTGCAGTTGGGGCAAGAC